>LPNX010152597.1:92803-138546 GCA_001517045.1 Pseudotsuga menziesii | reverse complement strand
GAGTAGATCAAAGAATTCATGTTTTGATACTTTCTATTAACGCATATGCGATATAACGCACATGCGATATATCGCATATGCGATATGGCTAAGCTATATGGCATATGCGTTATTTGAAAATTTAAATATTTGGCGGGATTAAGGTTTGGCATTGGGTTTGGAAGCAGCTTCAGAATACCGAACCTATTGGCTAGGACAAATCAACCAGGGCTATTGCTCAAGTCTTTTAGAACTCTATCAATATGCTCAGATTAGATCCCGTGTTTTGATATGACATACACAATATTTTTTTATGAAAATGTACAATATTGTAGAGTACGAAATGACGATTCTAAATATATAATTTTTTCCTTCAAAACTATGTTTTATTTATTTATAATTATTTTTCTAATTGACACGTGTTAGTTTTTTAGAATACATACATCGATTGTTTCTTATATAACTTTTGATTTCCATCACCATTTCCCATAAAAACTATATGGTGCACTAGACGAGATCAAGCTCTGTGATCTTATATTAAGAAATCAAGGATTTCATTAATTTTTGCCCCTAAAGTGTTGCACCCGCACATAAGGTTTTAATTTCAAGCTTTTCTGACTTCAATAATTAATAATAATAATAAAATTTCATGAAAAATTTCGAATAAATAGTGTTGCACTAGGCCCATATGTCCTTTATATGTCTGCAAGATTTTATCCCAAATGGACATCATTTACCTCATATATTGGTGCACCCGCACAAACATATATGTTAAGATGTGCTGAAAATTTGAAAACCCACTTTCACAGAAACTAATTTTATAATCATTTACACACATTTTCTCTGCATAATCCCTATATATTATGAAAGCTGATTCAATTACCTATCTTTTCTCTTTTTACTTCATCTTCAAATAAGTTAGGGAAGTACCCCTAATTGTCACCTAAAATTAGAGTTTTCCATTTATTCTAGTATTATGTGGCATCTAAAGTGTCCTTAAAGGAGTCCATGATTGTGCATCATCCCCTAGAAAAAAGTTCATTCTCTATCTTGGAGTAAATATTAGTGCAATTTTCATTCAACTATAGTTGCAAAATTTTGTACTTTGTTAGTAGTTAGTAACATAATCAAATAGAAGAAATGTGCATGCGATATCTAAAAATTGTGAAGAGCAATGGAGCCCATTTTCTGGCCAATTCATAAACACATATAGATGAAGTGTTTCTTATTTCTCTCCCATCTTTGATAAAAAAATCATAGTTTTTGTTGTCTTTCTAAGAGAAAATTATAAGTGTAGCAAAGGATCCTAGATAGTAGGATTTTGTTGAATTGGGTATGCGTGTATGGTTGTTTTTGGAGCCAACTTGAGATGCTCAAAAAAATTTGGTACTATCTCGACAACAGTCCAGCCCAGTGCTATAGTTGAATGCAATACTTTACATTGCCTATGTCATATTGTAATTTCTTCACAATTGCAAAGTTCGAGATCTGGACTCTATTTCCAAGAGTGAATAGATTAATGAATTTTGAAATAAGATCATTGACCATGTTCACTGTTATGGTTAATTTCCCTTCTTTATCTACTAGATCAATATGCAACAATTGTGTTGCACTTCATGGATCTCTGTTTTTAGACTATGTGCATCCATACAAGATCACAATATCTCCTTCAAAGAGATGTGTATATGTCCTTGAAGACAGTTGCAAGATAAAAGATGGTAGCTCTGGAAGGATTGAGAGGAAAAAGTCTAAAAACATCAAAACATAACATGATTGTAAAATAGAGTATGTATTTTGTTTTTTTTTCTTTGTGTGTGTCCCATTCTTATAGAAATGAGGAAAGAGATTTTTAATAGTGTGTCTTTTTGCTTGTCCATGGTCAGCTACCTATTGCATTTTTCCTTTAGATCTATCATTGGAACTGCTACTTGAATCCATGTATCCAATTTTGTTGTAGTTGTGAAGAATTTTGTTTGAAGAATGTTGAAGTTGTTGCATGCATTTGTCATTGCCCTGAGAGGTGCTTTCTACAACCCAAATGGGAGAGATGTGTCATGTATGTAACACTTATGTGGTACATGCCGGCTCAATAAAAATAATAATAATAAAAAGTAAAAAATAAAAAAAAACTTATAACATGTCAACTTATAATTAAAAACATAAAAGATAAAAAATATTATACTCATATAAATATACAACCATATTCAAGTAGTAGTAAAATTCAATTCACTTGAGTGGTAAAAAGAAAAATTATAAAACCAAGAACATATAAAATTTAATTTTAAATTAGCTAAGTTGTAAAACACATTTATGTAATTATATATCAAATTTCTCTCCTGCTCACTTTGGCATATTACCATGGAATATTACAACCATATTTATAAGGTTCTTTAAATGCAAATACAACTAACAAGAAACCAAATGCCACTAAAACCAGGTGCCTTAAACCACTTACATCCTTGTTCTGGGATCTATATCGGTTTGTACATAGACATGACTTAAAGCTATGAACATTTAAGGTGATCACAACAAATGGAAAAAAAGAAAATTGAAACATATATTCATATTTTCTTATTGTGTTGTTTTCTAGCGTAGTACATACATTTAGATATTTTTTTAAGTAAAACAACTAGAGCTAGTTTTCTCGAAACAAAGACAAAGTGCAATGACAATGTCTAAAACCAGTGCCATAAATCCAAATATGATTCGAAGACACCCAGATATATTTTGTGCTTAATGTATGTCCATGTATATGTTTCTAGGAAACATGCAACAATAGAGGACTTCGGGTAAAAGACCCGTAATATCTACGATTAATATTAGAATTCATAACCATATCAAATGATTTTTTATACTAGCATAGATCCAAATCTTAGGCTCTATTAAGGGCCGAGAGGGATCAAATATCGAGAGGAGGAACCTCTTCTCGAGTATTTGGATCTATGCTGGTTTATAAAAATAACATTACTTTAAATAAAAAATCTATACATAGATAATAATTAAGAAAAAATTACATGTTACATGTTTTACAGCACCATCAAAAAAATAACTACATTACATATTGAAACATGGAGATTTAAAGAAAATGAAAACAATACACAATCAAATATGGAACATGGAGATTTAAAATATTACTCAACTAAAAAATGTAATTTTGTATGATTCTTTATATGATTCCATAAATCACTCAAACTTTTAGTGAACTAATAAATAAGAAATGATATATCTATTCTATTCTAAAATTTAACAATTATTTTATGTCGTTACTTTGCTAAAGATTCTAACATCACCTCGTTTCGCTTCTGTCCTTACAATCACGGTCCATTGAAAAGCAAGGCCGACAGTTTATGACTAATAAATCTTAGATTAATTGCAGACATTTTTTTAAATCCAAATAATAATATTTGTTTAATGCCTGCAATTAATCTAAGTTTTTAATTCCAAATCAGTTTCTTTCATGCCCTACGCATAACTTGAACAGATTCGGGAAGAATATTTTTGGATTTGTCCAGGACTGGTAGCTGTAAGAGTTCTCATTTCTATCCTATCTCACTAGAAATGAGCACCCGTATTGCACATACGTTGTGCAATAGGGGAATTGCACAAACATACATCGAGAGGTGGTTATTGAGCGGCGCTGCTCACCAAGATCGGCATCATCTAAAATTACAATTCAGTATGAAAACATGAGATGACCTCTAAACATTGATATATCTTCATGAGCACTATAAATTCATTGATCAATTCCCAATTAAATACTTTAAGAGGTTACTCTCTAATTATGTAACAAATCTCTTAACTGCGTATTATCTCACGTCAAATTTAAATGGATGGATCGTTATCTTATCTCTTAAATTTTAAGAGTGGTCTTCCTATCTCCACCAAAACCCACAGTCATGGCCTGACAAATGTGTTATTGCAACAGATGCTGCAATAAGTCTGGGTTTTCAAAATCATCAAGGTTTCATCAAAACGAATCGGATCTAGGTAGTGATGGTGGTTCTCACCTATAGACATGTAACCTTGACCAAAAAAAAACGAATAGGCCTTATATACAATAGAATGGATAGAAGAGGTGATATACAACATGGGGTGGATAAGATCTCTGTGTGTCTTGTGTGTATTTTTCATCCTTAACTCCGAATCCATTAAGTATGAGCAGGAAATAACAACCATAACATAGATCCACCTTGATCCATTAATCTTAACTGTGAATCTAAGATAAACAAGGATGGATAAAATTGCAAATTGTACTTTTAATAAATAAACAAATAAATTAGTTCACTTCCCAACTACGATTACTCAATAAATATATAATAATCTGAATCTAAACAGATCTGCATCTATCAAATCTAGCTAATAAGAATATATACTAGTAAATAAATTACAGTAAATAAATATATTTATACATCACTCTTTTTAATCTTTATCTAAAATACAAATTTACTTTTTCAATAAAACAAAATAACCCTCATATGTTCTGGAACTTATAACTTGTAATGGTTGCTTCCGCCATCCATATGTAAAAATAATGAGGAAGTTAATGGATTCCAGAAGGCCGGGAAGACAGAATATGGCTAGGGGATTCGTAGGGCGAGGGAGTTACAGAGATTGCGGCGCGATGTGCTCTTGAGGTAGTTCAGGAGCTTGGATTCAGTTTCTTCTTCATGTGTTTAAAATTTCTGACTGTGGATAATGGAATTAGATACTAAGAAGTTTCTTTTTACTGGTTAAAATATGACTATGTCATGATTCTAATGAGTCTATGTTGTTTTTCTTTTGAATTGACGGTTTGTTTTATGTTATATATTCACCTTGTTGAAATGCCTTATTTTTGCTTGTAAATGCACTTATATGTGTTCAATGTGCTTGGCTTTTATGAGTTGCACTTAACTATTCCAAATCAAAATCTTGCAATTGTTGAGACAGGGTTGTATTGTTCATCATATTCATGTCATCAATCCCTTGAGAAGGAGCTTTTGTTATGTTTTTGTGTCTAACCTAATTTATATATTTTTATATAATTAAAATTTTTATTTATTACTTTTTACTTAATGGCCGACAAAACCTACAAATTTACTTTTTAGAAGTAAAAAGTAATGTTACATAAAGTTACAACATCTACATCATAATCCACAAGTAAAAAGTAACGTTACAACATCTCCCTCATAATCGGCAATATTATTTATAGTCGACATAATGTTACATAACATTACAAGATCTCCCCCATAATGTTACATAACGTTACGTAACATTACAAGATCTCCCCCATATTGGGTTGTAAAGCGTCTCTAGGTGAAATAACATGGCTAACTAGTTGTAAGTTGTAGTAGTAGAGAATAGTAATGAAGGAAATGTCTTGTAAGCAACCACCAACCATTTTCAAAAGGGAGTTTCAATGCCATTTTTTTTGTTTTTTTTGTTCAGGTAGTTAAGCAAATGCAACATGCAAGGGAGACCTGAACCTTTTTATAAAATCATTTGCCTATTTAAAAGTTGAAAATGTAAATGTACACAATGATTGAGTACTGCACAGTGGAGAAACATAACCAAAAATATATATATGTCATCAGACAACGAGACATGAAACATGATCTAGAAAATACCAAACCCTAGTTTTGAATTCTTGTTTACTTATATATTAATGGTTTTCTGATATCTATCCCTCCAAGTGAGAAGATTTGGAAGGATAAGATTGATCTAAAGAGAAAAATTATTATGTTGGTTTTTTGTATCTTGTAGCATATTTGGTTACGAGTGCATCATTGACAACAATGTTTATATTGTTCAAGCTCTAAAAGATAATTATTTTCAAATTTTGACTAGGAGACTTAAAGATGAGGTTAAAAATATAATTTGAAGCATCCTTGAGAGTTCTAGACAAAGGTCTATTCAACACCACGTTCAATACGTGAAATGATCAAAACATCTATACAAGTATCGGTATCATTTGGACTATTTCAAGTCTCAATGCCAAACAAAAGTCACTAGGACTGCACAAAGATTTTGGACGTCAAGAAGTATTGATACTTGTAATGGTTCTCCAACCCTGGTTATCTCCTAAAATTTCTATGCATTTTGGTTGTAAAGGTTCTCCGACCCTGGGTCTCTCCTCAAATTTATATGCATTTTAGATAGTTTTGGGTTTTTTTTTACCATGTCTCAACTTTAAACCCCGGCATAGTTTTTTCTTCTCTGTAACTTTGCATCTCCACCCTTAGGATTTTCATGGTGGCTGCAATATCTGGGGGAGTCTCTTGATTTCTTCTCCCATTAGATTATGTTTCAGCATTTCCAAATTTAATGTTTTCCCCCATGGCATCTGCCTTGAGATCATAGGGACCCTATGCATCATTTATAATGTAGGTTCTCATGGGAGATCCAAAACCCAACTTTTCCAATATGCACTATGACTCTATAAAATGTGTTAATATGGAATTCTGTTAGACAATATCATAATTCAAAAACCACTTACCATGGAACCAATAGCTCTGAAAACTATTCACTTGGCCCATCTAGGCCCAATCTTGTAACCATTGGCTCTAAAAACCATTCCCTTGGCCCATCTAGGCCCAATATTGAAACCAATAGCTCTGAAAACTATTCACTTGGCCCTTCTAGGACCAATGTTGTAATTAATATCTCTGATACCACAATGCCATGTCTCCTCCCCTCGACATTGACACACAAGGAGAGGAACGAGACTTCTACTCTCGCTCTGATACACCACAATGTCATGAACTCGGTGACCATACACGTGACTGATATGTGGAATAATTTAAAATTTCTCTTTACTATCTCTTTAACACAGTCATGGGTCATATACATCCTTTAATATTCATACTTAAGCATAAAAATCATTGTAACAGTCATTCCGCCCTTGACATATCCATCATGTGACCAGAAAACCTTTTCCGCATTGAACCTATCCTTTCCGCACTCTGCCCTCTGCAATCCCCTTTCCTCCTTCTACTATGGAATCCAAGAACTGGATACATAATGTGTGATGGAGTCATTTAAACAATTTCTTCATTCTACCTTCCTCCCTTCCGCCTTCCATTGTAGAACTCAAGAATTAGAAAACCCGTGAAACGATCGCTTGTCATTTGACTTTCTATCTTCTAACTTCCGCTTTTCTGCCTTCCGCTGTGGACCTTGGAAATCAAAAATCCCAAGAAACAATCGCTTGTCTTTAGACTTTCCTCCTTCTGAATTATTTCCTCCGCTACGGACCTTAGAAATCGAAAAAACAACTTTTCTCCTTAACCTTTTTCCCATTTTCCGCCTCTTTCCTTCTGCCTTCTGCACGCAGATTTTGGGGTGTGGAAAAAATAGTTTTTCCTTGGAATTTTTGGCTCTTTCTCTTCTTCCAACTTCTTCCTTCTGAATGAGAATTCTGGGGTGCAAAAAATAAACATTCTGCATTTTCTCAAGTTCTCTCTTCTGCCTCCCTCCTTCCTCCTTTCACAGGAGGGTTCTAAGGTGTGGAACTATCACGTACCCCAATTTGCAATAACATTTTATGTTTAAGAAGACATTATATTTTATTTTTATTGTAATGTTTATGATTATTGACCAAGTAGGGTTAAGGATGATTGTAATTAATAATGTTGAATATTTTATTAGTTAATAAATCAAAGATGAGACAAACAGCCTAAGGAGGTTGTTGAATGAGTGTTTACTGGCCCACTTGGTGGAATAGACTGGGGTGAGAGAAAATTGACACATGGAATCATCCTCAACCACTTCTAGTTGTTGCAAGGGGAAACTTCCCTAATTTTTTGGTCATGTTCCCCAAGAAAGTGGAACAAGAGCAGGTGGCTCATTAAGTGAAAAACTGACCAAAAAGACCTAGGCATGCATATATTTACCCACTGAATTTAGGAGGAGGTTGTTCAATCATTACCTTGTGAAAATTCTGAAGTTGACAATTGTGCCCAAGAGATTCGATGAGGGGAAAGGAAAAAGTGATTTTTGAGTGATTAAGATCGTTTCAGAACTAGTGCAGCTTATTGGCTAAGTTCTTTTGTGCTAAGGACAGAAGTACTGCTGATAAGTGCTTCTGTGGAATTGTAGGAGTGTTTAATCCCATTTCTTACCTAGTGCTTTCGACCTGGTGGACCAGTGGACAGGCTCGGGGGTCCTAAGATAAGCAATTGAACTATCTTCAGGAATAGGTTGGGTGGAATGGGCTCCTTGTGTTGTTTGTCTCCTCTGCAAGTTATCAGGTTCTAATGTGTTATTTATTTATCTTATGCAAATAAAGCAATGAAATGGGTATATTTATGTTTTACTATAAATTCTTAGATACTTGCAGCTGTAATAGACGAGTTTACTCTAGTACAAAAGGTTGACTTAGAAGAATGAATGTATAGAGATAAGATGTGTTTGAATTTGCTTTACTTAGAAAACTTGTATTGATTGTTTAAAACAGGAATGATCATAATCCTTTTATTTTTAGAAATCCTTATCATTTATATATGTTTTTGCTTTAAAATTTTACATAGATTTAATAAAGTAATCTTGTGTTACACATCTATGAAACTATGCATAACGTAACACATCATTAATTTCCTCCTTCAGGACTTAAACATTTACCTATATGTTATAAAACCTCTACAGAACACTTTAGACAACCTGGTATAGTAAAACTGTTATTTTACAGGAAATGTTTTATGAGTATTATAATAAACTAAATAATCACTGTAAAAACAAATAAGTTATTAACATTAATAAAGAATACTAGTACTATTTAAATATTATAATTATCTAAAGTAGAGTAAATAGTAAACAAGCAATAATAACCAAACAAAGTCTTTTATTAATAAACTGTTTAGTTTTAAAAACCCTAAACTATTCAGTTCATTCCAAAAATGATTAAAAAGTAAAATAGATTCTACCTCTAACTATTAACCCAACAAACCGTGTTAATCTAAAACATCTGCTAAATAAAAACTAGAATCTAATTTATTCTTAAATAGCACCGCATTTAGAGATAAGAATTAAAATATCAATTTTCTAAATGGTTTTATCAAGTCACCACCGCAGCATTTTTTTTATTTATTTTCAGTTTAAGTTAAAGTATAAAAACTCTTTACACACATTTTAGTCTATTTTTAGGAAAATACTTAAAACAAAATAGGTTTAACCATTTTCACGCATAGTTCCACAAGCTTGGTCTTTTTGTAGTAATTTTATTGCAAATAGAGTCTTCAAATCTTTTTTTTTATAAAACTAAGAAAGTCAATATAAGGTTTAAAGACCAAAATGCTTTATTATAACCAAAACCAGAAGAAAGTTTACAGAGCCAAGCCAAAAGGGTAGTAGGAGCCTTTTTGAAAGTGCTATAGCTTAAACAAACACCTTTACAAAACTTAGAACATTAATTTATTACCCTAATATGTTTAATTTACAAAAGTCGTAGCTTGATGGAAGAACCCTAAGGGTTAGAACAATTGTCCATATGGCCTTGTTACAGAGAAAATTTCCTATGGCTTGGGGTGTACCACAATAGATAGAGAAACTGCAGAAATCAATCCCTTCCCAACATGCAAGAGAAATACAACATCTAACACTAAAGGATCTCGACACATACCTTATTCTGGACGGTTGTAGTAGATCCCTGTTGGGATTTTTCCAATCCTGCTTGCTTTAGCAATTTACTTTCAACAACAGTAAACAAGGAAAGCATGCTATATGATATAGTGTTAAGCATACTCTAGCATATATAATCAATGATACATAAGCAATTAAACACATCCATGGATTCAGTATTCATTTAAATGCACATCATTGGATAGGAAAAGATATTTCTATTAAGTAAATCAGAGATTACATAAGTGACAACCTCTGTTGGCACATCTGCAAAATGGAGAAACTGAGTCCTCCACCTAGGCCTCCACCACCTCAATCCTCCATCTCTCGATAGCAAGCTCACAAGCAAAGGAAAGATTGGGAAGAACACAAAGTTCTCTAAGGAAAAAAAGGATGCAGACTCAAGTATAAGCAAGCTATAGCAACAATGGACTATAGTTTTCTTGCTCTTCAATTCCTCCCTCTTTAATGTATCCAAAGGGTTCCTTATATAGTGCTTCAATGGGGTAATGGAAGGTCAAATCCGAGCGATCTAGAGGCATATGGAAGGCCAAGAGACAAGTGACTCAAATCCACATCAAGGAAAACACCAAAAATATTTGGCCTTTTGCACACATCCCAATGTACGCAACTTTAAGGGTAATATCCGTGTATATATGCGAGAAAGGGATTAAAAGTCACGTACAGCAAATAATGGGTGTTTTTAAGGATGATCTTGGAAACATCAAAGGTACAAAAATAGTCCATGGGGTCTGTTGAGCCTCATTTTATTATATTTTTTGGCAATTAAATAACACATTTAAACACATATTTTATTATCTTTAGTATATTTTATGTCATGCAAATCGTTTTTTCAGCACAAGGTAAGAACAAATTTGATGTTATTACAACTTTGGTTATTAATATCATTTTTATGATTTTATTAACTCAAAATTATATTATTTAAAACATATTTAATGTATTATCTGATATGTATATTCATTTGAAGATTTTATAGTTTGTTTGGGAAAATTAACACCAAAACGCATTCAGTCTGCCTTTCGCTTGACATGTCCAGCTCACGATCCAGCTTGGCCTTCAGCTCGTCATCCAATCATCGCGCAAAATTTACTGGTGGTTTGCCATGTTTGCCCTAGATTGAAACCCAGCATTTCCATCTCACTGTTTAGTGTTCCGTCCAGATCATCATTCATCTCTCCCATCATCCTGCGCACTGTCCATAACCAGTTTTGGTAATTTAAATATGAAACATCCTGCAACGAAACTGATCATCCATGTGTCTGGGTAATAAAGCCATGTTCTAGACAGCACACTAGCTTGTAATCTCCTTCGCTCGCCACCACATCAACCATCTCTGTGCTGGACCGATGCATTTAACTCCTACCATAGAAGGATCGCCACCTAGTTTCTCACTACCCACACAATTCAAAGGGATAGAACAGCTTGCGTTCTGGAAGACCAATTGTGTCATCGCCATTGCTCTCCACAACACCACCAGTCCACACGCTCGCACTGATGAGGGACATACGTTCTAGAAACCTGCTACTGTGTACAATCCTACATTCACCACCAGCCCATCAACCATGCTAAGGAAGGGATTGACACCACGGTGAAGAGAATCTGCCCATGTGAAAGGAGTAATATCACACCACGTTCACGCTGTAGAGGTCACACTCATGCTGAAGAAGGAAGACATCCATGCGTTGGTTGCTAAAATCAATTATGTGCCTTTAAAGATTGACTAAAATTAGAGAGTAGTCTACCTTTGAGGGTTGACTTGGTCATCTCTCATGTAAACTATATATATCAATCTCTGAATAAAGAGTATAGTTAGTCAGGAGAGTTAAAGAAGTATTTTGTTAAGCAGTTTTCATAAACACGGTAATTTTGTTTCTGAATTTGAATAAAGAGCTGTATGCATTGTCGTTGAAGATTATGTTTTTGTAGGAGTTAGCAGACATCACCCCTGATTGTTGAGAGGGAGCCTCATCAACCAGAGGTTCATTTCTTTGTTTAATTCAGCTCTTTCTTTTATGTTTTAGCTAGCCTAGTTTAAATTCCAATTTGTTTTCATTAGATAATAGTAAATGCTATTTTATTTCTTATATTACATTAGCTTAGTTTTATTTCAGCAGTTAAATAAATAGATGCGCGCATAGCTTTGCTTTCAGTCATTTGTTTCCAGTCATTTGCTTTCAGCTATTTTATTGACAGTCATTTCATTCCAGTATTGCTTTCAGTTTTTATTTCTAAACCCATAAAATAGTTTGCTTTCATTTGAATTCAGTCTTGTTTATTTATTTCCTGTTATGAACTTGCTTATATAAAATAGTTTGCTTTCATTTAGATTTAGTCCTGTTTATTTATTTCTTGCCATGAACTTGCTTAAGTTAATTTCTAGTTTGTTTAAATTGATTTCTAGCTTACTAATTAGTTTAATATGCAATTATTTCTTTTTGTTTGAGAGTTAATTTAAAGTTAATTTGTTGATTAAATAGGTTTGTTTATTGATTCCATGCATTAGATGTAGATCTGCATCACTTCAGCTGAAGAATTAGTTCATTTAGGTTAGTTTTTACCATTTTCAACTGTACGGACTGCCATTGGGACCGTCTGTCTAGTATGCCATTCAGCCACCCTTTACAGACCTACTGTTCAGTCTGTCATTTAACCCTCAGTTCTGTTTTTAGTTTTTTATGTATTTTAAGATTGTTTCTAGTTTTGTTTTGTCAATATTTGGATCATGTTTGTAGTTGGTATTTGTATTTAAGCACTACAATTAAAGTTTGATTGTTTTAGGTTATTGATTAAGATTTTTTTTTTCTTTTAATTTATTTTCACCTTAAATTAAATATAGATTAGGTTTTCTTTAATTTCTTGAATATTAAATACTGATTTCATTTTACTATTGTTTTACATCATAGTTATCTTTGTTTGCATATAGAGTTTAGGGTTAGATGTTTTATTTTTAAGAGAAAGTTAGATTATTTGTAATCATAGGAATCATTCTTATTTTTGGTATGTGTTTATTAAATAATAGAGTTTAAATATCTTTATTAAGTTTTCTACTTGCTTCTTTCAAAGTTTTATTTATTGAGTTTTCTACTCACTTTTTCAGTTTTCTATTTTTGTAAGATAAGTTGTCTTTTTACCCCAACCTTCCGCTTAAGAAGTAGTTAGTTGGTTATTTGTCAGTTCAGTTGTTATAATTCCTTTTATATATGAGTTAGTGTATGAAGTTATAAGTATTATTGTTTATATATTTCTTTTAGTAGCCGTTGATACTCCAGTCCATTCTAATTATTCAGATAGTCTTAGGAGTTTGACTCAGTTTTTCATTTTGAAAGATCTTTCAATCTTTTGTTTATTAAAATATCTCCATGAAACCCTAGGATCATTTTTACCTTCACATATATTTTTTATCAACTCTAAGCCTACCAAACCCGGCCGATAATTAAATAGTAGGCGTATTTAAGATAGTAGAACACACACCCAACATTTTTGGTGCCGTTGTGGGGGAGTTGTTTTATAAGGTAGAATAAATAGGGTTCCTTTATGAAGTTTAGATAGATAGATAGATTAATTTTATATTACATAGCAAGAGGGAGAGGAGAACACTAAGACGCAAAGACGACTTCACTACGAAATTCCTAGAATTTATGTGGTGTAACAGCCAAACGCATCCACTATAGTGGGGTGCTCCAAAGCCTTGTTGTTCCTTTGTTGTTTTTGTAAGTGTGTTATTTTCTGCATTTTTCATGTACTTGTTTTTTTTTTTAGAACCAGCGCATCTATTATAATAGGCGCCCCCAAAACCCAGCAACAATAGTAATAGCATAAGTTTCCATTAATTTAGTTTTGTTTTCATGAACAGACTTAGAGATCCTCAGGGTAGATTTATTAAGACAAGAAAATCTATCAACATTTTTACTAATTCTTCCAGGGGACGTAATACCCCAACTACTAACTCACCGGAAAGGTATCGAAAAACACCTTAAGGAAGTAATTCTGCTTGGAAACCTAAAGAAACTCTTCCAAGAGATCTTACCAAGGGAACCATAAAAGGAAAAGGAACCTTGAATAGAGGTCCTGAGGACCTCATTTTAGAAGAAATTTAGAAGGGTCAACCACTATTAAGCTTTAGTTCTCCATAAGTCACAGAACCAAAGGATACGACCTTTTCACTAGTAGGAAGTCCGAACTTTGTTGACCTTGTTGATCCTGAGTAGGTAAAATCCATCTTTGGAAACCCCATAGATATAGTCACCTCATGAATTGAGACATCCACAGTAGAACCTACTTTCCCTCTATGGTTCAATAAGAAAACAGTTGACCAAAGGAAGATCTCTCAACAAAGCATTGGGACGCTCCAGTATCACCTCGAAAGGATCCTCCTAGGTATATTTATATTAAAAATCCATCCTATATGGAGGGATGGGGAGAGAATGAAGATCGTAACAAAGTTAGAAATAATGAAGGAGAAGGAGAAAATCAAATTGAGGCTACCTTCGGGTTTCCTATTCTAGATACTGTACTGGATGTAAATATGAAAAACATCCCTCCTTCTTCTTTACCTACCTTTTATGGAAAAAGTAATAAGTACCCAGACACATTCTTGTTCGATTTTGATATTCTCTATAGGATCTATAATTATCTACAAGATGCTCACAAACTAAAACTCTTTCCCACGACATTAAAATATTCCTCCTTGTGATGGTTCATGGCATTAGGTGAATCCACTATCAGGACTTGGGATGACATGAGAACCTCATTCTTCCAAAAGTATCAAGAATAATGCAAACCTAAAGATTCTCGACATGATATATTCAAGATACAACAAGTTGAAGATGAAATCCTAGAGGATTGTCTCGAAAGGTTTGTTTATATACTTCATAAATCAAAGTATCATGACCTTCGAGAAGATGTAGTATGTACACTTTTTCTCAAAGGAATCTCTGAGGACTTGCTAGAGAGTCTTAATCTCATGGAAGCTGACGATATTTCTCATAAAACCTTTACACGGATTGGTGAGATGTGTAAAAATTATTCTAGAAGTAGGGAGAAAGTTGGGAAAAACTTTTGAGAGCATTATAGGAGAAATGTAAGAGGAAATGTTCCTAGTTCAGGAGGGGTTACAAGGATGGAATTGGGTAACCTATTGGAAAATTTTAAGACTGACATCTTAGGAGCCATGGGTTCTCAATTAGATGCTTTACAAGCCAAGAAAATGAAAGATGAAGAATGGGCAGCAATGAGTATTTTTTTTCCAAGGTGTAGAACAAAACATCCTCAAAGGGAATTCCCATTAAACAACATCTCTATATGTCACATATGATAGATAACTGTCCATCCTTGCTTGGATTTCAATCCATCTATAAGAGTGGGGATGTAGGCGAAACATCTAGGAGGCCTCCTTGGAAATCTAGAGATCAACCAGCATATTAGAGTTTTCCACCACAATCCCCACCTTATTAATCTCCATATCAACAACCCCAACAATGGAACAATCCTAGTTGGCAGAGTTGGCCACCTCAGTATCCTCCTCCTCAATTTCCACAGCAATAGTATTGGTCACAAGGGTGGATAGGACAGCCATACCCTCAATCACAACCTATCCCTCCACCCAATCATCCTTATCCTTGGCATCAACTGAATTTCCAACAGCATTTGCCTGGATTTGTACCTCCAGTTCCTCTCATTGCACAACAACCTCATCACTTCCAGAATACAAATCCTTCGAGACCAATATTATTACCTGCACAACCGATACCTAACCCTAATTATAAACCAACTCAATCTATTAACAATATTTAATTTCAAACTCTTCCATCCTACCTTGTTTTGACTATACCTATACATGAGATTCAAATACGGTCTAGAAAAGTTGTTAATGATAAACCCAGAACATCAGTCGTCATTCATGAGGAAAATGAAGAAGAAGAATATTCAAATGAACCCATGAATGATTCCATCTTGGAGTATGTGAACATTCCAAAATTTCCAGTACCTACCCATCCTCCACAAGAACCTATTCAGGAACAAAGAATTCCTCCATTTCCAGCAAGACTAGTAATAGAAAAACCCATAGTTCATTCTGAATATGATATCTTGACTAAATTAAATCATATATGTATCAAAATCTTGTTATTGCAAGCTATTCAATATATCCCAATTTACAGTAAGGTAATAAAGGAATTATGCATTAAACACCCAGGGAAGAAACAAAAGTACCCCCTTACAATTCATGTCAGAGAGATGTCTGAATATATGTTAGATCACTCCCGGATTGAAAAATATACAAATCCAGGAGCCCCGGTAGTGACTGTAATTATAAATAATACCACCATAGATAACACATTAATCGATTTAGGATCAGCCATCAATATGATGACCACCGCAGTTTTAGAAGTTTTACAGTTGGGACAATTTCTTCGACCTACCCCTTCCATCTTGGAACTAGTAGACCGTACTATGGTAAAGCCTGCTGGAGTCCTGGACGACATTATTGTATCAGTAGCTTCATGGGAATACCCCGTCAACTTTATGGTCATAGAATCAAAGGATCCTTCTAAAGGACATCCTATTATCTTGGGAAGACCATGGTTAGCTATTGCCAATGCTTTTATAGGATGTAGGGATGGGGATATGACCATTTCCAATGGGTTTTCTACCCAAAGACTTATTTTATATCCCCAGCACAACCATTAACTGAAAATTCATGGTGGTTAAATTGTTCCTTTGGGGATGAATATTTGATGACCTTTCCTTTCCTAGTGATTTCTCATAGGCATTGCAAGAGCAGACTACTGAGAATGTATTGAATCATTTTATTTCCTCCACCACTAGTATACATTTTCCTCAGTCATTTCCTAAATTTGATCAAATCTTTGGAGATGAGTTTCAGGAAACTATGGCTCTCTCAATTTTTACATAAATACCTTGTGTCTTCACAATCGAAGAGCATACAGGACCTTTCACCATACCTTGTGAAGTTGGCCCTAAAAAATTTTGCACATAAATGGAGGGTTGAGTGAAGATCAACAAGCTCAACTACTTAAGGTTCTTCAAAAACAAGTCAGAGCATTCGCATGGGAATACACTGATATGAAGGGTATACACCCTCACACTTGTATTCACCACATTTATATGGATCCAAATATACCACCTATAAGACAACCTCAGAGGAGGATGAATCCTGCTTTGAAGGATATAGTAAAAGAAGAATTACAAAAACTCCTTACCGCCGGTTTCATCTAACCTATTTCCGATAGAAAATAGGTGTCTCCTCTAGTGGTAGTTCCAAACAAAGTTACAAGGAAATGGCGTATTTGTGTTGATTTTAGGGAACTGAACAAAGCCACTCTTAAAGACCACTTTCCTTTGCCCTTTATTGACCAAGTATTAAATACCTTGTCAGGTAAGCAGTATTTCTCTTTTCTTGACAAATATAGTGGATACAACCATATCCTATTAGCACCTGAAGATCAGGATAAGACCACTTTTACATGTCCTTGGGGGACATTCGCTTATTGAGTTTTTCCATTTGGCTTATGTAATGCACCCGCTACTTTTCAGCGAGCAATCTTAGGCATCTTTTCTGATCTTATACATGATTGTCTTGAGGTATACATGGATGAATTTACATCCTATGGTAATAATTTCCAAGAAGCTCTTGAAAACCTCAAGAAATTTTTGATCTAATGTCAAGAGACAAACTTAACTCTTAGTCATGAAAAGTGTAAAATGTTACTGACAGAAGGTATAGTTTTAGGAAACCATATTTCTTCTCGAGGAATTAAGGTAGACCCTGCTAAGATCGAAGTAATAGTTTTCCTTCCCTCTCCAAAAACCCAAAAGGAGGTGAGAAGCTTTCTAGGTCATGCAAACTATTATCCTCGTTTTATTGAAAACTTTACAAAGATAGTTGCACCAATGTTTAAATTGCTCATAAAAGATGTAGAATTCCAATGGACAAAATCTTGTCAAAATGCTTTTGATATTTTAAAAGCTAAACTATCAGTAGCACCAATACGTAGGGGGCCTGACTGGACCCTTCCCTTTCATATATCTATTGATGCTTTCGATACAACCATAGGAGGCATCCTAGGACAAAAAGAAGGACAATTAACTTATGCCATTTATTTTATCAGCAAAAATCTTTCTCCTACCAAATTAAACTATATCATTACTGGAAACAAAAATTGGCAGTAGTCTATTCTATTAATAAATTCCTCCATTATATTACAGGGTATGAAGTTTTTGTGCACACCGATCACTCTTCCATTAGATTCTTAATGAATAAACCGATCACCAATGGTAGAGTTTCCCGGTGGATTCTCCTATTACAAGAATTTAATATTACCGTCATTGATCGACCTGGTAAAGAAAACTTAGTAGCGGATTTTATTTCTCGTATACAACACGATAGTGATACTAAGCCTGTTGATGATACTTTTCCTGAAGAACATTTGTTTGTTGTATCTGTTCAAACCCCTTGGTTTGCTGATATTGCAAACTATCTAGCGACTGGAAAAGTACCACACCATTTGGCTCCATACAAGAGACGTCGCATAATAGTACAAAGTTGTAACTATTCCTGGGTTGATAATGACCTCTTTTGCACTGGCCCAGATCTTATTATTAGAAGATGTGTGCAGGAGGATGAAATGACAAACATCCTCTGAGCATGCCATGATGGACCACATGGAGGACACTTTTCTGATAAATGGACAGCATACAAAGTACTACACTCTGGTTATTACTATCCAATCATTTTTAAGGATGTTGTCTAGTATGTTAAAGGATGTGATAGTTGTCAAAGAATGGGTAGACCCATGACATCAGACCAAATTCCTTTACAACCTCAGGTCATGATTGAGCTTTTTGAAAAATGAGCTCTTGATTTTGTAGGACCAATCTCTCCCATGTCTCGTAAAAATAAATATATCTTGGTTTGCACAGATTATGTTACCAAATGGGTAGAAGCTAAAGATTTGTTTAGGGATACAGAGAAATATGTAGTAGAATTCATATATGAAGAAATATTTACCCGATTTGGTGTACCCAAAGAAATTGTCACAGACCAAGATACTCAATTCACTTCCAAATTAATGCAAGAGTTCACTACGAAGTATGGTATCCCACTTTGCAATTCTTCACCTTACCATCCTCAAGCTAATGGCCAGGTAGAATCAACCAATAAAGTATTAGAAGTTATTTTAACCAAGACCATTCACTTGCATCATAAGGATTGGGTGGATAGACTTCCAGAGGCTTCATGGGCCTATAGGATAACATGGAGAAATACAACCGAACATACCCCCTATGAGTTAGTATATGGAAAACAAGTCCTTTTACCTATTGAATTTCAAGTTAAAACCTTTCGTATGGCAGCACTATTATGTATTTATTTGGACGAAGCACATAAACAATGAATCCTACAGATTAATGAATTAGATGAAATTAGATAGGATGCGCTCCAAAGAACCATTCTAATACAGAACCAACGGAAGCAATGGCATGATAAATTTATCAAGCAAAAGAAATTTAATGCCGGAGATTGGGAATTACTATTTGATTCATGATTTAAAAACTTCAAAGGAAAATTAACTACCCATTGGTTGGGCTCTTATGAAGTAGTTACATATTTTGACAATGGATTAGTAAAAATTAAAACAATTGACGGCTTAGAAGTTTCCTTTATAGTGAATGGACATGGACTTAGGCTTTACCACCAACCAACATCTAGACAGGATTTAGTACAAAATATTTTACAGCACAGAGAAATGGAATTGATTGAAGAGGAAGTTATTCCTCCTCCTCGTGATCCGTGAAATCATTTTGGGTTATCATCACTTGTATATATGTAGATATGTTTTTTCTTCTATGAATAAATAAGAGTCACTTCTGATAAAATAAATTACATGCGACTCTTTTTATTTCTATGTTTTTTGAATAAATTGAATCATCTAACAAGTGGTTTTGCAGTTTGATCATGGATACTTTATCTCTATAAGCAGCTCATGAAGTATTATCTAGAAAAGGTAATTACACTCGTAAGGTATCTTAACTTTTCTTAATTTGCAGTTTGTAGTGACAATTAAGGATAACTCCTTGCATATCATTCTTAACCACTCCTTTTATGATTCAGATAGTTTCTGATATTTTGATTCAGACATGTATATTTCTGATTTGTTATTTTGAATAGTGCTTGATAACACCTATTTTAATTATCATTCATCTTGTGCCTATGGATTACTAGTTCATCCTATACTTGTTGTCAAAATTTGTCTCTCAAATATCTCTTTGTGATAACTCAAGAGTAGGTGGAATTTTTACCTATGGGGAACATTACTTATCTCTTATGAAAAGGATGGATTCTAAGGTCAAAGAATAGCTTTAAGTTATTCTCTTTTGATGTGATTTATGATTAAGGCTAGTATGAAAATCTATGTGTAAGTTTATTCTGTAAAATTAAATTATGTGTTTTAGCGGGGCTTAACGCGCTCTAGTACCAATTGCCTTCCATATATTTAATATCATTATACAAGGCAAACATGTCAGGGTACTGAACAGGCCTGCTGGCAGTGAATCAATGCTGCATAACAACTTAAAACTAGGAAGCTCGATAAATGCAAGTAAACCCACCGGGGTACTGAACAAGCTCGCTGGCAACGGGACTATAATTGCATGGTACCAAGATAAACCCACTGGGGTACTGAACAGGCTTTCTAGAAGTGGGGAAATATTGGGTAAAGAGGTCTGGTTAGTGCACTACTATGCACAAGATTCGTAAAATAATGATCATATATAGGGAAATTCTTCAAAAAAAAAATTATAAATAAAATGTTAAGGCCCATTATCTTTACTATCACTTGAGAATCGTTGTAAGTTGGGCTTGGACCTAGCCATCTAATTCAATCAATACCTAGGATGTTATTATCCTAGAAATGGGACCCATAGTTACATCTCTCACACACTCCGGGGTAAACTTAAAGTATTTTATGATGACAAGATATATTTACAATGAGGCACAAATGCCTAGATTTTCCTATGGAATTCTTTCGATTATATTATTTTCTTTTTATATGGTCTTTTTCAACACTGTTATTTTTCATAAATATACATATCTGAATCACTTTCCTTTACTAGTCAATTTTTCTTTTCTTTATAAAACAATAACAGCATACTCGCAATTTTTATTATCTGAAATAAACTATTCTTCTCCTTTGCATGAGGACATGCCATATCTTTGGTTTGGGGGAGGATTAGGAAGATTTAGAACAAAATATTTGTCTGCTTTTATCTTTTATTATTATGACAAAATTGCTTATCTCTAACAAATGTTAAAGTGTTTTCAGGTTATAGCATGAAGCATGTTTTTACAAAAAAATACAAATCAATCAATATGAAGGACTTGATGGAAGACTATACGAAGGATCTGAATAATGGTTCAGATGATGGTCTGAATGAGATATTGTGGTATTATAGCATGAATGATTAAAATTTGTCAACCAAATTTTTTTCTTGAACATAGTTTTATTTTTGTATGGATGCTTTGACCTTAAAATTTCTTTTATCATTTTACTGTTAGCATATTTTTATTTAAATACACATGAAAACTATTTTTCTTGTTAACTAAGAATGTTATTTATGCATTTGTGATATATGTTCAAGCTATCCAAAGTTTTAATTTAAACATGGTTGAACTAATTATAAACTTTATAAATATATTTATCAAACGCATATGCTTGTTAAATGACACACATCTTGAATTTTGCTATAATAGCATGGTCTCCTAAGAAATCCAAATCTTTTACTATTCCATCATTTATTCTTTCTTACTTCTATTTGCTTACACCTTCTATCTTATAAATCTTATATCATAACCATTGAACAGATGATGAATTATTTTTGAACTTGACAAGCTATTAAAATAAGACTAGTAAAATCTTTTCTATTTTGACATAAAATAAATATTCTTTTATAAGATTAAAGTTTAAATTATCTCCTTCATTCGCCAAGTAGAAGGCAGTTACTAGCGCAACTTTGCCTTCTTCTTTAATCATTTTCTTTTTGCTCAGTGGGACCTGGCATTTCTCCCATTTGGGGGAATGTTGAGCCTCATTTTATTATCATTTTTGGCAATTAAATAACACATTTAAATAACACATATTTTACCAGTCGATTCCACGCTCCCTGGTAGTTTTGATTCATGTAAGGTTGATTTCTATAAATACCATGTCCTTGGCCATAATAACCTCCTCCCATTTGACCTATGTAGGGTGACATGGAAGCATTATGATGTGGGTTTCCTTGATTATTAGGTGCTACAAAGCCATAATTGGAAGAGTAAGCGGGTTGTTGATACCCGTACCCATACGATTGATAGTTTTGTCCATAGTCCATACGAATGTCCATGAGAAGATCCATAAGGTGTTCCATGGGATGTAAAATGAGAATGTCCATAGTTAGGGGTATGGGAAGCTCCATAAGCTGGAACATGAGACGATCAAAAAATAGGTACATGACCCGCTGACACAACAGGAGGTACTCAACTATGAGATACTACTGTGTGAGAAGTCGCAAAATGAACATGGCTAGTAGCAACATTCCATCCTGAAGGCCCACATGAACTAGGGGGAGGATGTGACATTAAAAATGCATTTCAAGGAACAAGGTTTGAATACAAAGGGACATGTGAAGGAATGTAAATGATGTTCCCAATGTTCACTCGTCTCGGTTCTGGTATCCGCATAGGATTACTAACACTAGGTCTAGGATGAACATGTGAAGTTGCCTCCACCACAGTGATGGAGGGTGAAATGTGACTAGTGCCCCCAAATCTCTCCACATGGAAAGGGATGGGAGTGCCCCCAAGCATAGTTCTAGGACCAACTTCTAACTCAGCACGATGTGTCGAATCAGGTGCAGGGATATCAGACATGTCATATCTAACATGACTAGTGCTTACAAGTTAATGGTGAGTCTCATCGCCCGGAAACCAATACCATCGACTTGTGAATGAGGGATCATAACCAGATCGTGAAGGCTATTCATGTGAAGCATCATATGTGCTAATAGGTTCTTCTTCCCCAACCTCGTGAGGTGGAGAAGACATCTCTAGAATCTCATCCTCATGATCTCCCATGGTGTGTGAATCAAAGTGAGAAGTAGTCCACCCGGACTGTCTAGTTCTCTCTCCCAAAGGAAGAGGAGACATGGACGTCCTGTTAAATGACAAGAACGGCGGGGTGTCATGCCTGAATCCACAATGACTAAAAAAATAAAGAGACTCGATCTAATTATGCAAACCCTAGGCAAACTAGCATGCACAGAGCATAGACCTATAAAATGTAAATCCAAATCACAATCAAAGAAGGATAGGATATGTGAGCTCCCGAATGAAGAAGGTATGTCTCACCTAGGAGAGGCTTGAGACTCCCATACACAATAAGTAGAGGTTTGTAACCAATTATAGTGGCCCTCAGCTTCAACGCATATAGCGACTGTGATGTCCGACCCCTACCTGGCTAGGACACCTACAAAATAACCTCTACAAATACCCCCTCGATAACCTAGGTAAGGAAACTAAGGTCACCTCAATATAATCAATGCTCAAGCGGACAGTCACAAGTGGGATTGACCGTATGGGCAGGGTAGCAAATCCTGAAACTCTCGAAAGAGCCCCCATATACGAATACAATCCTGGAAATATCTCCGGTGCTACTCAGTTACAACCAAGGGTCATCCCAATCATAACCTCTCACATTGCCTCGTGCTTAACTCCCTTGTAAGAAGAGGATCCCGAGAAACACTAATTATATAAAAGAATTTCACACTCTCACCTGGGCAGACACCTACTTGTTTTGTTTAGTGGTCTTGGAGAATTGAATCACAAGGAACTATTCCAAGACCCTAAAACCTAGTCTTTTCGGTGCACCCTAAAAAAGAAAAGAGTGTAATTCATTTTATTATGTGTTGATTTTAATTGGATTTATTACTCAAAGGGTAAATGGTCATGCAACTAATGATGTTATGACACAACAAGAAGTAAAATGCACACCTAACAATCAATGCAAATGCACAGTGTCGAATGAAAAATAGGGTATTCTACTGCGTGAAGTGCAAAAATTTTCCTTCAAATGTATATGCAATCATTTCCTATATGAAAATTTGACTAATATTCACCAAGAAAACCTAATGCAAATACCATGCTAATGCAAAATTCAAACAATGCATAACAATGCAAAAAAAAATTGTTTTTGTATTTTTGAATTAAATGAGATAAAAACAAAAGTATGACTCTACAACCATCAGACTCCGAAAGCACTCACAAACAGTAGCCAAGCAAAGCACCAAGGTAAAAGAGACCTAATGCACTAATCCCAAAAACAAAAAATAGAAAATGAAATGACAAGAACATTTTTCAAAAATCAAATCAAAAAGAGTCTCTAGTCAAAAACAAAGGGGAGACGCAGACTCCAGAAGCATCAAAGAAGACTCAGTAATCACCCAAAATCACCCAGTAACACCTAATCTTCCCAAAAAATCCAAAAAATCAGGGCATACGCGATTGTTCTCAGTAAACCTGTGTAGATACAGGACTATTCCAGGAAAACCCGTGTGTACCCGTGACTGTGAAAGAAAAACTCGTGTACAGGAAGAAAATGATAGAAAAATAAGGTAAATGGACAAAATGAGACAAAATTTACTTCTCCAGGATACTACTGGGTAATCATGCCCCCAGACCCGACACAGAAACAGATAAATCATAGCAATAGAAGCACATTGAATGCTGAAAACCCCCAAAGAAAAACAACTAGGAACCTCCCCAGCAGAGTGTTGATGTAATTGTAACTTCAGAATGTATTCACTTGTATTTCTTATGTATTGTAACCCAATATTTATTCCAGGATGTATTTGTAATGTACTTGAGTCATGTCATGCCCCGAGGTCCCTATCGGGAGTTTCTATAATGTAAACAAGTCATATCAAGTCAAGGTGGATAACCCTCCTATTATCTAAGGGTTAAAGTCCTTGCAGTTCTGGGGCACTAGGGTTATTAGACTCACCTAGTGAAGTCATCCCTAGTTGGGTTTGGTCAAGTTGGGAATTAGTATAAATAGAGAGGTAGCCTCTCTATTTATCAAAAACTCACTCACACTCAGTTGTAGCACATAGCTGAGGAAGAGAAAGACGCTGGGGCAAGGAAGAAAGAGGTTACTACTGTCGGGAGATCATCTTACTATTTTGGGTTTCACTTTTGGTGATTATTCTATCTCTGAGGAAGTTGCGGGGTTTTCTCCATTTATGGTTTCCCTGAGGAAAAACACTGTGTTCATTATCTCTTTTGTTTGATTGTTGTGCTTGTTGTTCTCTCAGTTACATATCCTAATGTTATGCTAGCTTAATGTTAAAAATCTAACATGGTATCAGAGCTAACCTGAGAAGAAGACATTGTGCAACTGCAGGAACTAGGGCTTCCTACTTTGTGGATCTCTCTCCATATATTTTCAGCAAAATAAGGGTGTAATAACTCTCCTCCCTAGGGCGCATCTTTCTGTCGAAACAGAATCTAATTCTGAGGTTTTTTAGTTTTGGACCCGACACTACTGCCGAAAATTAGGGATTTTCACAAAAGTGGAATTTTTCAGTGAGACCAGGCCTGGATTGATATCCTCCCCAAAATCAAAGTTAGGGATCAAAATCAAAGCATTTGGTTGGATAGAACTCTGGAAAAGAAAAACCCTAATATGCTCCTGAACCAGCACTGTAGGATTTCAGTTGCCAAATTCAGATCTGACATCTTGACCTGGTAATATCTAAATCTTTTGTATTTCCATTTGAGGTTCTCAGTTAAGATGTCTCATCATACCAAGCTTGATAAAAAGCTTGAGGGAGCTGATAACTTCCAATCCTGGAAGTATAGGATCTCCCTTATCCTAGAAGAAAATGAGTTGGACTCCTATATCAATGAGGAGGTTCCAGTTCCAGAGGGAGATGAGGATAAGGCCTTACATAAGAACAATTTGGTTATGGCAAAGAGGATTATTTCTGATTCAATCAAGGATCACCTCATACCATAGGTGTCCTCCCTCAAGACACCTAAAGCTATGTTTGATGCCCTAACCAGACTGTTTGAAGGGAAGAACATCAATCGAAAGATGACTCTAAGGGACCAGTTGAAGAATGTAAAGATCCAAAATGAGGAGACCATCCGTTCATACTTCACAAGGGTATCCCAGATCAAAGAACAACTGGAAGCAGTAGATGAAAAAGTGGAGAATGCAGAAATTGTGATGACAACCTTGAATGGTCTCCCTAGGTCATGGGATTCTTTCATCCAAGGAATCTGTGCTAAGAAGAAGTTAGTCAAGTTCAGTAGAATGTGGGAAGAATTTTCACAATAAGAAGCTCGAATAGTAGCTTGAGAAGAAAAGATGGGAAGTGAAGATCAAGCTCTCACAGTACACTCCAAGAAAGGAAGAAGGGAAAAGCATCATCACCAAGGTAAGCATTCTCATCAGAAAGGTTCAGATGTTATACATGCGATAGGACACTTTGCTAGAAATTGTCCCATGAATAAGAATGGACCCAAGAAGAAGAGGAACTCCAAAAGAAGACATCATGCTCACACTATTGAGGATGATGATCCTCCCAGAAAGAGAGTAAAACAAGAAAGTGAAGATGAATATGTTCCAATCTCCGCTCTCACAGGAACTATCACTCATGGAAGCAAATATTGGCTTATTGACAGTGGGGCTTCCAAACACATGATAGGTTTCAAGGAATATTTTGAGAAAATATCCGAACATAATTCACCCCATAAGGTGAAACTTGGGGATGACTACCAATATCCCATAAAAGGTAGTGGTGAATCCTCCTACAAACTAGACTCTGGAAAGTCCATGAAAATGAATGATGTCTTGTTTGTACTAGGACTAAAGAAGAATCTTCTATCCATATCAGCATTGGATGCAAAAGGCATGAGGATTGCATTTGTAGATGGCCAAGTCCTCATGTGGCCAAGAGGAAAGACTATTGACGATGCAATAGTAATTGGAGAACAGGAAGGAGGTTTATACAAATTGAAGGGCCATCCAGAACAAGCTTTGGTCCATGAAACAGTAGAGCCAAATGAACTTTGGCACAGAAGGCTTACACATGTGCATTACAGAGCACTACCACTTGCAAGCAAAGTTGTTGAAGGTCTTCCAAAAATCCAAGAAAAACATGAAGGGGTCTACAAAGGATGTGCGAAAGGAAAGAATACAAAGAAGACATTTCCAAGTAGCGAGAGCAAGGCAAAAGGAATCTCGAAAATCATCCACTATGATGTATGTGGACCAATGTCATCAAGTTCACTAAGCGGGTATGTATACTATGTTTGTTTCATTGATGACTTTTCTAGGAAGACATGGATTTACTTCATGAAGAACAAAGATGAATTTTTTAGCAATTTCAAAGAACTCAAAGCCTTGATCGAGAACCACACAGAAAAGAAGATCAACATTAGAGAAAATTTCAACTCAAAATGGGCCTTTTAACTTTGATTCAAATTCCATGTCATCATGTGTTAGCCAATGAAATTACTTTAAATTTGAAATACCTTATAGGTCTTAAACACCTTTTTAATATAAATTTGGGGATAGGTATCATAAAAAAAACTACTTTTTTTGTTTGTATTTTTTACATATATCCTCGTGTTTTTACTCAAATTTTGATCGAGAGAGCTCATTGAATGTGGAATTAAATTCTGCATCCAACGAATACACGCTCAAAATACTTTTGATGGACCTTGCTACCCTAAAAACAAGAAATACCTGAAAAAACGTGATGATAACATCATCATCACATTGTTTTCAGGTATTTCTTGTTTTTGGGGTAGTGGGGTTCGTCAAAAGTATTCTGAGTGGATACTCGTTGGATGCGGAATTAAATTCTACATCCAACGAGCTCTCTTGATTGAAATTTGAGTAAAAACACAGGGATATATGTCAAAAATACAAACAAAAAAGTAGTTTTTTTCTTTTCTTCCTCCAAAATTAATAAATATTATTTTATTATTTTAACTATTATTTTACTAATTCTTTTTAGGAGGCCCATTTTGAGTTGAAATTTCCTCTAATGGACCTTTCGATCAGATAATGGTGGAGAATTCACATCAAATGAATTTAAATACTTATGCAAAGAATAAGGGATTAAGAGGGAGTTATCCACTCCATATGATCCACAACATAATGGGGCTGCAAAAAGGAAGAATAGAACTATCATGGAAGCAGCAAGAGCAATGCTTCATGATCAAGATCTTCCCATGCATCTATGGGAAGAAGCTACCAGAACAACGGTATATGTACAGAACCATACTCTACACAGAGTACTCAAGAAAAAGACACCTGAAGAAGTCTTTTTCAGCAAGAAACCAGAAGTCAGCCATCTCAGAATATTTGGCTGTCCTGTATACATACACATTCCAAAAGAGAAGAGAACAAAACTAGATCCTTCAAGAAAGAAGGGTATATTTGTGGGATACTCTAAAAGCTCGAAGGATTACAAAATATACTTCCCAGGATTCAAGAAGATCGACATCAGCAGGGATGTACATTTGATGAAGACACAGCTTACAACGAATCCAGAAAGAGACCCACTGAAGAACCTGAAGAAGTAGAAGCACCTAGAATCCATGATACAACCATCAATGAAGAAACTCAAGAAGAAGATCAAGAATTTGAAGAACCACAAAGACCTGTAGATCCACCTCAGGAGAAGAAACGTCATAAGTAGAAACCTGCTTGGGTACAAGAAGCTATCCAAGGTGCGGAAAGATATGGGGCTCCAGAAGAGAATCACGGAGAAAGAAAGAGAACCAGATCTTACTCCAGATATGTAGCTTTACTATGTGACTTTATCAATGAAGAACCTTCTAATGATGAAGAAGCTACAGAATGAAAAGAGTGGAAGGATGCTATGATCGAAGAATATCAATCGATCATGAAGAACGATGTTTGGGATGTTGTCCCAAGACCAGAAGGGAATTCAATTGTAACTTCCAAATGGATCAACAAGATCAAGCATGCTACATATGGTAGCATAGAGAAATATAAGGAAATATTTGTGGCTCGTGGATTCTCACAGAAAGAAGGAATAGATTATGAAGAAACCTTTGGACCCATAGCTAGATACACTTCCATCAGATAGGTACTTGCTATGGCTGCAGTGATGAAATGGAAGATACACCAGATGGATGTCAAGACTGCTTTCTTGAATGGTGTAGTAGAAGAGGAAGTGTATGTAGAGTAGCCACTCAGTTTTGAGACACATGACAGGGAGTCTCATGTGTGTAGATTGAAGAAATCCCTGTATGGTTTGAAACAGGCACCCAGGACTTGGTGCAACAAAATTGATAGCTTTCTATCAAGTTTGGGCTTTACCAAAAGTAAAGCAGATTCCAAACTTTACTATAAGGTTGAAGATGGAAACCCAGTGATGCTCCTACTATATGTAGATGATATGTTTGTAACAGGTATGGATGGGTTGATTACTGATACGAAGAGGAATCTTGCTACTGAGTTCAAAATGAAGGACTTGGGTATGATGCATTATTTTCTATGCATGGATTTGTGGCAGAATGCGGATAGAATCTCCCTTGAACAAGAAAAGTATGCAGTAGAGATCCTGAAGAGGTTCGAGATGATGGACTGCAAAGCCATGACCACACCTATGGCATCGAACCTTAAGATGTTGAGTGATTCTTCATCAGAAGCAGTTGATGCTACAATGTATCGTCAGATGATTGGATCCTTGATGTACTTGATGAACACGAGACCAGATATTTTCTTTGTTGTGAACACCTTGAGCCAGTTCTTGACAGATCCGATACATGTTCACTTGATTGCTGCAAAGCATATTCTGAGGTACCTGAGGGGTACAATTGATTATGGGCTCAAGTATGAGGAAAATCAAAATATTAACCTAGAGGGTTATGTTGATTCATATTGGGAAGGAAGTGCCATCGATAGGAAGAGCACTTCAGGGTGTTGCTTCAGTATGGGATCAGGTGTGATCTCTTGGTTTAGCGGGAAGCAATCCTGTGTGGCACTGAGTACAGCTGAAGTAGAGTATGTTGCAGCTTGTTTAGCTAGTTGTGAGGCAGTATGGCTACGGAAGCTACTGTCTGATTTATTTGACCTCCAAATGGATGCTACTTGTATACATTGTGACAACCAGAGTTGTGTGAAGTTGTTAGAGAATCCAGTGTTCCATGACAAGTCGAAGCATATCGAGATCAAGTATCACTATATCAGGGACATGGTGCAGAGGGGAGCAGTGAAGCTCCAATATGTTGCAACAGAGGAACAAATAGCTAATGTGTTGACAAAGCCATTGGCTAGGGTGAAGTTTGAGTACTTCAAGGAGAATCTTGGTGTTCTCCAAATCGATGTTTCCTCCAAGGGGAAATGATGAGACCCAAAGACATTCTAACATGGTGAGAGGATTGGTTCCTTCCATGGTCAGATGTAAGGGCTGAGCCATTCTGTCATGGTGAGAGGATTGGTTCCTTCCATGGTCAGATGTAAGGGCTGAGCCATTCTGTCATGGTGAGAGGATTGGTTCCTTCCATGTCAGATGTGAGTGCTGATCCATTCTAATGTGACTCTAGGATTGGTTCCTACATGATAAGAAGTAAGCACTCAATTCCATTCTTGGAATGGAGGCACCTGGTCAGTTACCAGGAAAGCTCAGTCTGGGACTTAGGGCCATTCTGATATGACTGTAGGATTGGGTCCTACATGATTAGATGTGAGTGCAGAGCCCTTCTGACATGCATGCTGGATTGGTTCCTCGCATGTGCATATGTAAGTGCAGATCCCTTTCGAACATGTATGTTGGATTATTTCCTCTTATGTGTTGAATGTAAGTGCAGAGCCCTTTTGAACATGTATGTTGGATTGGTTCCTTGCATGTGTTGAATGTAAGTGCAGAGCCCTTTCGAACATGTATGTTGGATTGGTTCCTCGCATGTGTTGAATGTAAGTGCAGAGCCTTTTCAAACATGTATACTAGATTGGTTCCTCGCATGTGTCGAATGTAAGTGCAGAGCCTTTTCGAATATGCATGTTGGATTGGTTCCTCGCATGTGTTGAATGTGAATACTGGGCCTTTCTGACAAGGTTGTGGGATTGGTTCCCACATGGTCAGATAAGAGTGTTGGGCATGCCTTTCTAATATGATTATAGGATTAGTTCCTACATGATCAAATATAAGTGTTGGGTGGGCCATTCTGACTTAGGATCATATATAAGCGCTGAAGAAGACCTACATGGAGGTTAGGCCTACAACCAGCATGAAAAAGGGTTGGCTCTGTAGAACTTACTATGACAAGAAGAATCATGAGATAGCACCCGTGATGATCCAGTGATGATGATCCAGTAGATACTATCCAAATCAAGGGATGATCCAGATCCAGAGATGATGCTCCAGAGATGATCTAGATCCAGTGATGATCCAAATCCAGGTGAAGATGACTTGAAGATAGAGATGAATTGAAGGTGAATATGATGAGGAATAGATGATTATCCAAATGATATAGAGAAGAAGACTTGTACTGATAAATTGTGTCGAGAGAATACCTTCCTAGTTAAGAGGGAGTGTTGATGTAATTGTAACTTTAGAATGTATTCACTTGTATTTCTTATGTATTGTAACCTGATGTTTATTTTGGGATGTATTTGTAATGTACTTGAGTCATGTCATGCCCCGAGGTTCCTATCGGGAGTTTCTATAATGTAAACAAGTCATGTCAATTCAAGGTGGGTAACCCTCCTATGGTCTAAGGGTTAAAGTCCCCACAGCTCCACGGCACTAGGGTTATTAGACTCACCTAGTGAAGTCAGCCCTAGTTGGGTTTAGTCCAGTCAGGAATTAGTATAAATAGAGAGCTAGCCTCTCTATTTATCACACACTCACTCACACTTAGTTGTAGCGCATAGCTGAGGAAGAGAAAGACACTGGGGAAAGGAAGAAAGAGGTTGCTGTTGTCAGGAGATCATCTTACTGTTTTGGGTTTCACTTTTGGTGTTGATTCTATCTTTGAGGAAGTTGCAGGGATTTCTCCATTTATGGTTTCCCCAAGGAAAAACACTATGTTCATTGTCTCTTGTGTTTGATTGCTGTGCTTGTTGTTCTCTCAGTTAAAGATCCTAATGTTATGCTAGCTTAATGTTAAAAATCTAACACAGAGTCACCAATTCTGTTACGGAGAAAACTTCCTATGGCTTGGGGTGTACCACAACAGACAGAGAAACCGCAGAAATCAATCCCTTCGCAATATGTAAGAGAAATACAACATCTAACACTAAAGGATCTCAACATATACCTTATTCCGGACGGTTTTAGTAGATCCCTGTTGAGCTTTTTCCAATCCCACTTGCTTTAGCAATTTACTCTCAACAACAGTAAACAAGGCAAGCATGCTATATGATATAGTGTTAGGGCCACTCTATCATATATAATCAATGATACATAAGCAATTAAACACATCCATGGATTCAATATTAATTTAAATGCATGTCATTGGACAAGAAAAGATATTTCTATTAAGTAAATCAGAGATTACATAAGTGACAACCTCTATCGGCACATCTGTGAACTGGAGAAATTTAGTCCTCCACCTGGGCCTCCACCACCTCAATCCTCCATCTCTCCATATAAATATCACAACCAAAGGTAAGCTTGGGAAGAACACAAAGTGCTCCAAGGGACAAAGGAATGCAAACTCAAGTATAAGCAAGCTACGAAAACAATGGACTATAGTTTTCTTGCTCTTCAATTCCTCCCTCTTCAATGTATCCAAAGGGTTCCTTATATAGTGCTTCAATGGGGTAATGGAATTTCAAATCCGAGCAATCTCGAGGCATATGGAAGGCCAAGAGACAAGTGACTCGAATCCACATCAAGGAAAACTCCAACAATATTTGGCCTTTTGCACACATCCCGATGTACATGGGTTTAAGAGTAATATCCATGTATATACGTGAGAAAGGGATTAAAATTCATGTACAGCAAATAATGGGTGTTTTTGGGGATGATCTTGGAAACACCAAAGGTACAAAAATAGTCCATGGGGTCAAAAGAGTCTACAAAGGGATAGGGAAGGCCATAAAAGTGTGATCAACCATGTGTGGTAAAATCAGCTGTAACAGGCCTCCTCTTTCATTTCTCAATCAAATTAAAATTTGTATTCTAACATAGTAAACAAACCTCACAGTGAATAGCAGTAACCACCACTGACTTGCATTGCAAAGGTAAACAGTGAAGGGAACTCCAAGGTTTTATGTCTAAGGCTTACTGAGCCTTTGGAGGCCAAAAACCTTCAGCTTCAAGCTAAGCATTTCCCCTGTCAATAGGGAGTTGTGTAATTACTTGCCTACACTTAAAAATAAATCAGTTTCGGATCTGTTAGTGAAGGCCTGGCATAATTAATATAAGACAAAGAAAATTTTAAAAATTTTGAAGGGTTATTGAAATTACTTACAGTGCTTATGATGAACTCACGGTCGTGACAAGAAAACCAAAACCTCAAACTCCATTAGCACTTTAAGCACCGAAGATAATCCATAGTTGAATGCCAAGCTCATAAGAGACCTCTAGCTCACAGCAATGGTGTTAAACTCGAAACTCACACCTACTAACTTCCTCCTCAAAGAGTTTTAACGCTAACTGTTGCAGATTTTTTCATAGAGGCCAAAGGCTTGGTGGCCACCCTTCCTTACCAAAGTGAAAACCACAATGAAGGTCAAGCGATATTTTAGGGTTAGAGTGTTTTTAAAAATGTGTAGGGTTTAATTCCCAAAACCTTTGTCAAGTAAGAATTTACCACGTGTATTCCACTACCTTTAAGATACTTTATGTGTGGATATAGTTTTGGATTTAGCACTTAAACCTGTTGTAGTTTATAAACACAATAATATTAACTTGCAAAAAAATGTTTAACAAATCATAGCTTAAACTAGAGCTACAAGTTAGGAAGTATGTTTATGTGTTAATGTTGTAATATTAATTCTATGCAAGGATATATGCATAGGATTAGTATAAGTGTTAGACATCATCTTTGTTTGCTTTGTACAGTTTTAAAACCAGGTCATAGTTATATACATTATGTTATGACAATATAGTATACTTATACCTAGTTGAATATTATACTAAGTAATAAAATTATGTCTAGGTTAGTTATATGACTTGCATGGTATAATTACTAGGATAGTAGTTATGTTATAAAATGCATTGTTTTAGTTGTATGGCATACATTGCAAATTTACGTAGGATAGAAGGTATATTTAAGCATCAAAGATATAATTGCATGGACTAACCTTGTTTTAGTTTTGGATAGTATTTAGCTGCTAAACAAATATAGAAATGATAATGTTAGAACTTAAGAGGTTCTAGGTTTAAGCAATTATAAACTTCATAGTTATAAAATATGGAAAGTAATATGGTTTAAGTACCCTCAAACAACTAAGAGAACGGTGATAATATACAGTCTACCAAATTTATAAAATAGATAGGCACCCTACAAACCCTAATCTACTATAAAGATAAATAGTCTTAGTTTTGGAACTGGAAGTTTCTTACTTTTCGATGGTATAGAATGAAAGTAAAGTTTAGAACCTTTATTCCTAACTTGCTCCTTTGTTTTAGTCTTCAGAAATTTAAGTTTTTATACCTCGTAACCTGGAAGTAAAAGCTTACCTGTGACCTGTAAAAGCATCAATTTATGCATTAGATTGAGAGAGCTAAGTAATCCTCGGGCAAAACCTTAAATCCCCTTTAATAAGACAAGAAAAACAAATATCATAATCATGCACATACTAGAGAGTAAATAGTTGATTTGATTTCTTTAAGTCTCTAACTCTATAACTTTCAACACTAAGAGAATTCAATAATAGAATGAATGCTATTAGTAACAATTGTGTTTTAAGTTAGTAAATAAATTATGTAGTCTCTAGTTTCAGTTAGTTAAGAATGTTAATGGTTAGCTATTAAACTAACATTATTAGGCTATGACTTAGCATTAAATGTCACACAAAAAAATTTAAAATTTTTGTGACTTTTGGAGTGTTACAGAAATGCTTAAGTCAGATGCCTTTTGACTCTATAACTAGGATTCTAGCCTCCATGATCATATGTAGGATACATTGAAATATACAAGGCATATAAAGATGCAAATGCAGGAACATTTAACAACAGTAACCTCTACTGAAATCATTAGCAACCATTCGTCATATTCAATTCATTCATAAGAATTCTACATAATCAGCATATTCATAAGAAAATACATTGAAGAAATAACACAACATAGAATACTTATCTTGAAGATGAAGTTGTCCCGCAACTAACTATGTCGATGCAACGTTCCACCCAACCATAGGCCAGTTGTGTTCATTAATCTCTTTACACAATTGCCACCCCTGAGCTGGGAATGAATTTTGCAAGGAACTAGGGAACAACAAACTCACACATAGCCAGATTATATCGCACATAGTCAATCCAACCTTCAGTTGGGTTTATCAGACTATCTAGTCAAGCCAACACACATTTGGGTTTATCAGGCTACAGGAAATAAGACAATACACTATTGGGTTTATCAGGATACATAGCCAAGCCAGCTAATAGTTGGGTTTATCAGACCGCACACAGTCAATCCAACATTCACATTAAGGACCATCCAAGCCAACATATGGATTTGTCAAGCTAGACATCAAATCCATCTCACTATTGGGTCTACTCATCCAAGCCAGCATAACAGTTGGGTTTATCAGGCTGTCCATCCAATGAACACACATGTCCAAATGCAAAATAAGACACAGCCAATCCAACTACCAGTTGGGTTTATCAGGTTTCCTAGCCAAGACAATTTCCAGTTGGGTTTATCAGGTTGCCTAACCAATCCAATATACAATTGGGTTTATCAGGATGTTAGCCAAGCCAATCTATGTTTGGGTTTATCAGGATTCTAAGGAAGTGGAAAGGAAGAATGGCTAAGCTAGTGGATCATTCAAGAGCTAGGGACACCTCCACCAGATATATCTGGCCTGGCATCCAGAATACCTACACACCCAACACAAGGAAGCATCCCCTCCTCGGATCCATAGTCTCTCAGGCTATGCCTTCCCTTCCAGGGATCTTTACGGTATGCATAGAATATTCACCAGCCACACTTATCTTTTCATGAGGTTCATCTCTGCATTAGGTTTATCAATCCCAGTCGATGTCTCTTCCACTCCTAAGTCTTTCATATAGTTCAGACCCAAACCATGGTGCACATCACAACAAACCACAAGGAGAAACAACAACACAAGGATCCACTCTGTAACACAGAGAAACAGGGTTTCATACCACTCTGTAGTTTAGAATAACACTTTAACCCATCAACCAGGGTCTCGGCAAAGGAAAATACTTCCAGAACAACCTGTTCTGCGACTCCGGAGAGTGAACAATGCGTAATATATCCTGGATCCGAATGACCAACAACGTTTAGGTGAAAACTAGGATGACAGACTAGCACGCATCCCTACAATTACTTGCTTCTGAAGAAAGAACATGGATTCCCAGACTACAGGAAATCTCAGTCACAAAACCGACTGCCATGCCTCGCTCTGCCCAAGGCATTAACTGCCTTAACCGCTCTTCTGAAAAGAATTGAATGATTGAGTGTAGAGGACAAAAAGGTAGTTGAGGGTTTATGGGTTCCCCCATTGGTCTCACCCTATGGCTTAGGAGTTTGAATAAATCCCCTCCTTGATCGTTGTGAAATCATGCCCCCATCTCTTACGTTGTAGTGCATAGCTAGTTGTGGTATTTTATTAAATTTTGTATTTAGATGATAACTCAAAACATAACGTGCTTGACTATCACTATAACTATAGGTATCAACCTTGATCACCTATACACGAAACACTGAATCAATGGCAGGGAGTTAGCCTTGATCTCCTTGCCATGATTTACATACAATATATACATCATGTACAATTTTAATACCATGGGGTCAAAACCGGGGTGTTACAGGGAGGAGGTATGTGAGAACTTTTATTTTTACCTCATAATTGTTAAATCATGTTTTGCTAGTTTATATATATATAACAATGGGTATTTAAAATGAATTCATTTGAATTGCAGTTCACCTAAATGTTGGATGAACGTGATTTTATGGTCGACTCTAGTGTTAACCTAGGGCCCCTGAAAGAGGTACATTTGCATAAATATCTATAAATTTATTTGTTCTCTTTAATGTCATGACACCTTTTTCTAAGATTGAAATTTCAGTTGTGTTCACAGATTCTGATCCCTTCTCCTAGGACCATGTTGGTAAGGGGTTTGGGTAAGTTGCGCAGCATCGTGGATGTTGCACAAGCTCAAAATACACTGTGCAAGACAAGGATAGCACGCAAGATGGAAGATGGACTACTTTTGAATATTTTGTGTCATGTTTTGTACTTTTGGACCATATTTTGTGGATATTGGTCATTAGTTAGAAAATTAGTTAGGATTTAGTTAGAAGTGGACCATGAATGTAAAGGCGCAAGCCTATAAATAGAAGAATTACATATGTTTTTTATATAGGATTTTGGGAATATTTTTAGAGACAAGGTTCTAGATCCAGTGTTGATCAAGTGGGGAATGAGGAGATGAATTGTTATCTATTTTGATCTGTAGGTGATTGCGCAGAAGTAATATGATAAGATGGATATTGACCTTAATCGATGTTATCTTTTCTTTTTTCTGTCTTTCCATTCCTGCAATTTTGATGATGAATGCTAAGTGAAACTGAAATATGGATCTATGATGTGATGGTTACTGCTTATGTCTGTTGTTATCTTTTTAGTTATGTCTTCGCATTTGTAGATCTATTACAGTTGTGAATGAATGATGTACAATGATGAATGGTTATGTTAAAGAAGTTAATATGATCTATTCATTAAGCTGATGAATCGGTGATGCCCTAATCCTCTTCTATACTGCGGAAACTTAGTTCCGACAACCCTCCCTTGAACATATCGGGTGAGACTTCATCCGCTCTGTGGGTGTTGCTGAACAGGGTAAAACCTGTCTGGGCCGATGCTCAGGGAGATCATGGTGAGTTGAGCATCGACAGAGTGGGAACCCCTATCGACTCAGTTTTGTTGGTGTGGGTTGAGGCAACAGACCATGGGTATTGGGCCCCTCTCATTATCAATTTTGGGAGACATTCTCTGTCTCTCCCAATATATTTAGGTAAATTGCACATTTCAAATTTTTTAGTAATGATTAAAGAACAATTGACATTTTGTTTAAATTTATTTTATGTTGTTTAAATTACATGTTTCAAATGTTTAATTTTAATGATTGACATCTTACGTTTTAATTAATTTTATTTGTATGTATGAAATTTTTAAGCAATGAAATTAAAGTTGTAGGTCAGTAGACGGATTGTACATCCTTCCATGGCTTTGGGTGTGGGGCTCACCAAGGTATATTTATTCATATTTATTATTTTAAATTCCAATTGTTTTTTTATTAAAGTTTATTTATAGTATAAAATTTATATATTGAAGCTTAATTAAATGGTGCATGTGTTATAGGTCAATCAGAAGAAGAATGTGGATAGTGATATCCATACAATGGATATTACATAGTTATATATGTTTTTATACTTGTGAACTTGTTAATGAAATTGCATGTTAAAACTTTAACCTTATCATTTTAACTTATAAATGTTAAGCTTGTATATATATAATTTTAGACTATTCATATATATATATATATATATATATAGTTTTTGGTTCAAGTTCAAATATAATTTAATTAAATGTTTAAATGATTTAATTTGGTCAATTTTGTTTAAATGATTTAATTTGGCCATGCAATGCATAGATTAATGTCTTTATAATTAGTTGATGTTTATACAATATGTTGCACTTGTGTTTAAATGATTTTCCTAAAGATATTATTTTTGGTCATTTTTTGTCATGATTTATAGATTTAATTAATGTTTTAGATTGTTTAAATGATTTTTCTAAAGATATTATTTTTGGTTATGATGTATAGATTTAATTAATGTTTTAGATTTATGTATAACTGTGGATTTGATTGGATATGTTAGTTAGGAATGTTTTTAATCATCTAGGTAGAACAATATATGACATATGTAGAATATTCAATAAAATGCACTTTATACAAATTTTATAATAGCATAATTAGTTTGACTTAACATGTGCCAAATATCCTTATTATTTCCAAAATAATTAGTTTGACTTATCATGTGCCAAAAATCTTATATTTTCCTTATGAACACATCGAAAAATCGTTTCCTTATAAGATAAACTATCTAGGTGACTATATAAATTTTTCTACTCTCTAGGTGTATGACTAGATATAAATTTTTCTAGGACACTATGGCATCATTGATTTATTATTTTCATGTTATGATTTATCATTGATATCATGGTTATATTTATTTAATAATCTTAGTGTATATAATGTAATTTATATAGTGCTTCAATTTGAATATTGACTTTTTATGGTAATTTACCACTTGTTTAAATTTTGTTATCAGTTTCATATTATGATTTATCATTGATATCATGATTATATTTGGTTAATAATCTTAGTGCATACAATGCAATTTATAGAGTGCTTCAATTTGAATATTGACTTTTTATGGTAATCTACCACTTGTTTAAATTGTGTTATCATTTTCATATTATGATTTATCATTGATATGATGATTATATTTGGTTAATAATCTTAGTGTATATAATGCAATTTATAGAGTGCTTCAATTTGAATATTGACTTTTTATGGTAATCTACCACTTGTTTAAATTGTGTTATCATTTTCATATTATGATTTATCATTGATATCATGATTATTTTTGGTTAATAATGTTAATGTATATAATGCAATTTATAGAGTGCTTCAATTTGATTATTGACTTTTTATGGTAATCTACCACTTGTTTAAATTGTGTTATCATTTTCATAATATGATTTACCATTGATATCATGATTATATTTGGTTAATAATGTTAGTGTATATAATGCAATTTATAGAGTGCTTCAATTTGAATATTGACTTTTTATGGTAATCTACCACTTGTTTAAATTGTGTTATCATTTTCATATTATAATTTATCATTGATATCATGATTATATTTGGTTAATAGTTTTAGTGTATATAATGCAATACATAGAGTGCTTCAATTTGAATATTGATTTTTTATGGTAATTTACTACTTGTTTAAATTTTGTTAATAAAACAATATTGTATATAACAATAAAAAGAATGAAGAAAATTTTATTGAAATTCCTTTTAACACTCAAAAGCCATATTGGATGACAAATTCTTACCTATATGGTTGTGATAAACATATATAATGTAACTTGATGAGTTGGTGCATCGTTTGAAGTCACATGATCCCTTTAACATCCTATTCACAAGAACTAGTACATTTGAACATAGTATTCAACATGAAATCAACATTACATATATGCCAACTTCATATAACTCATGGTTCTAAAGCACATCATGATGCTAAGCATCGAGGCTATGTTTTTTAATAGTAGGAATCTTACATGTCAAAGTAAGATGTAAAATGTACCAAACATATTTCAAGCTTAAATATTATATTTTCAATATCCCTCGCTAAATTTTTATTCTCTTACTTAGCTTCTCCACTAAAATCATCGACGAAGAAAGTATCCTTGTGCATTATTCTAATACCCTAAATCACATTGGCGGTGAAAGTATCCTTTTGCATTATTCTGAAACCCCATCTGATATACTAAACACAACCTTCTCACTCCATTGAGGATGTGGAAATTGAACCCATGTGATAGATCAATTGCACTCACAAAATTACTAATCAAACATGCAAATTTACACACAAACGAGACTGAAATTGGAGCATAACACTAATCTGTATTTAATAAGTGTATAATAGCCAACCTTGTGAAGTCATAGGCTAATGCAATAAATAATTACATGAGATATTCTAATGCATAAGGATTCCATTCAAAATAGTCAAAAGCAAGCTTACTAAATCTAGTCAAATACCCCATAGGTGCATAAAGCAGTTTCCAAATCTACCTAGGAGCTCATGAATTGGAAAAGTCAAGTAGGAAAGCTAATAGGTGATGGAAAGACAACTCATACATGCTTTTATTAGGAGAAAAGAATGGAGGATGATGAGGACAAAAAATAAGTCAACTGCACCTAGTCTTATTTTCCCTTTTGCCATAAATCTCAATAAAGTAGGCAACGAAGCAGAAAAAGTAGACATGCACTAGGGAGGATCTGGAATAAAGAAAATATGCTAAATATAAATTCCATGAGGTTTCCCAAGCGCTCCATGACTTATTTTTAGCAAGTTTGACTTCTAGGACATGTGGAAGACAACTTGCATAGAGTGGAATATTGGAAACTAGGCAAATAAGACAAAAAATGGATTAATTAATGTCTAAGGTATCTAACTATGGTTTTTTAATTCTAACACCCCCCCTTAAGCATGACTTATGAGTAAATATCATAAAACTATAGGGCCTAGCAACAAGGCTTAGTCACCCTTTACATATTGCATGTCCATTTAACCAAGGAAAGAGGCAAAAACCTAGTGGAAAAATCCTCCCTTAAACATGGACAATAAAACAAAATTTGAAAATATTGTCATCAATCATGCTTCACAGCATGATCAGCAATCCCCAGCAGTGACTTGATATTGTTGAATTTCTTCTCACAAAAAACTTCGGTGAAGATGTCGACTACTTGTTCTGAAGATGCACAGAAGAGTAGGTGAATGGTGCCATCATGCACAAGTTGTCTAATGTAGAGCATATGGATCTCAATGTGTTTGGTTCTCTGTCTCTGAACTAGATCATTGCATATTCAAATGGTGCTCTAATTATCACAATAGATAATGGCTGAAAACTCTGATTCGAAGCCACACTCACCAAGTTTCCCCTACAACCATAAACATTGAGTTGCTGCATTTACAACTCCTCTGTACTCTGCTTTTGTAGATGAGAGTGCAATGGCACTCTGTTTCTTGCTTGACCAGCTGATTGTTCCTTCAGCAAGCATGAACACATATCCTAATGTTGACTTTTGATCTGTGTTGTCACCTTCCCAATCACTGTCAGTAGACCCAATCAAATCAAGATCAGATTTAGCTTTGTAGAAGATCCCATGAGTTCTTGTTCCCTGAACAAAGTTAAGGATCCTTTTGGCTGCTCTCCAATGGATCTCATGAGGCTGATCCATGTATCTTGAAGCCACACTTACTGCATAAGAAATATCAGTTCGAGTGTGTGTAAGGTACAGCAAACACCCAATCAATTTCCTATACAGTGTATTATTCACCATAGGAGAAGAACATGCTTCTTCAAGCTTAAATCCTGAAAGGAAGGGAGTCTTGATTCGCTTGCAATATTTCATGTTGAACTTGTTCAGCAAATCCAAAGCATAATTGTACTGATGTAATTTTATTCCATGTTGGGATTGAGCAATTTTGAAACCCAAGAATTGGCTCAACAACCCCAAATTAGTCATAGAAAATGCATGGTTCATTGCATCCTTCAAGGAGGCAATCTCATTCTTTGAATTTCCTGTAATCAGAAGGTCATCCACATGCAAGAAAATAATCATCAAAGAACCATGAATCAGCTTCAAATAAACATTAGGATTAGACTTGCATAGAACAAAACTCAATGACAATAGAAATCCATCAATCTTTGCATACCAAGCCCTGGGGGCTTGCTTAAGCCCATACAATGATTTATTTAACCTATAGACAAGAGATGGATTAGTAAAAAACCCTTGAGGCTGATGCATTTAAATCTCTTCAGTAAGATCTCCATTCAGGAAATCACACTTCACATCCATGTTATGTACCTCCCACTGCTTTGAAGTTGCAATGGCTAAGGCTAGCCTGATGGAGTCCATCTTTGCCACTGGTGCAAATGTCTCATTGTAGTCAATACCATGTACCTATGAGTATCCCTTGGCTACCAATATTTCCTTATATTTCAATGGTGAACCATCAGCAGCAAAATTAGTTTTGAAAACCCACTTACATTGAACTAGCTTCCTCTCTGGGGGAAGATCAACTAGTTCCCAAGTGTTGTTCTTCTAGAGTGAGATGAATTCTTCTTTCATGGCTGTTTGCCATATTGGATAATGTGCTACATATTCATATGTCTATGGTTCTGATTCAACCATCAGATAGAATTTCTCTGCAAACAAAGGGTCTTTCATACACACGGCACCCTCAAACTGAGATCTAGTCCTCCTAGGATAACTAGGATTTCCAGCTAGTTCCCTAGCTGCATGAATGGTCTTTGCTGCCCATTTTGGTCTTGTAGGACTATCAGGATCTGAAATTAAATCATCATTATCAGACATATCATAATCAGAAAACTCATTTGTATCTTCACTTACATTCAATGGTTCTGGTGGTGAAGAAGACTCTCCAACTTCAACTGCTGCTAAAGGCTCTCCTTGGAACTGAACACTCCTTTCAATGAAGGATTTGTTTGTGATCAAATTGATAATCTTGTACCCTTTTGAATCTTTAGAGTATCCAACAAATAGACACTCTTGGCTTTGGGGCTGCAAAGCCTTCCTCTTTTCTGTTGGAATTCTAGCCCAAGCCCTTGAGCCAAAAATCCTGAAATGGGTCACATCTAGCTTGTGCCCACTCCATGCTTCGAAAGGAGTCATACCATCAAGCTATTTATGAGGCACCCTATTCTGGATATAGGGTGCATATTTTATAGCCTCGATCCAAAACTTTGGTGACAAAGTCTTAGCCTCCATCATACAGGTTGCCATATCTTTCAGTGATCTGTTCTTTCTTTCAGCAACACCATTTTGCTCTGGTGTGTAAGGGATTAAATGATGCATATGAATACCTGTATCTTCAAAATATTGAATGAACTCAGACTTGACATACTCACCACCATTGTCATATCTGAGGATATTGAGTTTCCTCCCAAACTGGTTTTCAACCAAATCCTTAAAGACTTTGAAGAGGCCAAAAACTTCAGACTTATGCTTCAGGAAGTAAACCCAACAGTACCTGGAAAAGTCATCTATGAATTTCAATGCATATTTGGCCTGACTCATTGACATATGAGGAAATGGGCCAGAAACATCATTGTGGATCAACTCAAGAGGTGCAGAGGTTCTCTCAGGACTAGCTCTCTCAAATTTATGCTCTGGGTGTTTTCCTAAGATACAACCTTGACAGAATCCCTTGGAAAACTTAATATTTGGTAACCCTATGACCATTTATTTTTCACTTAGATCAGAAAGATACTTATAGTTAAGATGGCCAAATATTTCATGCCAAAGCTTGCTTTCCTCATTGGCATGAATCAGAAGAGAAAAGGGGGTTTGAGTAGGGTAGAAAATGTGAAAACATGTATACCTTCGAAGTGTGATTTGAAACTCCTTTTGCAATGACTATACCACTCGAGATCTCTGTGATCTCAACATCATCAGGGGAGAATATGACCTTCTTTGGAGACCCTATGTGGATCATCTGATACATTGACAAGAGGTTAGAGGCAAGACCTGGAACGTACAATACATTGCTGAACTTACCATGGTCAAGATCAATCCTTATTTTTCCCAAACTGTCAGTGAGAGAGTCATCTCCCAGCACTATTGGTGTACCTTTTGACATGTCAAGAGAGGAGAATTCCTCCTTGGTCGAAACCATATGTCTTGAAGCTCCAAAGTCTATGATAAAGCTAGGTGAGCTTGATGTGCCAGCAACTAATACATGAACTCTCTCTTTGTTATTCTCCTTCCCTCTTCATTGAGCTATCAAGAAGGGAGATGTTATTATTCTCCAAGAGTTGGTTCAGCATGTCAAATTGCTTCTTCATGCAGGAGCTTTCAAGATGAAAGCACATGTTGCAGTATGCGCACTTGCTCATTTCTCCTTTGTTCTTCTTCTTCTGGAAGTTCTTCTTGGAGCCTTGGGCCTCCTCCTGAGACTTGTTCTTGTCTCACTTCTGCTCAGGTCACTTCTTAGATTTCTTCTTTCCTTTTGAATCCACCCTCGAATCTCCAACAACCAGAGCTTGGTCTTTGGAAGGTTTGATGGTGCCCATCATCTCCAGTTTATCTTGTTCTTGTGTGAGGGATTCCATGAACTCTGCAAGCTTAAGCATCTTCCAGGCTCGAGTTGTCAACTTGGTGGCATGGAAGGTCGAAACAAACATTGAATAGTTAGGGCCAAGCTTTGATGGTATGGCCAAAACTAGTTGCTCCTCCTTCTTTTCAACTCCACATTGTTTTAGCTGCAAAACAAGGGCTTTAAACTTGGAAAAGTAGAGTTGCAGGGATTCAAAGTTGCTGGGACTCAAAGAGATCAATTCATTCTCTATTTGATGTCCTCTCATCTCATATGTCTTACCAAAAATCTCTACAATATTCTCCCATAATTAATTTGGTGATTTCAATCCATCAAGATGGAAGAGGAGGTCTCTAGATATGCTCAGACACAAGAGACCATAGGCCTCATCCCTCCTGTTGTGCCATTTAATTTTCTCTGTAGCTTCATTGGGCTCTACTTCAGTTGCCATAGTCACCCTATAGAGACCTTTTTCTCTCAAAAGTATCTCCATCTCTGCTTTCCATTCAAATAAATTAAATGGAGTCAATATGATCTTCTGAGATTGATCCATAGCTCAGAAATTGTCCCTTCAATCAGCAGAATAGCTCCCAGTCAAGATATCGAACCTGCAATAGCAATATGGAAGGAGATAAATCGATCTAAAAAGGCTTTGATACCATGTGTAAATTGAACACAGGTGATAGATCAATTGCACTCACAAAATTACTAATCAAACATGCAAATTTACACACAAAGGAGACTGAAGTTGGAGCATAACACTAATCTGTATTGAATAAGTGTACAATAGCCAAACTTGTGAATTCATAGGCTGCTGAAGTAAATAATTACATGAGAGATTCAAATGAATAAGGATTCCATTTGAAATAGTCAAAAGCAGGCTTACTAAATCTAGTCAAATCCCCCATAGGTGCATAAAGCAGTTTCCAAATCTACCTAGGAGCTCACGAATTGGAAAATTCAAGTAGGCAAGATAATAGGTGATGGAAAGGAA
>LPNX010152597.1:56794-92758 GCA_001517045.1 Pseudotsuga menziesii | reverse complement strand
AATGGAGGATGATGAGGGAAAAAAACAAGTCAACTGCACCTAGTCTTACTTTCCCTTTTGCCATAAATCTCAATAAAGCAGGCAACAAAGCAGAAAAAGAAGACATGCACTAGGGAGGATCTGGAATAAAGTAGATATGATAAATATGGATTCCAGGAGGTTTCTAAAGCACTCCATGACTCAGTTTTAGCAATTTTGACTTCTAGGACATGTGGAAGACAACTTGCATAGAGTGGAATATTGGAAACTAGGCAAATAAGACAAAAAATGGATTAATTAATGTCTAAGCTAGCTAACTATGGGTTGATTATTCTAACAAAGGATTCATGCCTTGATCTGCAATGATTTTACCAAACAAAATAATATAACTAACCAAATGATATGCTGCTCTTTTTGTGATGAGAGGCATTTTATGATGCAGTAAGGCTCCATTTAACCTGCACTTACATTAAATTCATCAACCAAGTTCAATATGCAGATGAATAAACAATAGTTCAAATTCTATTTGAACATATGGTGATCAGGTTTTTATAATTCCAAAGAAGGAGATGAATTTTTATGAGCATATTAGAGCTCAATTCTATAACATTAATGATAATATAAACTTATAAATCATAAAAACATTTTAATAGTGGTAAGGAAAAGTTTTATGCAATATTTTTTGAGTATTAATACAAAATGTTAAGTAAATCAATTAACCATCTAATATTTCAAAATCTAACTGGTAAAATTATTTCATATCAAGAGTGCCAAACCCATTAAGTTGCGGTAGTGTACCATGGTGCCGCATATGTCAAGTTTAGGGGCACCAGCACGATGAATGTAGCTACATGCAGAAGATAGTATCAAAACCAACCAACCTATATTGTTCCTTTCGTACATCAATGGGGCATGAAGACAAAGACTATCGGGCATATGATATGCTTAAGGACATAACATATGATTCATACTTTGTGAAAGGTGAAGATCATCGCACGGTGCAACAACCACAACCGCAACCTCAGGTGGTAAACTCTTGACCACAACCATAGTATACACCACTGTCGCAAATGCAATTTATACCATTACAGCCGTAGCCACAGTTTGCATCGCGTCCATAGTTTACACCATAGCCCCAGTACAATCAAATGGAGATGGCCCAGCTGTAGGCACAATATGTTCAAGCTACGCTCTATGTTCAGCAGCAGTTGAATCCACCACCATAACAGATGGCTCAACCACAGTACCAGCAACAAGGAGGATTTCATGAAGGATTCCATGGAAGAGGAGGAGGCTTTGGAAGAGGAGGCAGACGAGGTCGCAGATCATTCTAGTGTTATAACTGTGGGGTATTTTGGCATTACCAAAGGGACTTCCCACACTTGTAGTGCTCTTGTACATACTTCACAGTGATTAACCACACCATTGAGAGCTTCCCACAGCTGATCACAAGATGGAAAGCTAGGAACGTACCTCAGTTGCAGAACCAAAACCAGCTGTAGAACCAGGATCAACATCAAGTTCCACTTCAGAATCATATGTGAATCCAAAAATAAACTTGGCGTTGAACCAAAATCATTTGATGACTCAGAATACACCACTCAACCAGAATCAAGGGCCGACGGTTGCGACAATGTCGTCAAAACCCAGAACAAAGGATGTTGATGTGGCCATCGTCACTTAAGGAGGTACGAAGACTGGAGAGGATGGACCTCGACCACAAGTTCAGTTTGCTAGAAAGAAGAAAGCATCATTTGATATTGCAACTAAAAAGAAGACATTTTTTGAAACTCACGATGTGATCGGATGCAATCTTGGTAAGTCGCCTATCTATGAAATGCCTTCTTCTTTTGATTCTTCATTAGAGGTAAGACCATCACAGCAACATGGTACCTTGCAGCAATTCTTTGAAAGTTGTTTATCACTGGCAAGATATCTCGATGCCCTTGTTGCAATCAAAAATTTGTTGCATCAATCGGGCAGGGAACCGAAGGATTCCGTAGTGAATTATTTACATAAGAAAAAGACAAGCAAGGAGATGCGCATGAATATTCAGATCGGAGATTCTAAAGTCAACTCAGTCATTTTAGACCTGGGGTCAAATGTCAATATCCTAACAAAGCAGACATGGGAAAATATGGGGAGGCCAACGTTGGGATGGTCCGTTGTGCAGTTGCGCTTGGCTAATTAGGCTAAGGTGCAACCAATTGTATGGGTATCTCACCTGGTTGTAGATGTTGAAGGTATGAAAACCCACGTTGATTTTGATGTAATTGAAATTTTTAATGGTGAAGGCTCCTATCCTACCCTACTTAGGATTGGATGGGCCAATGATAGTCTGGCAGTGATTAACTTTAATAAGAGAATGATGACATTTGAAAACCAAGATATTAGAGTCATCACACCTATGGATCCAACTGAAGGATGTCGATATATTGAACCAGTCAAGGATGAAGTTTTCAGAGATTGGGATCACACTTACAACATCTCTAAGGATTATATCCATCCCACTATTGATGGGAACTTGGTTGGGATCACACTTACAACATTCTCAGTGTATTCTGATTCTGAGGATGTGTTAGAAAATTGGCAAAATCGCATGGATGAAGTCTCATTCAAGAAATGTGGGTTGATCACGTAGTCGCTATGTCATGTCATGACTGAGATTGTTGAACTACCTATTTATGAAGGGTTACCTAAACTGTCAGTGTTCTTAACGAAGTTTGAAGAAAATGTATAAAAACCATAGCGATTGTTGGCGGTGGAGGAAGCACTGAAAGCTACTCCAGCCTGTTGGTGGGAGACCCATAAGAATACAATTACTAGATGGAACACAGTGTCAAATGTTGATGAAATTTTGTTTTGGAAACACAAAGATGTACCACACTGGAAAGTATGATGGACAGAGTGACCCTAGCAGCCATTGGATGGAATGCCAAACATTGTGGGCATCACGACAAAATGATGAATGGGTCCATGATTTTATTCATACCTTGGATGAAATGACAAGCTCATGGTATGCATCCATAGAGCTGCATAAAGAAATAACCACTTGGAAAGATTTGACAGTCTGTTTCACACATACCTTTATCTTTGCAAACGCTAATCCTGAATTCAACAATGCACTTCAGATCATCCAGGATGTAGTATTAAAATTTGTGCCAGTCGCATATCCGGTGGATCCACATGCACATTGCCATAAGTGGTCGATGATGGAATGCTATAATATATCTAGCGAACCAAAAGATGGTGATGAGCTCTGGAATATCAATATTCTAGAAACAGAAGGGAGTAGGGATGGTGCAGTTCCAGATGTACCAACTGATCCGATGAGCCATCCACTGAAGATCAAAAAAGTTAACATTGGGACAGAAGATAACCCAAAATTTGCAAGTGTTGGGGATTACTAGAACGAGAAGACCATGGAAAATATCATCGATCTTCTACATGAGTTTAAATATCTATTTCCAAAAACATTCTCAGAGATGAAGGGAATACTAGGCGATCTAGGGGAAATGAAAATCATTAAAGCCAGACACAAAACCAATAAAATAGAGGATGTGCCTCTTGAATATGTGGTACAAAGAGAGATTCAAGGTTGAACCTGACCAGATGTTGGATTCCAGAATCATTGAGCCTGTAGAAGAATCAGAATGGATCAATCTGATGGTGGTCAAAGATAAGAAAACTGGTGAATTTTGGATCTATGTTGACCTCAAGAAACTGAACAATTCCTGTATGCATGTGTTATACCTAAATCCTGTCACCACCATGTGATAATACCTTTAACTCCCATGTTTTCCCTTAATCCTAGCACTTAGAGTGGAAACCTACTATGTCTATCAATTCTACATGAAAAAACTCAGCACCGCGCTTTCCCTGTGGCCCATGAGCAGTACATTGCTCACACGGCCTATATCCTATTTTCCATAAGTGGTGCCATTGCCTAGGGTATTTGGTCCATAATCATTTCTCATATAAATTTCTCTATCATAAGAGAAGAAAACCATTACCCTGGGTAAAATGGGAAAAAGAGAAGTTTCTCAAGGCTTCTAGATCATGAGCCTTGTGTCCTCCCTTATCCCTATCATTATGGGTCAGTTGAGCTCAAGATCCCCCATGGTAGGATCTTAGAGCCACCTCACCCACAATTCTCTCAATTATTCCTATCCATTGATCCTTATAAATACAAGCTCATGTCCATAGTTGAGGGAGAGAACTATAGAGGTATTGTTATGCTGTTGGATTGACCACTTAACCCAAGCCATTGGAGAGCATAGCGAGCAAAGTTGGAGCTTATGGGGATGAAGTGTTTGTCTCATGTAGATGCTTGACAACACTAAGTCAATAGTTGTAAGCTTCTCCATACATCTTTAATGCAAAGCTGATTTCCATCCCACATTACTGTTGCTTTGATTTCGCATGTACATGTTGTTAGATTCCTTAGTCACTAACATGGACAAGTAGATGATTTTCTGGTAGCTTTGATGTGTTTGCATGTTTGATCTGTTTGCAGGTACACATGTTCACTATCGAAGCAGCATTCCAGATGTCTACGACATTCAAGGAAGGTCTTCATCCTTTGTCGTTCACTCATTTGTTCTGGATCTGAACCATTCAGACGAGAGGAATAGCTTCTGTCCGTAGAAGGTCAAATATTCCTGGTTACAAATCTGGTGACTCCGCTAGGGATTAGTGCATATATCAATTGATCTGATCTTCCTTAGTTCTTGAACTCTTGTCCAAATCCAGGATCCATCTCCAACTCTCTTCAGTCAGATCTGCCATCTAACCCTGTGAATTTTGGTTTGAAACTTTCAGATCTGTTTAGATATGAATTATTTCGACTTTTTATGCTCTTTTTTACTGTCAATCCATCAATTTTTTCCTTGATTTGATCAATTTCTGACTTGATCTTTCATTCTCCTTGGTGTTTTGGATATATTCAAGGAACCGCACTTATGTTGTTGGTGAGAAGCGGTGCCACCACATGAACCCTGTTAGCAATAGGCAGTGCCACTGCCTGAGTCCCGTTATCCAGAAGTGGTGCTCATCCAAAACCACTCTGTCAAGACCCCTCCAGCGCGGTGCCAGGTAGGCCTTGTTCCAAGACTACTTTTTTCTCATTTTTTGCAAAAATTTGAGTTTGTTTGCTTCCAGCCCTGCACTGCCAGGATTATGTGTGAGAATATGATGGTTATGGTTTGAAATTTTGTGGTAAAATATTGGTTTGATTGAAAGTTTCAAAAGCTATATTAGGCTTGTTGATTTTTCATTTTCTTCAGTGCTTGTTAGTTGTGATTGTGAAAGGATTTCTTTTTTGAAAACTTAGGTATTAGTGAGCTCTCTTTTCATTTCTTTTATATAGACTGAAAGAAAAACATTTAATTAAAATCTTGATTTCATTTTTTGTTTTCATAGAAGATTTCTTTTTGCCTGTTAAAAAGAAAAAAATTTGACTGAGATTAGGTCATCATCATTATTGACATTAAGACATTGGATCGTTGATTAGCCTCACAAGCTTTCTGGTTCTTTGTGTTCTTTTGTCTCTTTTGCATTAGTACTATCTCTTCAAAATTAAAAAAATATTGTAGTTTTAAGTTAGATCTATCTATGTTGTAAGAAAAATCGAAAAATAGAGTGCATATGCATATAGTGTGCTTCTTGTTTTTCTTTTAGAAAAGAGACTCTTCCCCTTTTTTGATTGCTTTCAGAAAAGAGAAATGAGTTTGGAAAGTGTTGATTGTCTTTGATTTTGATTTATTCAAGATTTTTGTTTGGAAATTTTTGGTTTTAAAACAAAATAAAATATTGTCTTTCCCTCCTGTAGGTAGGCATACCACAAATAGTAAAGTGAAATATTTGCATATGCATACTGCATGGTTTTAGTTTTTCTGTCAAAACTCTGTGCATTCACCTAACCGTCCACTTTAAAATTAACAGTAGTTATAGGTTAAAATTTACATAGCAATTTGAGTGATAGGTTAGAGATGTGTTTGGGTGTCGTTAAGCATAGGATCTGTCATTACTCATCCGCATTACATCCCAGGACTCACACGGTTCTTCCACGTAATGTCGGTATATCAAATGGCCTTTTAACATACCCTTGAGGCATATAGAAAGGTACTTCACATACTCGATTGTATATCGGAAGGCCCCTTGTGTACGGTTATGCATTAGACATCACTACTACCTATTTGAGCTCCCATGTACCTTACGTATATCGAGAGACCCCACTAGGATACCTTATCCATCTGAGAAAATCCCTTTGGTCATCTTGCTTGGAGCCATACACCGAAAACAACATTCGGGGAGATCACTACAAACATACCCTTGAGTTATATCGTGAGTGGCACCTTCTTGACAATCCTGGTGAGAGACCTGACTATCTGAACTCATCCTCTCATTTAAGTTTGCTTGTTTTCCCTACAGCTTGAGTAGGGAAATTTTTAGTGTGTTTTCTAGTTTTTGAGACCCTAGGTTAGATAGGAACTATACAAACTGGTTGAGATAAGATAGTCTAGAAGAGTACAAGGATTTCCACCTGATTTTATTCCTATTTCATGAGAAAATCCAATGGAAGCTATCGACCAAGGAGCTGCTACCACCTCCCAAGTGGGAGAGAATGTGGTTGCAAAAAGCAGAGGACCATACCCTTCACACTCGCCTCCCTTGGTCCAACAACCTTCTCAGGGTAATACTTCATTCCATTCTCCCATAGAAGGTCATGTTGATGATACTACCTGTCTAGATTATGGTCCTAATGCTCCATTTTGGGATACCTCTATAGGACAAGCCATTGCCTCATTTGGCACCCGTTTAAACTCTTCTGAAGAAGAACATATACAATACCATGCAGCAATTATCTGTGCATAGGAGATTGAAAAGAAAATAGATGACATATTGGGCACACCACCATCATCTTCCACAAATGCTCTTGTGGGATATCGTTCACTTGCCGATTCTATGAGACCCATTGAACTGATTCTAGATCGCACGGTGACTCCATATAACCTAGGTCAAACTACCAACCCCACCACCTCCCATATTATGTTTGTTCCCAATCCTCCCAGGTCTTCCACACCTGGGGCTCAACATTCAATTCCTGTTACATCATTACCTTCTAGTGTTGGGGGGAAGCCCCTGGCACGACCTACGTTATCTGACACCAAAATTGTACCTAGTCAAGGACAGACCTCTGGTATAAATAAATCTACAGTTTATGTTCCTCCCACCCACACTAATGTGGTTAACCCCCCATCTGGTTCAGGTCAGCCCTTGGGGGCACAACCTGTAAAGAGTCAAACCTCTTGGGGTTATGGTTATACAGAAAATTAGGTACCTATAGGAAACATTAATTATCCACCCAACCCTACAAGAATGCCTTATGTTGGAATTACATATCCTAGTAACACTTTCACGCCATGGGGGCAACCTAACTAGTCCTACATGCTAGCTATGGGAGGGATACCTATACATACAGCAGGAGGTGTCAGAGGACCGCCTTATGGAGGTACTCCCCCTGGGGGCCTAATGGTCCTGGAGGGCCTGGTGGTTGTCCTCCTTCTGGTCCTAATGGTCCTGGTGGTCTTGGGGGGGCTGGTGGCTTCCCTCCTAATGGCCCTGGAGGGTCTGGTGGCCCTCCTCCTAGTGGTTCCAAAGGCTCTGAAGGTGTTGGGGCCTGGAAATTCATAGGAGACAACAGTAAAGGATTCTCCCCAATCAACGTTCCCAACTATCCCGTTGACTGTTTGGTGTAGGGAATACATCCGGTTTGCGGTCCGGCTACCGTAGGTCAAGGTAACAAAACAAAGGGTTTTATCGGTTGCGGCCCGGTCCACCGAGTTTTTGTAATTTTGAATTTAATGTATGCAATTCAAATGCCTAACTAACAAATGCAGGGTGATAAAGATGCAAGGAACTACACAATGTGATGCGCAGGTTCTTACCTCTCATCTTAGGCTCACCAACATCTAAATCACATATGCAGCCATGAAGTAAATCAATTAACTATCCAATCACCTATCTATCTATCCCCGGGGAGCCAAAAGAATGAGTATTTGTGAGTAATGTGTGATTTCCATGTATGATAAATAGAAATTACAGATAGTTGATATTCATATTTACATCACATGAATGAGAAAAATATTCTAACAATCAGATAGCTAATTGTTATATAAGTAACATACATTACTCTTGGTGAACTTTCCACAAAAATAAATCAGAGATCATCCAACAAGACATAGGCCATAAAGTTAGAACGATCTCACGATTCATGGACACAAGCTGAAAAATAAAGTAGTTCATCTTTTCGCCATTCATTGCATAACATTAGGAAATTTCACATCTTTTTCTCCAACAGGAAAATGTAATTTTTTATTGCAAAAGGAAATAGTTCTTCTTACAATATGTCCTCCAGTCTTACTGGGGGAAAATCCCCTTTCTCTTCTTATTCTATTACATTTATACAAAAAAGAGTGAAATGGTTGGGCTCCCCAAAGTAGCCTTTGGGCTTCCCAACCTTTCATTTTCCCAACGTTTTATTTTTTCCCAACGTTTTTTTTTTACAAAATATAAAGATGACCCATCCCTCACGAAGAGGACCCCGCTTGGCTGTCTAGGAACTTCCTCCATGCTGCAGCTTCATTGGCGATGCCTTCAAAAGTGCAAGGCTCCAAAAATTGAATACTTATCTCAAATTTCTCAGCTTGTTTCTTCACGGCCTCGATCCTGGCAGGGCTCCACCGAAGCTGATCCTCCAAAAATTGCACACTAACGACTGGGTGGCCCACTTCATTCTTCAAAACTAGGTCATCGATGGCCTCAGTCTGTTGTGTTCTAGACTCTGCATCCTGGTATCAACTCTGTAACATTTCTATGAAGATTTTATGGTCGGGGAATTCATCAAGCTTATGTTCAGCGTCTGTCTGACACTGATTTTATGTATTAAGGAGCCTCCTGAAGTATTCTGAGCATGCTCCTTGCATTATTTTGACTGTCTTCTTGAAGTCTTCTGCAGTGTTGACAGCGAACTCTACTAGGTTATGATATCTCTGAAGGGATTGATGGTCTTTGGACGGTAACTCTGCTGGAGTCTCTGCATTTCCCTCCAGCCTCGCCATTCTGGCATTTAAGACCTCAAGAACATCCTGGGCCCTATCTACGAAGTACGAAGAATTTTCCATGATTTCCTCTAACCAGCCATTGGTCTGAAGGCCTTTGCACCTTTCTTCCTCCAGAGCAGTCTGTAGCTAGAGCATTCTAGCCTTCTGGGGCAGGATATGTTCTCTGAATGGCTGGAGCAATGAAGAGATCTGTCCCTGATGTTCCTTTCTCAGGTCTTGGGAGTGCATATCATTGGCTGTCAAGATGATCTTCTGCTGCTCTTCTAGCTCCTCCACCTTTGCCAGTAACTGCTCCTTCTCCTTCTTCAACTCTTGATCTGTTGCTTGTACTTGCTCAAGGTGTTCTTGTGTAGTCTCCTGAGCCTGTCTCTCTTCATGTAGGGCCTGTAATTTAGCTTCAGTAGTCTTCATCTCTCTCTGTAAGTGTTCAAATTTCCGCTTCAACTTGTTTCCTTCCTCTCTTTCTTTCTTCAGGGTATCTTTCAGCTGAGCAGAGGATTTCTTATATGACTCCAGCTCAATCATCACCTTGTCTATGTTATCTTCTGAGGCATGTAGTATTGCAGTCCCAGCCCTTATGGTAAGCCTTGGATCTAGGTCCGTTCCTAGCATAACAGCAGTATCTGTTATCATTTTTCCAGGCATACCTTCTGCTTCTACCTTCCTTTCAGTCCTCTTCATTATCCTCTTGGTAGCCCTATCATAATAGACAGTATTGAAGTCGGGGACTTCTTCTCCCTTTTTCTGGATGAAAGGCACTAGCTGGAGCGTAGGGGCCACAGGGGTGCTAGAAGTGGGTACTTGAGAGGTCTGCACCTCGGGGTTTTCCTCCTCCAGGGTCTACCTTGCTGCTATTTCAGAAACTGACTGTTGTGTCAACTTTATTCTTTCATCCTCCTTCTTTTGGAGCTCCTCGTCAATCTTTCTCTTTGCTTCCTCAGCTACTTGTCTAGCTGCTTCCTCTGTTTCTTTGGCTACCTCTTTTGCTATCTCAGCTGCTTCTTGGGCAGCTTTCCTTTTCTCTTCTTCTCCGATTTTCATCCATTCTGCAGCCTCCTTTTCCAACCTCTGGGCTTCTTCCTTTCTCCTTTTAGCCCCTTCTTCAACCCTTTTCTGTTCATCACCTTTCCCACCTATGGTAGTGATTTTCTTCTTAAATCTTCTATTTAGTGTCGTCATGTTTGGGGCATTCCGGAAGATAGATTCTTCCTTATCAAAATGATGGGTATATTCGAAAAACACCTTATGCTCTTTACAGTGCTCCGCTATTTTACCGAGAGTATCATTTCGCCGGAAAGGCATCTCACCAAAATGGAACTTCCCTAGTTCCTCTATGAATTCGACAGCTTGTTTCACCCTGGTGAATTTGTAGCTACCTAGCCTGACTGGTAAAGGAGGGTATGCAGTCTTCTTGTGTTGGAACAAGAAACTACCTATTCCGTCAATGAACACCTGCCTAACTGCCTCTTTATGGACTATATAATCCGTTGCATATTTGGGAAGCAGTAAAGGTGTCTTCGATCCTCCATACATTCTGAAATACATGCCATTGTCAGTCAAGAAATAGTCGGCATGTTCTCCTATTACCTGCATGGCACCTTCTGACATACAGTCACATTCCTTCCAGAAAATGAGCGTGTAGAGTGGCATAATGAAGTGCTTGCATACCTCTCTGTAATGGCTATGGTACTGGTGAGCCCACAATGGTCTATAAGCGGCATACATAGGCATTCTTTCCCTGTCCCAGATGCACTTGAGACCAGGGAAAGGCTAGTTACACAATATGCAATCTATCAATATTGAACTCATGTAAAACTCGGACCTTTTTTGAGCTTCTCCTCCCAAGGCTGCGGCCAAGCAAGAGGAAAGACTGCTTGATACAAGGCTGGCCCAATTGAAGATTGTTCCTTGGGTTGCCACATGAAATATAATAGGTATCAATTCAAGCTTGAAGAGTCTGCCATGAGCTCTCCCGAAGATCCTATTAAGCATCAGAGCTATAAACCTGTAGGGAGGCCTCAAGCTCGCTGTATCATACTCACCGGTCTGTCTATATCGGTAAAGCTTTCCTTGCAAGAGCATTTTCTTAATAGTTTCCACCAGGTCCGTTCTGATGCTGTCCAGCCAATTGTCAGATAAGAAAACCTGGGCTTCTGGTAGGTGATAGGCCAATTCCACATATCCAGGGCTAAATGCAGCATAGCCATGTCCTTCAACGTTTCCTATGATCATTGTGGTTGTATTTACATGGGGAAAAATCCATCCAATTACCTCAGAGCATGGGAACAGCTCTGGTCTGGTGGCAACTTTCATGATAGAAGACTTCTCTATGTTAGCATAGATATATTCTTCTTCGAGGCCCATGTTGGGAACCTCCCTGCGGGAAATCAATCTGTATATTTCACCCCATTTGTACTCGGGCTCAACACCAAAAACACATTGGGTGTCTTCATATATGTATTCAGTCTTTGTTTCAGCTTCTGCTTCTGGTACTTCTTCCACCACTGAGGCCTTCTTTTTTTTCCTTTTGTACATGGTGGACTCGACTTCTTCCTGCCATATATAACATTGTAATATTAAGACATTCAAGGTGCATATATTTACATGACAGTGTGCAGCATTTTATTCTTTCTATGTATACCATGGTAGCAACTAGTCGATGAAACTAAGATATAAGTTTGCATAACTTGACTGACCAAATGCACACTATTTAGTGCTCTTGTCTATATCTTAGCATGATCCAAAACATTTCTGTATGATATTAAAACATCCCATCAACCATCTTCTAGATTGCAATAAAATTACATCCATATGCAAAGTGCCATTTTCATGTGTTTAATGTGATAGCAAGTAGTGGAACAAATGCATGCATGTACAACCCAAAAATGCCCTGACTATTAGAATTACTGAAACTAGTGTGCAGTATGCCATGACCTTATCTATACCTAGCATGAAGCAAACTCATTCATGTGCAATAAATTGGGCAATATACTACTGTTGCATGATACTAAAACTTTATCAATCATATTTGAGCCAGCATTAAATCTACATCATTTTGCAGTGTGTCGTTTCTCCCATGAAAACAATTCGTAAAGCAAATGCATGTACATCAAATGCAAGGTGCAGCATTCATCAATTTGGTCCATTGCACAGAAAACAAAGAAAAGGGGGTTGAATATATCAAGATCATGCTAGCCGCCTATGTTTTCCAACATCAAACATTTTGACAACATAGCTTTAGCAGGGATAACATCGACAATGACTTATGCTGCTCGCGGAAGATAATTACATTAACTCGACTATACGTTGCGGGTATTACTATCATTTTACTGCAAATGGCGCTTCGACTAGAACCATTCTCCATGAGATTCCCGTTTAACAAACTAAAACAACGCATATCCCTTCTAACTGGCTAGGGTTTTAAACAACTGAGCACAAAAGGGCTACATGGGATGGCGTGAGCAACACAGGCTGGGGTTCAAGTGGTAAGGGAAACAACAGTAGTAACCATGAATTTTCTTCAGTGGCGCCACACATACACACCCATAGAAAAGACGGGTCCCTTTTAGCATGCGGTGGGTTCGACATAAGCTCGACGAGGACACACAAAACCACGTAGGCGGAAATAGCTAGGGCTGTAGATACGGGTGACGCACCATGGGATAAATGGCCCCAAAAAAACCCCCAAAGCAGTTCATGGTATTCTTGCCTCCTACCCATCAAAACCATGCGGGGTGGTTTGGTACAGATGGTGTAACGCCCGTCTACGTCGAAACCTCGTAATCCTTATGTGCAGGGAGCAATTGAACGGTGATGGGAACAAACAATACTGCTCTGAAAGTTATACTTCCCTCTCGCGGTAAAAAAAGGACAAAAATTCCATTTATATAGGCGAATAACCTAGCTGGACGAGGGAAACGGCCGGGGACACCAAAACCACCGCAGAAAACTACTAGCATTTTAATGTAGCGGGAAAACGACGAAGAGCCTACTTGATAACCCGGAAAATATGGTGAGTTGATGACGGGCGGGCTTCTACCTTTGCCACCTGGATGCTAGTACACTGACAGCGGGGACCTTCACTACCCCAAGAAGACGACAGCTCAACGGTGACAGTGCTGGGAAACAAAAAAAAACAATAGAAAAATAAAACGCTATCCCCGTATATATAGAAATGGACCACACATGTGACGTGACATATCGGATGGGACACCATTCTGAATCGAAAGGTGAGATCGTGAATCCTTCCGTAAGGGCGGCAGGCCATAACATCAATTCATCCACAGCGGTGGGCAAGGCAAAACTAATGGTCGGATGTCGGAGGAAACCCGGATCAGAAAACCAAAAGTGAACTTCCTTCCGTAACGGCGGAAACTTATAACACCGTCCGTAAAGCCGGAAACCCAAAAAAAAACTATACGTCGGAAGCCTAACGCTTATCCTATCCGCAACGTCGGGACTTCAAAGTTCAACCCCGTCCGCAACGACGGAAAGAGCGATGGTTAAAGGCTCCAATACAAAGCCGAGGAAAAACCGAAACACGTAAATCGGAAAGCCAGTGAAAAACAAAACCCAAACCGATCCGTAATGGCTGAGGCCTTTGCGATGATCCGTTCGCAACGGCGGACAAGGAAGTAATCATACCTTCCGACGCACAACCAAAAGCCATCCGCAACGGTGAAAAACAAGGCAAAAACCTCCGCAACGGTGGGAATGTTAATTAGATAAACTTCCGATTCAGAGAGGCTTCAAAGGTACTCAAAAGTATTCAATAAGTTTGATTATGCATGGGATTACTTCAAGCTTTAAGGAAAACATCAGATCGAGTGATAGAGCAACCCAAGCATTGGAAAACGTTCAAAAAGTCATTAGACCAAAATAAGGAAGAAAATCAAACTAATTCAAAGTAGAGGAGGGTCCTAAAAATTTTTAGAATTTTGGAAAATTGTTGCAGCTGCAACAATTGGCGACTACCTGGTGAAACCTAGATTTATGAATTAACTCTTTTCCAGTGCAAGACCATCTGAATAAAGTTGAAATCTTCTAGATGTCTTTATCCTCAGGCTGGCCAATTTAAGCATTTAAACCATTGAGAAGTAGTCTATTCTTTGGGGAAAAGGTAACACAGAAATATTGCCAGTCTGAAAAACTCTTTTGAGGCCAAATAGGTGAGGTTTATTTTTCTTGTCCTTAGGTAGTTTCCATCTTGGACACCACAGGATTGTAACAGATAGTAAGCAGTATGATCCTTTTGTTCCTCATTCCCATGCCAATTTGCACTCTTGTGCTATTTGAATTTTAGTTCTTTTGATATGAGTCCTCCTGCAGGCCTTTTCTTACTGAATTTTAATTCAGGATCCTCTATCCCATAGTGCCCTTTCGTGTGAACATTGTATTTCATATTTCAGTTCACGGAAGGAGAGGATCTTGTGGCCATTTAGTACTTTATGCTTTGATATTTTGCTTCAATAGGTATTGCTTTCTTTAAGAAGTTTTGACTCTTTATGGCTTATCGCTTTTCCGAATATATGACATGGGATCATTTATATATGATATACTATTTTACTCTGCTTCCTTTCTATGAGTCCTTTGCTGTCACCCCCTTGGGTATTTAAGATGTGAAATGGATGGAGCCTCGAAATAGTATTCCAGACCTTTTTTACTTCTGAGTTATTTACAGGGGTTAAGTAAGAATTCAATGAACACATTACCAGTTAGGAAGACTGCTACTAGAAGAAATTATATACTTTAAAGCATAGTCTTTCACTTAGTTAACAAGGAACCCGGATGTTTCCATTGCAACCAAAAGTTTGCCTCTTTATTCAAAACCAAAAGAAAAGTTAGCAAAGCAATAACTCAAAAGAAAACAATATTAAATCAACTAACAAAAGAAAACAGCCTCAAAGCATTAAAGAAAGCAAACAATTTATTTATGTACAAAGCAACAGAAAGAAAAAAATGTCCCACTCCTGAAAAATATTTTTTAAATCTAGAGAGTTAAAGGGTGGGCTGGATCACAGACATGGGACACCTAACCATGGTCTAGCTGTGCTGTTTTTGAAACTGAACCCATGTCTACAATTCTATAATCATCTCTTACAGCCTGAGGAAGTTTGAGGAGCTCAAGCTGAGTGTCATTCATATAGCTAGCCTTTCTTGAAGTAAGATGTCTTAACTCTAGCTCAATCAGATAATTTCCCAGAACAGACTCAGCAAATTCATTTCCCTCTCCTAGCTTAGTGATATTGTGTTTCATATAGGGCTCTCTTAATATCTTAATCAGGTTTGGGCTGCCCTTCTGAGGTAACCATAAGTGAGACCAATCTGAAGAAAAATACCCATTCAGTCTTGCTGTCCAATCTCAGTTCAAGATCATTCCATAGCCATCAGGTATTTCTGCTACTACAATATCAATGTAATGACATATCCTTTCATTTGCAGACAACCGAATCAGAACATTTTCCATCTCCCCCACCACTTTGACACTAGTCTTGTCTAGTTGAGTGACGTCCCAAAGAGTAGGTTTTAGCTTCCCATTAAGTTTTTTGCAAACTGTCAGAGGCATAACATTCATCGATGATCTAGAGTCCACCAAACAATTATGCACATTGTGATTCAGCATCTCTAGGGTCAAAAGGAAAGGTGGGGCGTTAGTTTTCCTTGTCCTGATTAATTCGATCTTTTCTTCTACAGGTTGGTTTTTTGGAGGCATCTCCTCTTTAAGTTTGTCATCTTTTTCTTCCTCATCATCGTCCATAGGTTTGGCAGGTTCAACAAGTGTCTTTGTTTCATGTTTGCAATTAGTGGCTTCAGGTGTGTCATCTTTAACATTCACAGCTACCTGTCTCTTGGCATTCTCTTGCAGATTTTTAACCTTTGGAAGTATTGCATTTCCCTTAATTTCTAGGTTCTTATCTTTTGTGGCCAGAGGTGTATATTGAGGTTTGAGGGCATCTTCCTCTATATTGAAAAGCGAAACGCCATTCCATAATAGCATGGCATCATCATCTCCCTTCTCTATGGTATGTTCCTTTCCTCCTTTTTTACTACTGTCTTCAGTCAATTTGGAGTCCAGCAACTTATTCATTACCAAAGACATTGAATTCAACCATTGAGGACACTTCTTCTCAGAGTGAGGTTGCTGGTGAAAAGTACAGAAACTATCCCCCCCTATCTCTATTATATTTATTGAGGCCAAATTTGGGGAAGGGATGTTCCATTGGTTATTATACTCTCTTTTCGGGTAGTAGGGTTTATAAGTTTTCTGAATGTCCCTTTCTTTTTCTAGGTCTATTATTCGGTTGTAAAGCTTCTGTATTGTTTTCATCATTCCCTCAAGGTCATGTGAGTGCTCCTCTCTAGGTTTGGACGACACCAGAACTCTTTTAACTGCAATTTTCTCTCCAGGTAGATCAGGATAATCTTCTACACTTTCCCTCTCAGCCTCTACTCTTTCGGCCTCTTCATAAGTCTCTATCAATGTGGGTTTGGCTTTCATCTTGGTGAACATAGCCAGATCAGGCCCTAGGGCTGATGTATAATACTCAATTAAGACCTTGTCTGATGGTCTGTCCGCTTCAGAGAAGTTCTTTAGGTATATTGAAAATCGCTGAGTGAAAACATGTACTTTCCCATTCTTCTCTTTTCTTAACAAACCAAGACCTTTCATTAATGAGGCATGTGTTTTTTGGGTGGTATATTTACTTCTGAAAACCTTTTCGAAGGTGTCCCAATCAGGAATAGAATTTGCAGGTAAACTGAAGTACCAGGCTGCTGCTACTCCTTTAAGGGTGTGAGGAAACAATCGACAAACAACGTCTTCATAATCCCCAGCCCTTAATCCTTCTAGAGCCAAGTAAAATATTTGCAAGTGGTCATCTACAGCCATTCTTTCTTCGGGGTCAAACTTAGGTAACATCTTGTCAAAGGCTTGAGGCAGGTTATGCAAAGGCGATGTGAGATTCAAAGGGGTTCTTTCTCTCCACGCAGGCAATGGGTTGGGCTGATTTACATTTATGCCAGCCATAAGCGCAGCTACGAGAACGAGAGTCTGAGCAAAGAACAACGCAGGATGAGAACAGGATTTCTTACGTCAAGGTATAACCGAAACCTATGAGTACCTAGGTGAGGCTGAAAGCTTCAACTATCTGCTAGTAAGGTAATCCTGAGAAAAGTGATTTTCCATGGCCAGCCACGCACTGGCGGCCCTCCTTCTAGTGCCAATTCTGTTGGGGCCTAGAAATTCGCAGGAGACAATAGTAAAGGATTCTCCCCAATCAACATTCCCAACTAGCCCGTTGACTGTTTGGTGTAGGGAATCCGTCTGGTTTGCGGTCCAGCTACCGTAGGTCAAGGTAACAAAACAAAGGGTTTTACTAGTTGTGGCCTGGTCCACCGAGTTTTTGTAATTTTGACTTTAATGTATGCAATGCAAATGCCTAACTAAAAAATGCAGGGTGATAAATATGCAAGGAACTACACAATGTGATGCGCAGGTTCTTACCTCTCGTCTTAGGCTCACTAACATCTAAATCACATATGCAGACATGAAGTAAATCAATTAACTATCCAATCACCTATCTATCTATCCCCAGGGAGCCAAAAGAATGAGTATTTGTGAGTAATGTGTGATTTCCATTTATGATAAACAGAAATTACAGATAGCTGATATTCATATTTACATCACATGAATGAGAAAAATATTCTAACAATCAGATAGCTAATTGTTATATAAGCAACATACATTACTCTTGGTGAACTTTCCACAAAAATAAATCAAAAATCATCCAACAAGACATAGGCCATAAAGTTAGAACGATCTCACGATTCATGGACACAAGCTGAAAAATAAAGTAGTTCATCTTTCCGCCATCCATTGCATAACATTAGGAAATTTCACATCTCTTTCTCCAACAGGAAAACTGTAATTTTTTATTGCAAAAGGAAATAGTTCTTCTTACAATATGTCCTCCAGTCTTACTCGGGAAAAAGCCCCTTTCTCTTCTTATTCTATTACATTTATACAAAAAAGAGTGAAATGGTTGGGCTGCCCAAAGTAGCCTTTGGGCTTCCCAACCTTTCATTTTCCCAACGTTTTACTTTTTCCCAACGTTTTTTTTTTACAAAATATAAAGATGACCCATCCCTCATGAAGAGGGCCCCGCTTGGCTATCTAGGAACTTCCTCCATGCTGCAGCTTCATTGGCGATTCCTTCAAAAGTGCAAGGCTCCAAAAATTGAATACTTATCTCAAATTTCTCAGCTTGTTTCTTCATGACCTCGATCCTGGCAGGGCTCAACCGAAGTTGATCCTCCAAAAATTGCACACTAACGGCTGGGTGGCCCACTTCATTCTTCAAAACTAGGTCATCAATGGCCTCGATATATTGTGTTCTGGCCTCTGCATCCTGGTATCTACTCTGTAACATTTCTATGAAGATTTTATGGTCAGGGAATTCATCAAGCTTATGTTCAGCGTCTGTCTGACACCGATTGTATGTATTAAGGATCCTCCTGAAGTATTCTGAGCATGCTCCTTGCATTCTTTTGACGGTCTTCCTGAAGTCTTCTGCAGTGTTGACAGTGAACTCTACTAGGTTATGATATCTCTGAAGGGATTGATGGTCTTTGGACGGTAACTCTGCTCGAGTCTCTGCATTTCCCTCCAGCCTCGCCATTCTGGCATTTAAGACCTCAAGAACATCCTGGTCCCTATCTATGAAGTACGAAGAAGTTTCCATGATTTCCTCTAACCAGCCATCGATATAAAGGACTTTGCACCTTTCTTCCTCTAGAGCAATCTGTAGCCGGAGCATTCTAGCCTTCTGGGCCAGGATATGTTCTCTGAATGGCTGGAGCAATGAAGAGATTTGTCCTTGATGTTCCTTTCTCAGGTCTTGGGAGTGCATATCATTGGCTGTCAAGATGATCTTCTGCTGCTCTTCTATCTCCTCCACCTTTGCCAGTAACTGCTCCTTCTCCTTCTTCAACTCTTGATATTCTGCTTGTACCTGCTCAAGGTGTTCTTGTGTAGTCTCCTGAGCCTGTCTCTCTTCATGTAGGGACTACAATTCAGCTTCAGTAGTCTTCATCTCTCTCTGTAAGTGTTCAAATTTCCGCTTCAACTTGTTTCCTTCCTCTCTTTCTTTCTTCACGGTATCTTTCAGCTGAGCAGAGGATTTCTTATATGACTCCAGCTCAATCATCACCTTGTCTATGTTATCTTCTGAGGCATGTAGTATTGCAGTCCCAGCCTGTTGGGCAATAGGGCAGACCCAGGTTTAAACCTTTAGTGTCGCACCAACAAAAGACCCACAGTGTTGGCCCTTTCGGCAACAACCTGCGCGCAGGTTGCAGTCTCACCCGAAACAGCTATGGGGTGCCGCAGAATCAGGTTTCTACATGCAGAGAGGGGGATTACTGTACCTTAGCCTTTAATAACCTTATTAATCAATAATTATAAAGCTTTACCATTCATTCACATACAAATTCGCAGATAAATAAACAGTCGTGACTTGCTCAACCCACTTCAGGGAATTCACAGCGAAGCTAAATATTAGCAGCGATCTAACTTATCAGATGTATACAGTTATTAATGCATAAAAGACAACAGAAACAGAAACAGCACAAGAAACCACAACACCGGATATCACGTGGTTCACCCCTAGTGTAGGGGCTATGTCCACAAACTATGTTTTATTCAACTTGCTACAAAACCACAGTTTGATCTGTGCACTCAGCTGCATATCCCTTCAGTCCTTAAAAATCCGCGCACACAGCAGCAGGCCCCTGCGCACACAGCTGCAGGTCTTTCCTCAATATTCTTTACAAAAACCCTCTGCGCACACAGTTGCAGAGGTCGTCCACGCACATAGCTGGGACTTAACCTTTCCTTACAAAATCAACCTTAGCTTCACCTTAATCTTTCTTACATCATAAAACCTAACCTATCTTCTTTACACAAGTGCTTATTTATACTGCGCATTTTTACAAAACCATGGTCTTAAACCATGGGCACCCTAAACCCTGGATTTCAACCAAGGGTTTATTACAAAAAAGGACATTTAACTTCCCCCAACACTCCTAAGACTGTTTTGACCCGTAACTCTACTTACAAACTTTCTGATTAACCGTGGAGTTACCCAAACATGGAGTATGCATCCCAACATGCCCCTAAGACTCACTAGTGGCCCGTCCCGGGACACCCTGCGACGTCTCTAGTGGGAGAATATTCTGCGTGAAGGTGCTGAAGCAACTGTTGAGGTTATGTAGTATGTCGTCAGTGGCTTTCTCCTTTTCCACCAACTCTTGTAACACTAAAGATGAATCTGTATTAGCCCATTCCTGCACAAAACTGTCGTAGCTCTTCAAAACTTTGAGCTGGTTTTCTACAGTATTACTTAATTCCAATGCTTCATCAACCAGGAGCTGGAGCGAATTCTCCAGCAGTGTTACCCTTGTCCTGCAGGATTCAATTTCCTGCTGAAGTTCCTTGCTACGCTTCACTTTAGCCATCTTCTGCATAGGTGGCAGCGACTTGATTTCTATTCTGACTGCATCTAACTCGGCCTGGCATATCTTGATGGATTCCTGGATCTTACCTACATCTAGATGGTCTTGGAGGTTTTCCCAGGATTCGATGATGTCTTCTAGCAATTTGGCGACGCTAGCTGTATTATCTGATATTTTTGCTGCTAAAGCCTTGATGTCCCTATGGCGCTGTTCCCGGGCCTCTGGTGGGGTCTCAGGAGGGATGCGCAGTTGAAGTTCTGTGATCTAGTGCTGGTGTTCTGTCTTCAACCTGTCAATATTGCTGCGAGACTGCTGGGCATAGTCTCTCAGCTTATCAATTCTCTGTGCTGGTTCCTCTGCACCTTGCAGGTCGAAATCAGAAAGACTCCGACAGGCCTCGTCCAATGCTTGCATAAGTGTAGTTGTTTTATGTTCAGCATCTATCTTCTTTTGAGCCACTTCTTCTAGTTGTGCTGCGACGATTTGGTTTTGCTTGATAATGTCATCCAATTGGATTTGGGACAATTGATCTCATGCATGGATCTCCTTTGTAATTGCTAGCTGGCAGAGGTGCAATTCTGACATGGTCATCTTTGTATAATCAATCCCTACAGTCGTATTCATCTGGGACCGGGAATCTGCATCGGTCAGTGTCATAGCTACGCTTGATACTTGACCTCGGTTATCTCTGGTTGGCCATTGCCTAAGATCTTGATGCGCGGTCGTTGTAGTGCTACTTGTCGCAGTACTGGTTACTGATTTTGCCGCTAACTCTTTTAGCTCCGAAACCCTGTTTGCTATACCTGTGAGCCCGGCAAGATGCATTTGGGAAAACTCGGACCATTTTTTGGTAAGCGTCCCAATATATTTTTCTAGAGCCTATTCCATCTCATCCAGGGTTATAGTGACATCTTCTTCAACATTTTTTTCCTTCGACGCTTTTGACTTTTTGCGGGACTGCGGCTTATTTACCGCTACTACTTCTGGTGACTTGTGCTTGGTTGATGGACTAGGATCTGATAGAGTCTTGCACGACTCCTCATCCTGATCATCCTGGCCACCATCTCCATCCTGGCCGTCGCCATCCATCTGCGAATCACTCAGGTCTTCGCTGTCTTCTAATGGGTTTTTCTGCTACGCCTGACCGGTACTTGCGCCAATATTTGTAGCTAGGGGAACGGGGATAGAGGGTTTTTTCCCAACGTCTTGCAACCACTCAGCTGGACATAGCTGAACAATGCTCGTGACATCTAATTCGGTTACTACATAAGGTAATTTAAACCATCGATGTCGTGGATCGGCACGGGCTTGAATGAACACATGATGAAGATCAGCCCTGAAGTTCACGGCACCCTCATATTTAGAGAACAACTAATTGGTAAGCCGAGGTGTTCACAGAATATCCATGTGGATACTCATGGCATAACAGATGAACACAGTGTTCGTCATTTGTTGAGTTTCCTTATTTGAGGATAGCCAAAGGGAGGCATACCTTAATGCCTCCGCCCGGCCTGGGTTTACTTCAACAAACTGAGCTTCGGTGGGTTCTTTCCACCCAACTAATGCAATAAGTATTAACAACCAGGAGTAATGAAAAGGTCTACCTTTTTCCTGTGCATCACGAACATCCTCCAGGAATTCCTTTGCAAGATATGCAGACCAGTTGTAAGTGTATCCCTCGGCGCAGTTCATGGCAATCTGGATAACTGGAGAAGGCACCTCAGTAGGCCTGCATTTCTGGATGATCTTGCAGGCTAAAAGTTCAGCTACAAAGCGAATAGGCTGGTCCTGGATCGCAGAGGTGTGATACCCCTGTTTCCCCTTGGTCAGGCCAAACCGCTCTTTCATAGTTTGCGCAAGATTTGTATCCTCATGTTTTGAGGGAAATTCATCTCCCGGATCAGGTCCTGCCATAGATAACCCTGTGATATTATTAATGAGTGCGGCATCAATGGGGATTTGGTGGTCTCCTATCCACAAATAGCCGTCATGCACTAACACAAGCAACTGTTTGGCCACTATAGTCACCTGTATGCCACGACCGAAATGTGGAATATCAAGCACCTTGAGTAGGTCAGCGTTATCCAGGCCTGCAGCCAATGGTTGCATGTCCAGTAGGGGTACATCATGTTCTGGGTAGTTGACGCGGTGCAGGTATTCGGCCGGTGCAAACTGGGGAAACTTGCCATGATCATTTGTGTCGTGGTCGTTGTACTTGAGCCGATCTATCTTCCCTGTCATACTTCCGACCAGCTGAACTCCTGGTGGTAGCGAGGGTGTGGTTAATGTGACTTTCTTTGTCCGTCGGGGAATCTTGGTGTCTGGGCGAATAGGTTGGAGATAAGGTTGCTGTGGAGGTGCAATGTTCTCCCTATCCCCAACCGGTACCTGTGCTGAACCGGGGGAATCCATAGGAGGTGCTGCCGGCGTTTTCCCTGTTCGCCTCTACCGATCTTGGTTGAGCTTGGAGAGAACTTCAGTTCTGCATTTTTTCCTAGCAGACCGAGTCTGCATCGGCCGTGGTGGTGCTGGTTGGGTGTCTTCACCAAGAACAGAAGCAGGCTGCTGATTAGAGCAAGCTATCAGGCCCTCTCGCTCGAATTCTCTTACTAAGTCGTCAATCTGTCTTTCTGTTGTCATGGGTTCACTCATAAAACTTGACGAAATGCAGAATACAATTTTCCCTGACTTAGGCATCTCCTTATACACGCCACTAATCACATCGGGCAGAACGGTGCATTGAAGGCACCAAATCTTATGGAAATCTTGTCCAACTGTTACCCGATTTCCGATAATCTTCTTAGTACAGGTATTTAAGGCAATTAAAACACTACCGCCACCAATTTGGCTGCTTCCCAATGGTCGGATTTTGATCCTCGCTGTGTTTCTGGGCCTTGGCAGAATCATGGCTGAAACTTCGGGACAACAAGCAACTTCGGCACAATAGTGCCCTTCGACCCGACCTGGTAATATCTGTGACAGGACAATTAGGTTTGAGGGACTGGCGTCTTGGCTCTGCCCCTTGGTTTGGTATTCAATTCCTGGGTGATCATCACTTTCCTTGTCATGGAAAGCTATATCTAAAACAGGACCACTTTTGTTAATAGAAAATGTGATCAAAAAGCTATCAACAAGATCATCCCTACTTACAGTGCTGTGTCGGAGCTCAACCTCCATATGCCAATTTTTCACTATAGGTTCCAAGATATGCACGAACTTATGCACCCTCTACTTGTGAGGTGTGTTTTCCCCTGCTGTATAGTACTGCCTCAAATGGCCCTGAAGGCTATTCGGCCCCTTGAACTTACTTCGAACCTCATGAGCTTGGCTTATGAATCTGGGGTGCAGGAATTTATGGCAGGTTCCCCGACTGGGGTGAGACTCTTTAGGGTCGGTCCCCCATGCTGTTGTAGCTCCTAGTGCTATTTCTAGAGTCTGGGTGTTTTGTAACTGAGGTACTCGATCAAAAACATGTGCAATAAATTATCCAGGGTCTGTCATCCCAACATATGCAGGCAACCCTCTAGGCTGTGCACTAAGGCATCTAAGAGACTGAGTGATCTGCATGCATCTATGGCCATGTAGCTCGTATAGTCGATTCTGCCAGTTCTCCAGACCATCGTCTGAATCAGACATGCAGGAGCTATCACATTGCCAATCCATTACACCATCAATGTCAGGCTCAACATAATCTGCATCCTTGGCTGTGATGTTGTAGATGTGGTCTAAAGTATCCTGCTCCCCTTCATCTCTGAGTGGTTTTGTATATCTTTCTCCTTGGGATGGGTCGAGGGGTATGATAATGCGCAGACCATTTCCTTCGAAGGTCATCTGTCTCCTCTTAAGGTTGATAATTGCAGCATTGGCCATGGCCCACTCAATTCCCAACAGGGCTGGATAAGGGTTGTTTTCATCAATGATCTCAATAACTTCAAAATCTGCTAGAGTACTAACCCCATCAATGTCTATTGGAACACTAAGAAGTCTCCTGAGAGGTACAATCCTTTGTTGGTTAGCTAGTTGCAGTTGTATAGGTGACCAAACCAGGGAAGGCTTTCCCATTTGTCCCCAGGTTTGTTTGGGTAGGACATTAACGTCTGATCCAAGATCCAAAATGACATCAGTCATATCATATTCCCCTATCTGAGCGTTCAATCTCATTTCCCTTCCCGTTCTTCGGACACGACTAACAGTTTTCTCCTGATCAATTCCTCTCTGAGGGTCTGTGACAGCAAGAACTTTTTGCAGCTCTTTTAAAGCATTATGATTCCGCAAGAGTTTCATACAGCTCTGCAAGAAAGAGGATAGTGTACTTACTTTATCCGTTGAGGCCTCTTGTGGCTGCGAAGCCTGCTGAGGTTTCCACGCAGGTACTTCTGCTGCGCCAGGGTCAACAATATCGCACTGGGCCTCCTGGGCTGGTGCTTGGTCCTTTGCAGGGTCAAGGGCTGGGACTTTCTCGGAGGCCTTACATGCACACACCGCGACAGGTTGCTTTGGCGTGTTTTGAATATGCGTCGTAGCTCCACTCCGGGTGACCACATTGAGGGCTGTGGCAGGTCTTTGCTCAATGGAAATCAACTGAATATTTGGGGTAGGGCCACGGTTGTTCTCCTGAATCTTTGCGAGGAGATGGGGGCACTGTTCAATCACGTGGTCCACTGCGCAGCAATACCGATAGGTTGTAGTGGGGTTCCGACAATCGCAAGCCAAGTGGCCAACTTGGTTACAATTGTAACATACAACCTGGCCTCTACCTCTTCCGGTCATCCCACCACGGCCGCGACTGCCAAAAGCACCTCTTTCGGAGGCACCGCCGCGGTAACCATATCCATCATTATTCTAGGCCTCATTGTGTACTCAGTAGGCGTCAGAGGTGCGCTCTCCCATAAGGTCGTAACTGTAACACTCTTCTTCATTATGCCCTATGGACTTACAGAACTGGCAGTAGGGGTTTTTGGGAACTTGAACATATCTCTGAAGAAGATGGCAGTGCTCAGGGCGATGCTGGCCAGAGGTTCGGCAAATCTCACAATATAGAACACCAGGATTGAATTGGTTGGGCACGCCCGTATTTAGGTAAGTTCTGGCCACGGGGCACTGGTCCCTATCATGACCCTCGGACCGACATTGCGTACACCAGACCTCCTCTCGACTGGTTTTAGCTTTATTCATGTCACGAAGCTCCAGGGCCATCGCTGCCAACTGCGCTTGGATTTGAGCAATACCAGAATCATCTCCGACAGGGGCAGTCTCTAGCTTCATTGCGATTTCCAGAGCCTCTTGCTGGTCAGCAACCTTTTGTTGCATGAGCAGAGTTCTGATATGCGGCAATAATGCTGCAATAAACCATTCCTTGTGCTGCGCAGGACTAATGGTGAAGCTGACTTAGTCTAGTAGAACTTTGAATCTCTGGTCAAATTCCCACACAGATTCGCTGCGCCTCTGTTGAATCTCTTTGAGTTCAGTGATGCTCTGCGATTCTGATTTCGGTTTCTTAAATTCCTTAGTGATGGCTACCTTGATTTCATCCAAAGTGGGGTGTTGATTACTGGAGAATTTCATGAACCAGGTCAAAGCCCAGTCATGAAAGGAAGTAATGAGCTGCGCGGTTCTCACATCCAGGTCTGTAATACTCTTCGCGTTCCAGATGGCCTCACATAAAAACCAGAACTGTTCTGGATCTTCCGATCCCGTTCCTCTGAAGATGGGAAGCTTAATGTCATCAGCTAGGTGGGCCATGGTGGTTCTGGGAGGGTTGGGAGGGGGACAAGACGTTGATGGGGGGGGGTTTATCGGGGCAGATTGACCTATGTCCGGAATACTTGGACTTGGTTTCCTGTCACACTGCGACCAAACTTTAGGGGTAACAAAGTGACGTTGTGGGGTGACGGGAGGGTTTCCTACTGAAGGGTTTTCTTCAGGGTCTGGCTGTTGAGGGTCTACAGGGGGAGGTGCAGTGGTCTGACCTAAGGAGTAGGACTCAAAATCTCTTTTGTACCTTTTCTCACTTCGCGGAAACCCACTTTGCGCGTCGGAGGTATTCTCACACGGGGGCCTTTGAAAAACTGTTGTTCAGCTTCGCTGAAAGAGGTGCTTGTGTCAATGGCAAACTCTGTCACAAAGGCTTCCAGCGTTCACGTCGTCCAGAAGTCAACAGCGTGGGATACCTCGTTGTTCACGTGTTCCACAAGATTGACCCTTGCGGGGGTCCACACAGGAATCCGTCGAGCTTGAAAGTTCGTCCTCCTCTCTGTTAACCTAGATAACCACTGGTGCAACTCTATGTGGATACTACCAAAAAAAAATTCATAAGCATCACAAAAAACATACCTTTGTAAAAATTCACTTGCGCTTCGACACGGATTTGTATTCTCTTGCTGTGCGAACTTCAAACAAGTCTCAGCAAACCAATCACTGATTTCCTTCGCAGAGGGCCTCCAGAACATAGCCCTTGAGGTACGATGTAAACCCCTCTTGAGTAGGTACTAAGTTCAACCGGCAACGGAACCAATTTGTTGGGAAATAGGGCAAACCCGAGTTTAAACCTTTAGTGTCGCACCAACAAAAGACCCACAGTGTTGGCCCTTTCGGCAACAACCTGCGTGCAGGTTGCAGTCTCACCCGAAACAGCTATGGGGTGTCGTAGAATCAGGTTTCTACAAGCAGAGAGGGGGATTACTGTACCTTAGCCTTTAATAACCTTATTAATCAATAATTATAAAGCTTTACCATTCATTCACATACAACTTCGCAGATAAATAAACAGTCGTGACTTGCTCAACCCACTTCAGGGAATTCACAGCGAAGCTAAATATTAGCAGCGATCTAACTTATCAGATGTATACAGTTATTAATGCATAAAAGACAACAGAAATAGAAACAGTACAAGAAACCACAACACCGGATATCACGTGGTTCACCCCCAGTGTAGGGGCTATGTCCACAAACTATGTTTTATTCAACTTGCTACAAAACCACAGTTTGATCTGCACACTCAGCTGCATATCCCTTCAGTCCTTAAAAATCCGCGCACACAGCAGCAGGCCCTTGCACACACAGCTGGAGGTCTTTCCTCAATCTTCTTTACAAAAACCCTCTGTGCACACAGCTACAGAGGTCGTCCACGCACACAGCTGGGACTTAACCTTTCCTTACAAAATCAACCTTAGCTTCACCTTAATCTTTCTTACATCATAAAACCTAACCTATCTTCTTTACACAAGCGCTTATTTATACTGCGCATTTTTACAAAACCATGGTCTTAAACCATGGGCACCCAAAACCCTAAACCCTGGATTTCAACCAAGGGTTTATTACAAAAAAGGACATTTAACTTCCCCCGACACCCCTAAGACTGTTTTGACCCGTAACTCTGCTTACAAACTTTCTGATTAACCGCGGAGTTACCCAAACATGGAGTATGCGTCCCAACACAGCCCTTATGGTAAGACTTGGATCTAGGTCCGTTCCTAGCATAACAGCAGTATCTGTTATCATTTTTCCAGGCATACCTTCTGCTTCTACATTCCTTTTAGTCCTCTTCATTGTCCTCTTGGTAGCCCTATCATAATAGACAGTATTGAAGTTGGGGACTTCTTCTCCCTTTTTCTGGATGAAAGGCACTAGCTGGAGCGTAGGGGCCACAGGGGTGCTAGCAGCGAATACTTGAGAGGTCTGCACCTCGGGGTTTTCTTCCTCCAGGGTCTGCCCTGCTGCTGTTTCAGAAACTGACTGTTGTGTCAACTTTATTCTTTCAGCCTCCTTCTTTTGGAGCTCCTCATCAAGCTTTCTCTTTGCTTCCTCAGCTGCTTGTCTAGCTGCTTCCTCTGTTTCTTTGGCTGCCTCTTTTTCTATCTCATCTGCTTCTTGGGTAGCTTTCCTTTTCTCTTCTTCTCCCATTTGCAGCCATTCTGCAACCTCCTTTTCCAACCTCTGGGCTTCTTCCTTTCTCCTTTTAGCCCCTTCTTCAGCCCTTTTCTATTCATCACCTTTCCCACCTATGGTAGTGATTTTCTTCTTAAATCTTCTGTTTAGTGCCATCATGTTTGGGGCATTCCGGAAGATAGATTCTTCCTTATCGAAATCATGGGTATATTCGAAAAACACCTTATTCTCTTTACAGTGCTCCACTATTTTACCGAGACTATCATTTCACCGGAAAGGCATCTCACCAAAATGGAACTTCCCTAGTTCCTCTATGAATTCGGCGTCTTATTTCACCCTGGTGAATTTGTAGCTACCTAGCTTGAATGGTAAAGGAGGGTATGTAGTCTTCTTGTGTTGGAACAAGAAACTACCTATTCTGTCAATGAACACTTGCCTGACTGCCTCTTTATGGACTATATAATCCATTGCATATTTGGGCAGCAGTAAAGGTGTCTTCGATCCTCCATACATTCTGAAATACATGCCATTGTCAGTCAAGAAATAGTCGGCATGTTCTCCTATTACTTGCATGGCACCTTCTGACATACAGTCACATTCCTTCTAGAAAATGAGCGTGTAGAGTGGCATAATGAAGTGCTCGCAAACCTATATGTAATGGCTATGGTACTGGTGATCCCACAAGGTGAGAACGTGAATCCTTCCGCAACGGCGGCATGCCATAACATCAATTCATCCGCAGCGGTGGCCAAGGAAAAACTAATGGTCGGACGTCGGAGGAAACCCGGATCAGAAACCAAAAGTGAACTTCCTTCTGTAACGGCGGAAACTTATAACACCATCCATAAGGCCGGAAACCCAAAAAAAAACTATACGTCGGAAGCCTAACGCTTATCCCATCCGTAACATCGGGACCTCAAAGTTCAACCCCATCCGCAACGGCGGAAAGAGCGATGATAAAAGGCTCCAATACAAAGCTGAGGAAAAATCGAAACACATAAATCGGAAAGCCAGTGAAAAAGAGAACCCAAACCGATCTGCAACGGCTGAGGCCTTAGCAATGATCTGTTCACAATGGCGGACAAGGAAGCAATCATACCTTCTGACGCACAACCAAAAACCATCTGCAATGGTGAAAAACAAGGCAAAAACCTCCGCAACGGCGGCAATGTTAATTAGACAAACTTTCGATTCAGAGAGGCTTCAAAGGTACTCTAAGTATTCAATAAGTTTGATTATGCATGGGATTAATTCAAGCTTTAAGGAAAACATTAGATCGAGTGATAGAGTATCCCAAGCGTTGGAAAACGTTCAAAAAATCATTAGACCAAAATAAGGAAGAAAATCAAACTAATTCAAAGTAGAGGAGGGTCCTAAAATTTTTTAGAATTTTTGGAAATTGTTGTAGCTGCAACAGAAGGCTTACACCCTGTAGGTCCTAGAGGGTCTGGTGGTCTACCTCCTGGTGGTCCTGGTTGTCCCAATGGTCCTAGTTTTCCCAAAGGCCCTGGTGGTCCTCCTCCTGGAGGCCCCGACGGTCCTAACAGTCCTGATCCTAGCAATCAACCCCCTGCGAGAGGATTTTTTGGTAGTTCTTCCTCACATAAACCTGTATATCAGTCCATTTATGGTCCTACTAGTACTTATATGCCATATCAATATTACCAGTATGTGCAACCTAACTATTAGTTACCTTTCCTAGCAACTTTGGACTTGCCTGATTTGTCCAAGTTGATTAATGACCCCATTCGACATAACCCCTCGTGGCCTCCCATTCCAGTAAAGTTACCATCGGACATTCCAAAGTTCGATGGGAAGCCAGGAGATGATCCAAAAAACCATGTCATGACATTCCATCTGTGGTGTTCCTCAAACTCCCTTATGGATGATTCAATTCATTTAAGACTCTTTCAGTGAACTTTGACCAGTATAGCCGTGAAATGGTACATTGAACTTTCACAACATTCATTTGTGGATTTTGGCTCATTGGCAACTGTATTTCTTACACACTTTCAGCTTCCTATTCATTATGAAATGGGTACTGATCTCTTAACTTCTCTGTGACAGAACACCTCCACCCACATATTTGATCATATCCATGAGTGGAGAAGGTGGAGAAGACTTATTAAGGCTTCCATTCTGAATCAGTTATTAGCTGATTGGTTTACCAAATCTTGGTTTCCTCTAATTTCCCAGGATGTGGCTATGGGCGGTGTTGTTACTAAAGAGCAAGCCATTAGTCAATCCCAGTATCTAGACTTGGTCTATTCCCAATCTAGAACTTTGTATGACTTGATTCCTCAACCTCCTCACCCAAGCACCGATCCTGCAAATGCACCAGCAAAAGTCCCTATTGATGGGATTGTTGGTTCAATCGAGTCCTCATTAGTAGTAAAACCTGCCAAGCAACCTCAAACTTCCACCCCTACTCCTTCGACTCCCAAGGTTTCCACCGAGGTTAATTCTATTCAGAGTATTCAAACCTACGGCAATAATAAAAAGAAAGGTAAAAGTAAAAACAAAAAACCTGGAAACCAACAGGAGAATCCAAAAACAACCACCAATGATAACGATAAAGGGAAAACAAAAGCAAAGTATCCATGTCTACTATGAGGTGTTGACCATTTCACAAAAGAGTGTCCTCATCATGACGAAATCACCCAATTTTTGAAAAGTAATCCCACACCCGCAGTTCTCATGGATCATTTTCCCTCTGAACAACAACTAATAGACCACATGTCTAATCAGGGAAACTCTAGTTCGTCAGAGGAAATCCGCATGATGTCCTTGGATACCATTAGTTTGCAAACTCAAATTCAAAATTATGACAAACCCGCAAACAAGAAAGAATACCATTCTTCTTCAGGAAAAGCTCCCTCTACTGGTTCTCCCAAATCCTCGTCTACTATCCCCCTAACCATCGAGAATCCTACTCTCGATATGGTTTTGCGTCCACCCAAGAGTACTCTTAGGAAGGTTGTGTTTAACCCTAATTCCTGAGCTGCTCAATTTTATAATGTAGTATAATATCTCACTCAGGCACCATGTGCAATGTATACCTTAGAAGTGCACCAAAGTTGTCCTACATAGCGCAAAAACCTGTTAACTGCGTTAGGAGATTTAGACCCAAACAATACTAATTTGATTCATTTCAATGTCAAGAACTATAAGTCTAGACTACCTCACAAAATTGATTTCCAAATCATCACAAAAGTAGTCAGAAAGAAGGTATTTAGGACTGTTTTAGACGAAGGAGCTTCAACTTCGGTTTTGTCCCTGTCTTGTTGGAAATCTATTGGCTCTCCCGAGCTTGTAACGTCACCTACAACTCTGAAAGCCTTTGATGGATGAGGTTTCTAGCCCCATGGTCTCATATCATCCCTTGTAGTTGAGCTTGGGGGCAAAACTGTTTCTATTCAAGTAGAATTAGTGGACGTCCCGTTAGATTACAACCTCCTTCTAGGAAGAAATTGGTTTTACGCCATGACTACTATTGCCTCGACAGTCTTTTGAACAGTCCAATTTCCACATATAGGGAGAATTGTTACCATTGACCAGCTTGATTTCTATACGTTGGATGTTACTACCTCTATAGCTAATAACATCCCTATGTTAGGTCAGTCCCCTCCTCCTTACTAGTCAATTGGGGTAGGCATGTTGAAGGACTCGTCCCTTATGGGGATTTTTCCCTCCACTCCTCCTAACACAGACACAGTGATAGTAAATATGATTGTGTCATTTTATTTTAAGCCCAAGGGAAAACAAATTGTTGATTCCACATCGTTGAGTCCACACGAAGAAATGTACAACATCATTCAAACCCTTTCCGATGATCACACCGATGAACTTCACTTGGTGGCTTCAGATCCTTACCACTTGCCCTATTGGTTAGAACCATCTCTTCCTATTCTAGATTATCTCTCTGATACTTTTCCTTCCGCTGAGTCCATTATGGAGATCATGAATACAAATGAGCCTATCTAGGAGGATCACCATCATAGATCTGTGTTCCTTCCCAACACCAGTTTGGCAGACCATGACTTTGCATCCCTATTTTCCACTGATATTGTCAACGCACCTCAAAGTCCTATATTTTTGCAAGACATAGATTCTAAAGGAAACCTATGCAGCATTACTCGGACAAATCCGATTGACATATCAGCCAATCCTAGTACCATCGAGCATGTTCATGTTTGGTAGAACTACTTGGCAGACGAATCTGAAGCATACAAGGCACCTTTCAAAGAATTCCGTGATGTTTTTGCCTAGTCTTATGAAGAAATGCCGGGGATAGACCCATCCATTGTGGTCCATGAAATTAAAACCTATTCCATGGCTAAACCTGTTAGGCAAAAACTAAGGCAAGTCCATCCATGGAAGGCCACAGCTATTAAAGCTAAAATAGAGAAAACTTCTCAAAGCTGGGTTTATTTATCCCGTACCCCTAACGAAATGGGTATCGAACGTTGTCCCTATCAATAAAAAGTAGGACACCATTAGAGTCTGTATCGATTTTAGAGACTTAAATAAAGCTTGTCCCAAAGACATCTTTCCTACTCCACATATTGATCAGATTATCAAAAACTATGACGGAAGTGTCATCTTCTCATTCATGGATGGCTTTTTTGGCTATAATCAGATTGAGATATTACCCACCGATCAGCACAAGATGGCATTCATTTTCCCATGGGGAACCTTTGCATATAGGAAATTACCATTTGTCTTGAAAAATGTTGGATCCACTTTCCAGCGTGCTATGTTCTATGTGTTTCATGATATTAAACATATTGTTCAATCGTACCTTGACGACCTCCCTGCTCATTCACAGCAACGGGAGGACCACCTGTTAAATTTGAGCATATAGATCTGTAGACAAACACACAACTCACAAAGAAGATCTCACAATTTACTCAGCCATTGAAGAATGAAACAGTGCAAAAGGCTTGCAGCTGTGAATGCTTTCATTAATCAAAAAAGTAATCCAGATAGATAATTACAATGAAGTACAATGGCTTTAATAGCCACAAGCAATTCGAATCCACATGAGGAAGTTCGAATTGATGACTCTACTTGACTATAGGTAATTAAGACTTGTCTAAATCACAATTGGAGTTCTAAAACACAACCAACTGTTACATTTAGTATTAAATAATGGTTAACTGACTGTGGTAGGTGAGAAAAATGCCCCACATGTGTACAATTAATTAAACCATTATTTAACTGAATGTAGAGAGCTAGAACTGAATGTAACTGACTCCTAACTTGGCTTGACTAGTCATTAACTGAAGTTAATTGACCTTGGTTGGTTTCGGCACTCCCAGTTGCTTCCTAAATTGTAGGGATTGATCTAGGAGACTCCTAAACTTATGCAATCAAGTGCAATAAGTGGCAGTGAGCCTCAATTAGTGTTCCCCACACTTTGGTAACTGAAACATGTGCCCCAATTAGGTCAAGTTTAACCAATGGTGCTAATGACTATAAATAGATTGGATGGACTCCATATTTAGACATGACTCCCGATTTAGACATAAAACCAAATTTGGACAAGGGGGGATTAATAATCCTAACACCCCCCCTGAATTCTAACTTGGACAAACTGTGGGCCCTGGTAACTAAGACCAAAGGTCACCCATTACATCAAGTAAAGTAAAGTAACTGCTCAAAAATAAGGTGCTTGGGGAAAAACCACATGGGAAAAAAAAAACCCCTTCTAATTAAGCAGGTAGAATCAGGATCAATCTGGTTCTTCTGTGCACAGGTATCCTAGGGCCTGGCATGTGAACCTCTCCATCATTATGTCTGGAGGAATCTTCCTCTTTGGAAGAAGAATGATATGCTCAACTAAATCAGAAATATAGACAGCTGCCGGATGAAGACTGGACCCATGTAGAGCAACTGAAGTCAACTGAAAAGTGAGGAAAGATTCTTGAGAATTCAGAGAATGTGAAGAACACTCAAGAAACTGATATTTTGCAGCCATGAACAGCAAACCATGAGTGGTAAGAACATCCCCGAGTGTTCGGAGCAGGTGTCCGGGCGGATGCAGAAAATCTTCCTCTTTACTAGTTCTGTGAGAAGATGAGCATGTGATCAATGGTAGAGAAGCACTGGGACTGTTGAGAGCGAATGATGGAGATCCATAGTCTGATATAGCTTCTGAAATATATAATGAATCACATAATAAAATATCAGCAACCTCATATGAGGAAACTAACACCAAATCCCCATCAGCAGTTTTGAAGAGAAAGTGCGGTACTTGATTTTTCACACCGGAATTGGTGAGAGCAGCTACAAGCATGACTGAATGCTTTTGAATTTTAAAATATGAACCAAATAATATCATATCAGAAAGTAAATCAGATATAAACAGGTTCAAAACAGATCCAAAAATGTGAAATGGAATCAAATCCCCAGCAGCATTTTTGTAGGAGACTTGCGGTACTTGTTTCTTCACACCGTTGATGAGAACAGCTACAAGCGGTACTGAAAGATTATGAATTTGATATATTAAACCAAGAAATATCAGATAAAATCTAAATAAGATCATATCAGATCCAATAAGGTTAATATCAGATTCAAATAAATGGTTAACCGAAACGGTGGATGCACGGCTTTCTTCTTCTTCAAAATTCTGAATTTTGGTGCATGCAATCCTACAGGAATTTGCTGGAAAAACTAGATCATGGGGAGCGAATGGATCACTCTGGTAATCTGATATTTCTTCCAAAATATCCAAGGTATCACATATTTGCACACCAGTAGCAACATTAAAGGAAGAAAAGTCAAATTTCTCTTCACTTTCGGAAGCAATTACTAGTAAATTTTGCACAGAATTTAAAGGAAAATCACCGATGAATGTTTGCATGGAAGTGCAGCAGAATTTTTCTTCAATATCAGAGATTTGAATGTCTTCTTCTATTTCAGCAATATGAGAAGATGAGATATCAGAGATCTCATGAACTTCCGGAGCATCAGGAGAAGGAGTCACTGCATGGAGACTGTCTTCAATTCGAATTGACTGTGTAGAAGTTTCTGCTTCATCTTCATCTTGAACAACTTCATCAGAGAGAGTAGAGGCCGAGACTTTTGAATCAAGGATTTTTGTGGTGCTGGATGTGCTCCATGTGCTTCCAAAGGTTCTGTCCAATCTTTGCCAAAGTTCCAGTGGATCTTTAATAGATCTACTGTGGTAGCGCATGCTAGGAGAAAGAGCCAGTTCCATTATTTCAAAAGCTTTATCCTTTGCTTTTAGCCAGTCATTATCACTCTCAAAATTATGTCTACCAAGTCCAATAAACACCGAAAAGAGTTTTTGTCTTCTTAGACATAAAATCATCTTCAAATTCCATTCAGAATAGTCTGAGGCATCTGAGGATCGGGTGAGAAGAGGAACTGATGAATTCATTTCGAAGTTGTACCTACAAAACAAAAAAATGATCCAGTAGGAGATCTGAGGAGGAGA
>LPNX010152597.1:8897-51053 GCA_001517045.1 Pseudotsuga menziesii | reverse complement strand
TGGGTAAATAGTAAAATGTTTTGATTTTTCACTATTTACATGACTTTTATACACATTTTTGGGTTTGACATGCTATAGTTTTGGTTTAAAATCATTTATTTCTCAAAATCTATCAGTTGTAATCCCTTAATGTTAGTTATTGGCGCATTTAACACTTGTTTTTTAGTTGTTGCAAGATAGAAGAACAGTAGCAATAAAGTTTTGGGAGTTCGTTTTTGACTTTTTTGTACTAGCATAAAACGGAAAAAGTCGTTGAGCATTTATTGTGACACTTTGGTCATGCTCTCAAAACTTAGTATCAAAGGTCTAAGTCCATTTCTGATTCTTTTTAGGTTCGTAAAATCTCTCATTGTGAAAAGATACCTAATGGAGTCTTCTTTAAACTCTTTTTGGGCTCCTTAAATACGAAAAGATTGTCAAGTGATCTTGTCTTCTTCACGCTCGTTAAAGCATTTGAAGAGTCATCTCTCTGACGGTAGGTTATCTCTTTTTTGGTTTGGATAGACTATTTACAAAAAAGGAACACTCTAGCCAATCATGACTGGAAGAGTTCTCTAAGGTATTATTTTACACTTTTTCAAGACTTAGGAACTAAATCATACAAAAAAGGACCCTTTTGGAGTCTTCTTCTATGGTCGTTCAGACTCTCTAAACATGAACGATACCAAGTTTTCTTTCATTGGACTTGTATCAGGGATTTTTCCTTGCTACAGGGGTAGGAATGGCTCCCTTTCATCTATAGGATAGAAGGGTAGGTTCCTGTGTGAAAATGCATAAAAGAAAAACCGAAAGGAAACTGGACAGAAATGAAAGCAAAGAACAGAAAGAAATGGCCGTGAGCCCCTCTACAAACAAGGTTAGGGATTTGCTCCGAGAACCTGCAAACAACTATTAGAAACAATGAACCTGCAAAAACATGTCAGAAATCAAACCTGCAAGCAAACATGGGTCAGAAATCAACTAAGCTACTAAAGAAAACACATAAACAAACAATGGTATACCTCTTTTTTGGTGTGATGGGCCACCATGCCCTGGCTGGAAGAAGCACCTCTCTATCTCACTCGGCAATGGAGGAGCTATGGCTCAATGGGGAAGATGAGTGGATGAGAGGGGGGTGTGGGTGTCTTGAGAGACAAAGGGTCTCAACGCATCCATGGGTAGCATAACAGTATGTAAGGGAAGAGTTGTTTAAGAGTAACCCCCCACCCTCCTTTTATAGCTTTTTTGGGGGGTTTTAGGGTTTTAAGCCCTTGGTCCGGGCTTTAGCCCCTTTCACCCTAAATTTAGCTCCTTTTAGGGTTTTAGGCTCCTTTGAGGGGTTTTATCCCCTAGGAGAGTTATTTAGGCTCTTTTTGGGGGTTTGTAAGCCCTTTTCTTCATTCTTAAGCCTTTTTGAGGGTGTGGGGGTCTAATGGAGTGATACAAGGGTCATGCATGGGTGTCCTTGGGTGGTGTAGGCCATGTAGAGCTAAGTGAGTGATTTTTTTAGGTTAACAGATTGCCCCTTGATGTGTGAGGGCAGGAGATCATTGTATGGCCAACGGACATCATAGGATTTTCTACGGAGAGGTGGTTCTTTCGGGGCTGAGACATGGTGGCTTTTGGTTTTTGTATTAATATGGTTCCCATCAATGGGTGAGATACAAATGATGTATGACATGTGTATGGATGAGGCGGGCATCCCCATGCTCATGACAATGTCAAAATAATAATGCGATCTATGCTCTAAAATACAAGATTCGATCATATACAACTGATGATACAATAATGGTTTCCTCAATGTGAGGCTGAATACAAGTCTGATCTGAAGAACTGCTACATTGGACCCATGGCATTCTCATGGAATGCTATATCTTCATGGTTGATAGGCTGCTAGATCTGGAATGCTACATAGCTGTATGGACTCATTGATGGAGAGTCAGAGTCTATGTGGTACAAGTATGCTGCATCAATCATGAATCTATATAGAAGCACTGCTGGGGCTTTTGAACACTGTCTCCAACGCAACCCAGAAATCACAAGGGACATGAACCTGTTTATGTCCCTCGAGTGGACTCATCAATGTGCTAGAGTCAGGTGACATCCGGCGACCAAATATTGCACAGACCAAACCATGTACAAATCTCAACGGTGCGATGATGTAGTTGGATTAGAGCACGTGAGAAACAACCATCTCGAGAGGCACTAAGGACTCCTCTCAAGTGGTCCAAGGAACTCATCAATGAGTTTAATGAAACCAAGATACAGGGACCTCTAGGCATATCCTCTGGAATATGTGTGTTGTCGTCGGCAGAGGGAGACCTACCCCTGGTCAAGGAAATGGTGTTTCCTTGACCAGAAGCATGAGGGAGATAACCGAAAGGTGTGAAGCAATCTATGGACTGACTCACTGAATTTGGGGGGGGGGGAGGGAAAGAGTTGAATAGGGGTAGGGGGAGTGTAGTAGACTCAAACTTCCTTTGCTCAGAGTATGACGGCAGAGTGGACCAGGAAACAAATGAAACTGACTCTTGGGAATGGGATCATAGCTGTAATACTGAGGATGTCACTGTAGATGGGAAATGCTTGGGGGAGGTAAACACTTCTGATATTGGTGGGATCCAAGGAAGACACATTGCAGAGTACTCTGAACAAAGGAAACCCAATGTGGGGATGCTGCCAAACTATTTTCTATGGGGTGGTGTCTAGAGACACCATTGTGGTACGATCTCATGGATTTTTTGCGAGCCCGAGAAAGTAAATGCTCGATGGTGCTTTCAATTTTAGAGAATCTGAAAGCACAAAGAATACTCCAATGGGGGATATTTTTCGTTGGTAGTATCCTGATCCTGAAAAAGGATAAAAGCATACATAGGAGAGCTCACCCATCCTGTAGGGGATGAGAGACTTCTTTACCATTGGTAGTCCAATCATGCCAAAAAAGGTTAAACCTATACTGACTGGATGGTCATTCAGATACTTTTACGAGCATGAATGAAACCAAGTTTGCTCAGTAATATTTTCTTGATGAGAAGGCTGGAAATGAGCTTAACGAAAACCCATGGTGAGCTTTTTCATAAAGTATGGCCCCTCTGCCTGAGAAAGCATAAAAGTATGCAGAGGGGAACGGTCTTGGCTTGAGTATGCCAAGGAGGTCCTTTTCATGTGATGGTCTACATGGTCCACAAAAGGAGGTAAATGAGACAATATAGAAGCCATTTCCTATCCTTTAACAAGTAGGAAAGAAAGCAGTTGCGTTCAGCTATCTTTTCATTGTTTTTAGGAGATAGAAAAGAGCTTAAACGAAACTCCAGTATGGTCAACTGATTGCAGTGGCATAGACGGTGCCCCATGTTAGGATGGTGGACAGTGATGCAAAGGTCATCCATGCAGTATGGACAGATCAAAAGGCTCTCAAACATACCAATACATGCATGTGAGTCGGTGTGGTAGAGGCACGCAAACTAAGGTGGCTCTCAAACAGAGGTCAGGAGAGCGTGTGTGAGTTGCGATGGACGAACTTGACTACATGTGATGTGAGTGCAAGTTTGATCCGAATTTCAGGGGGAATATGGTCTAAATTTGGATGTATGAGTCATAAAAACATTTAATGAGAGGCCACATGCTCTCAATCATCATAAAAGCATTAAACGAAGAGGCCACCCTCTCTCATCCATGGTCATTGACAACTCATGGTTTTGTTTCATGCTATGGCTTCAAGGCACATTGTACCTCTCTCCATGTCACATATTTACTCTATGTTATTCTATGCATCAAATGTTAACAATTTTATAGCTTTAATTCCCTCCTCGCTCAGCATCCAAGCCTTTTGGGTCTCAGCCCCCAAGATCCGGATCAAAGTCCAGGGGCACTTATATGCCAAATACATGCAAAGGAAATGATCCATTTTCCAGACGATGGTCCAGAGATCCATATAAGGTGTGGTGGATGGAGTAGATAGGTATGCATTAAAATACAAAACAAAAAGTAAAAATGGCATTCCTTAACAGGTGGTGGCTCGAAAACTCGCATGAGTAGCGGTTGGGAAGTGTGATACAAGTACAAGTCCATAGACACTTGCATCGTCATGCTGTGGCTCGTAAATCAAGGTGACTTGTGGGAAATGGTCCCAAAATTTATTTGTTAAACATCAGACAATAGTCTCATAAAGAGATAAAGGGTGGAATTGTAAAACCAGTGGCATGAACGGTGTCTCAAACGGACTCCGTATCGTCCTTTTATGTCGATCAGAAGAAATTAGGTCAAATGGGGCCTATATAAGGGTGGGGTCCACTTGGTGAGGTGTCATTGTCACTGTTCACTGTGGAGTTGGAGAGGTGGGCCCTAAATCTTCATTTACTGATTTCCTTTGTTCCGACCGATGGTTTCGAGTGTCACGACTTGCAGGTAAGAGCTCTCGCTGAATCTCTTCTTTTTGCATTCTGCATTTGGTCACCCGGAGGTACTCCATGAGCATTTTTGGGTTTCATGGAGCCAAGTCACACCTTTCGAAGGAAAAGGAGTGACTTGGTCACATCTGTGGGGCCTTTTTGAGCAACTTGGTTGCTCATTTTTCCCAAACAGGTGCGACTTGGCCTCTGGGGGGTGTTTTTTTATGAGAGCAGTGGCTGACATTTGGGTTTTTTGCTTATGCAGGATTGCTGAGATCAAGTGGCAAGAGAGACATTGTAAAGACCTATGGGAGGCATCATTACAAGATGGGAATGTGAGAGATACACTGGCCCATTATGGATTGTTGAAGTTCATGAGGATGCCCCTCATGAAGATCTTGATTTTGCTACTGCAAACATTGGTGAGTTTTTGGGATGTTGATGAGGAGGTGTTCCTCTTTCGGGGCCAGCATATCGAGATTACACTGGGAGCTATGTACTTTCTGACTGGGCTCCCTATGTTTGGAGTTGTTGGTGACTTGGCACTGGTGTTGTCTTGGGGGGAGACATTCGAGGAGTTGTGCGATAAGCACTATTACACTATGGCGTATGTGCATGGCTCCTATATCCTGATGTGTGACATCGAGGATCTGTCGACACGGGTGGTGGCGACATTACTACTGCGTATCTTGGGTTCCACGAGGAGCCACAAGATATCTGGAGGGAATCTTTAGCTAGTAGAGCGTGCTATAGGGGGCACGTACTATGGATGGGGCCATATGTATCTTCAGGCTATTCAGCATTAGCTGAACAAGTCGAAGACATCTAGGGCAAGATTTTGTTTTGTCTCCTTTCTGTGTGCTTTATTTTTTGAGAAAGTACCTACACTGCGTCTGCACTGGGCTATGCAGGATAGTGGTCCACGGGAGCCGCGGATGTACCGATGGTGCCAGATGATGATCCGAGAGGGTGGCAGCATAGTGGGTCACTTATTTACTAAGGAGATGTTAGAGCATTGGCTTTAGCTTCTAGTATTGATTGAGGAGTACCCATATGCGGGTATGGACTATCATGGGGACCCCGAGATGCCCTGACCTCCCAGCCAGGCATGGGGACCAGCTGGTATGTATGTGTGATGTTTTTATGTTCATCTTTATACATAGTGTAGTTGAGCTAGTTGATAGTTTGTATGTTGATATATGTGGCCTAATGGTGTCCTCATTTGTGCATGTAGATATTGGTCCTCTCCCATTGCCCGGTCATCAGAGATGGCTGGTTGGTATAGCTCCTGCGGCCATTCTAGCTGGGAACCCTCACAGGAGACGACGGGAGATGGATGGACTGCTACCACATCTAGAGCGTCTTGCTGCTGGAGTCTCAGATGATGGTTGGCAGCATCTGAGCAATGACGTGATTTCTTCTATTCACAGCTTTCCTCCAGAGTGGACTGGTGTGATGAGGAGGATGGCTATGGCCTGTGAGCACATTCGTCGGGCGGTGAGGGGTGATCTTCCTGCAGAGGATGAGTCTTCTAAGGAAGATGATGACACTGAGTCAGATGATGAGTCTGAGTCAAATTAGTAGCCTAGTGGGGTTGTCCCTAGTGCATTGGTGCACTTTGGAGTTTTTGTGTTGCTATGTATATTTAGCTGAGAAAGCATATGTGGCTTCTCATTTTGTACTGGACATATTTTGGACATGTGACTTATATTTATATATATATATACTAGATGATGTATATTTAAATATGATTATGCATGATGTTATGGTTTTATGTTTCTATATGCGGTTGTGGATGTACCAGTTTAGAATGTCATTAGCCATTTGATCTACTACACTATTGAAGTTTTTGGGAACATGTGTGAATGTGATTGATTCAAATGCTCTAACCATCTATTTAGTGTGCAGAAAATTTCTAAAGAGGCAGGCATCACGTACCCGATAGTAGTTTTTCAACTAACAAACAAGCAGTTGGGAGTCTAAGAAGACATCGAGATGGTGAATGCCTAACTGGAGAGCGGTGGCCAAGAGGCCATTGACACCATCATATTCAGCCTAGTTGTTGGTCGTAGTGCCCACACATATTCCATCAATGTAGATCAAATCGTGCGATGGGGAGTAAATGACCATGCAGCCGAGGCAAGGTTCAGAGACCATCTGCTTGCCCCATCAGCAAATCCCATGTACCGGTTTGAGGTGTGATCCAAATGGAGCAATGAGAGGAAACGATACATAAGACTCACTTTTGAAAAATGTGTAAAACAAAAAAGGAGAAAGACCATAATACAAGCTGAACTTCCGTCACTCAAAGGGGTGACATTAGAGGGAAAGTTGTTTGGACTTTCAGGGGATTAGCAATCATTCCTTTGTGTGACACGATGAACCCTAGGAAACGGCCCATTGGGACATAGAAAACACACTTGAAAGGGTTCAAGCGGATTTCATACTTGCGACATCGTAGAAGACTTGTCGCGACTCATCTATGTGTTGTGCTTTCTTCTACAACTGTGCAATGAGGTTGTCACGATAAACCATCATGATGTGAACGAGGTCTCGGAAGCAATGTTTCATGGCACGCTGGAAGGTGGCTCCAGCGTTTTTCAGGCCAAAGGGCATGACTCGATACGCGAATGTGCCCAAAGGGGTTGTGAATTCCATCTTATAACGGTCTTCTTTCCAGATGTGGATTTGGTTATATCCGAAAAATCCATCCATGAAGGAGAAGGCCTCATGTATGGCACATGCATCGATAATCTGATTGATGAAGGGTGTGGGGAATTTGTCTTTGGGACACACCCCATTGAGGTCATGGAATTCTGTGCAAACATGGATGGTATCCTGTTTTTTATTCACAGGAACAGGATTAGAAACCCAATTGGTGTATGCAATGGGGTAAATGAAGCTGGCTGTGCACAGCTTCTTTATCTCAGCTTTAACCCTAGCCACTTTGGAAGGGTGGATGGGCCATTGCTTTTGGCATATGGGGGCCACATCGGGCCATGTGTCGATGTGGTGTTCCACGATGGATGGATCCAAGCCAGGAATTTCGATGTAAGACCAGGCGAAGATGTTGTAGAATTCTTGGAAGAGAGCTTTGTAGGCAATGACCTCTTCCAGGGAGCAAGACTCCCCCAGCATGATTTCTTCAACAATCTCAAAATTGGTTGAGATGTCGATTTTGATGTTTGGCGAGATGTTGGCCATATTACCTTCTTTGAAGGTGTCTGGTGCCAGGATGGGGTTCTTCAACCAGTTGACTTTCCCATGAATGAAATATTTGGTCTCCACGAAAAACTGGTCAGACTGCAACACAAGTTCTTCAGGGAGGAAGAATGAGCAATGGTGCATGTCATCCCATGGGTGTTCCAGGGTGGTCAGAGCTTCAAGTATCTCCTCGTCATTGCGGAAGCAACGAAGAGATAGGTCTAATGGACCGTCGTTGGAGGTGGAGATGAGTGGGACAGTAGAACTGGACATCATGTAAATGGACATGGTGTCTGAAGAAGGAGGTGGGGGGGGGGGACTTCTTCGATCAAGGTGATCTCAGACTCAAGGGAATGTTGAGGGAAGCCAACTAGAGCCATTCAAAATTTGGGAAAGTCTTGGAAATGGTGAGAATAGTGGCCATACAAGCCATAGAGGGAGCAAGCATGGTTTGTTCTTAATGACTTGTTTCTTACTACTGGCATGCTTGGAAGCTGAACGACAGGGAGGTTTTCATTTGTATCTATGGCATCCAAATGTGCGTGAATCATTGGGATCTTAGGGTAGTTCTAAGTTGGATGGCCCTGTTGTTCCCAGACGGCGCAAGGTGGGATCTGTTGACGTTCTGTGGTAGCTTTGGTATTCTTACCCCTGGCCCTTTTTGGGTGGGGCGATGCGGGTGTGGGTACAGTGGTTGGTTTTTGCGAACCAGGTGGAGGGTGAGACTCGACCGCAATGGGTTGCACCGGGGTTAAGACAACCTGGGGCATTGGTGGTTGAGATGGTGGATCAAGATACCACATAGGAATTCTCAATGTAAAGTTGGGTAGGCTTAAGGTGGCCATTACCATCTTGCTCATGACACCAGGCGGGGTAAAGAGGAAGGGAATCGCATGGACAGGAGATGAGCCCAGATAACTCCCTAATGATTGTATGTGGGGGTGAGGTTGTGGTTGCAGCTGCGCATAGTGTTGCAGCTACGAATTATGTTGCGGCTGTGGACGATGTTGTGGTTGTGATTGGGGCTGCAGCTGCGGTTGTTGTTTGGGTGCAGTGGTGCTGGATGAGACCATGCACAAGTCTGCAGTCTCATTTTGTGTCGGTGGTGGTGACACCAAGGGGAAAGGAGTCGTCATGGTGGTATCGGTAAACAACCCAGGGCCCACATTCAACAATGGGGAGGCTGGTGTGTTGTCAACCATAGTGTTGATTGTAGGGATGACATTGGCGTGTGTGGTCGTCCCTTGTGGCTCAATGGTGGTGATGGTAGGGATAACGTTGGCGGGTGTTGTTAACCCTTGTGGATCATGATAAGTGATTTGATCAACCGTCACGATCTTGCCTTCATGGGGGAACATCATGAGATGGAAGACAGTTGATGCGACCACTCTCATGGCATACATATAACTTCTCCTGAGGAGAAGGTTATAGTCTAGTTGAGCATTGACAACCTCTATGTCGATCAGAACTGTCTTCCTGGCTAATGTGATGGGGACATGGCAGATAATTTCTTGGGCTTTGGTGGGATGGCCATAATAAGCTTGTAGAGTTGTGAAGGATGGTTGCAGAATTGGGGATCCCAGTTTCTGCCAGACTAGGGTAGACATAATGCATGTGGATACCCCCTCATCCACTATGCACCGGTGTACAACCAAATTCTAGATAGACAACGGGATTTGAAAGGCAATGGTTGATGGCATGTGCGATTCTCCATTCTCTGTGTCGAATGTGATCAACTTGGAGTCGGAGGGGTCTACAACCCCAAGGACGGCAAGTAAGGATTTCCACTATGTTGGGCATATTTTGAGTACCTCAAGAGCAGACATGGCGGTTGGTGTTTGGGCCTAATCATCCATGATACTGTAGCTAACAGCAGCTCTAGCCATGGCATTATTGGCAACTCTGCATATGGGGGGCACAGGAACAAGGGTAACTGAAGAGGTAGGTTTACTGTTTTAGAGGTTGATGTCGTTGATGGGTCGGCCGGTTCAGTGTTGGCTCTGTACTGATTTCGTCTAGTTTGTAAGTTGACCTCTTCAGTTGTCATGGCTAGCAGGTGGTGGAAACCTATTTCTGCCATGGAAGGTGCCCCCGAAGCGTTGGGATTGGGTTGGGGAGGGGGTGTGGTTGCCACCAATCCTTGGACCGGTAGTGGGTTTTGAAGCACCATACGAGGAGGTCCTTGTGGTGCCGAGTTGGTTTGGGCTTGGTTTGTAGCATTGGTATCCTATTAGGCCTCGTTTCGAATGGCCTGCTTAGCACAACCCATGAGGGGACACTCGAATGTGTAGTGCCCATACACATCATAGAGTGGGCATGGTTGGTTTATGTGCAACAAGGCATTGCGTCTTGGTACATTTGGTCATGGGGGGTTTTGGGCTGGCCGGTTTTCCATGGAAATGTTGGTAGGGTTGGGTTGTTGACCACCTCCTTGCGGTTGATTATTTCCTTGGTTCTAAGGTCGATTATTTCTAGCTTGCCCTTGTTGATTGTTAGGTGCAGGCTAGTTGGGATGGTTTTGTTATGCAAACACTTGTCCCAACAGAGCGGGTGGAGTGGGGGCGGGGGCTTGAACTGGTTGCACTAGTGGTGCATAGTAGATTTGTGGGGGTGGCGGTGCCACAAATGTGGGCATTTTTCCCACGTACTGATGTATTGGCCAAGCCATGGCCTGAGCCTGCTGCGGTGGTGCAGGTTGTGTGTAAGACGTTGTGGCTCTAGACTGGGACATCATTCTTGCGTAGTCTGGAGTTTGGTTTTGGTAGGAAACACTAGCAGTGTTTCTTGGTTGTGGTGGAACTACAGGTGGTGACGGACGATGCTGTGGTTGTTGGGAGATCGATCCTGTGATTCCATCTGCAGCATGGGATGCCCCCAGTGCATCGCGGTAGGAGGTGCCTATGCGGGGAGCGTCTGGGATGACGGTGTACAGGTATCCAGATTGAGCGTAGATCAAATCAAGCTATTGGGATTTCAGTATGGCCTCCTCTTCGGATTGGGGACATTTGGATGTGACGTCCTTTGCTATGGGTGGGAGTAAGGTTTGGAGGAACCAATCCAAGAAGATCCTGTCGTCAAGTTGGATTTTACATAAACTGCAATGTCAAAGCCAGTCATGGATGTGGTCAGTTATATGAGTCACAGTGTTCTAACGACAGGATAGCAAGATCTCCACCCCCTTGTCATATCTGACGGGGAGTTGGAAATACTGTAGGAACATGAAATCCAGGGAGTTGAAATCTAGGTACTTGGCTTGTGGTAGCTCAATGTACCATTTGGCTGCAGCACATGTAAGGGTGTGTTGGAATAGCCTCATCCTGATGGAATCATCTACGATGTTGTTTAATGAGAACCATAGATGGAATGTCATGCTGTGGTTTTAGGGACACTCCCCTGCCTTGCCTTCAAACTTGGGAATGTCTGATGGCAACTTGGTTGGCATGGGAGGCCAAAAAGCTTGATGGCGGATGGGGTCATTTGTTAACCAAGACAAATTAGGCAGGTTAAGACGAGCCATGAAAGGTAGGTTTGACCCCAGGTTGATGTGAGATGGGGCAGCGATGGTGGTGGGGTTTGCAGGTGCATAATGCACTTACATGGTTGGGGGTACTTGTTGTGGAACCATTATGGATGGGCCAATTCCCCCAAGTGTGGTGGGTGGAACAATGTGGATGGGAGGGCCATTGCCCCCATGTATGACAGGAGGGGCAATGTAAGTGGAAGGTCCACTGCCCCCTTGTGTTGCAGGTGGGATAGCTTGGCTGGTCACTATAGGTGGTGGCAGCTGGCTGATGACAGTTTGCATGACTGTGCTTGGGCCACCTAGAGGGTTGTTGGTGATAGGTTGTGGTGTGGACATGGGTCCACTAGCTATGGCTATGCCGAAAAATGGATCTGGGTTTGTACCAGCCACGGGGCTTGATGGTGCAGTATGCAGATCTGGTTCAAACTGATATGGGTCTGAATATGAATCAGAGGCTATGTGGCCTTCTGATGGTGTGAGAGGTTGTTGAGAATGGTCTCGACGGTGTCGGTTCAATGTCCCGAATCATGGTGGTTCACCTCTTTGGTGTGAGGAAGAGCGCAGGGGATCAATTGTGTTAGATTTGTTTATCAAACTGGTGGGAATGATTTTTTGGACCCTGGTTTCAATGGCTTCCTATTGGCTATAGGTGGTCACTCGGCCACCAAGACTACCAGAAGACAATGCTTTGCTTTTTCCTCATGGGCCTTCTACTCAATCAGTGGGGGTCATTGCCCGTTTCGCTTAGCAATTCCTCTCAGCGGCCAGCTACTTTGGGGTTCCCGTGGTACTCCTCACAATGAGGTTCTGGGCTGAGCCCAAGCACTTCCCATGGTTGAGGCAGTCAGGGACTTATGTCCTCAAAGACTGCAAATTTTTTGAACTTAGTGTAAATTTATAAATTTTAGGGCTCTCTCAGCGTCATGAACTGAGTTGGATTCATTTATGTGGTATGGTGTATATGTCTTTCTATTTTTCTGTTATTAGGTGGTTGCAAGTGGTTTATGAATATGTCATAGAGTTCATATCATTGTATATACAAGTAGAAAATAATCAGAAATTTGTAGACAAATACCATTTTTTTACCCTGAATTTCGATGGCCTAACTAAGTGACTACCTTACACCTATATTCTTCTTCAACCAAGAGAAGGTGTTGGGCTCTCAACACAATGGGACTAAGCCCATCTGTAGATCCATGGGTCACCTCCCAGATGCAAGGTTGGTCAATAGGGAGGACGCTTAGCACCATGAGAATCCCTCCTTCTCTACCCCCTCTACCTTCCAGGTCATTCGGTTTTAATGGTTTAGAACAATATTTGGTGAAGGGCCTATTACTATACGAGATGTGCCCTTCGTCTTATCCGATAATATCCCGAAGGATGATGAATGGGTAGAAGAGGAAGGGTAAGCAAGACTCTTAATTTTATGTCAGTTTTAGTTAGGATGTGTTGATTAACCAATTCAAAAAAAAAAAATCAATTTACACTTTGTTTGTACATGAAATTGTAGTAAACTGAAACAGAAACAAAAATGGGACTATTGTGCTAGACGGAGGTGACTGGGCCGTACTGACAGTCCTTAGTAAATTAAAAATTAACTTCTGAGTGACAGACCGCATGTTTCGGTTCAAATGTGGTGAGGGGGTCGCGAAATGTTTCCAAAAATAAGCGAGGGGGTCACACAGATTTCACAGACGGAAGCAGTCTGCCCTTCTGAAGGAAGTCGGACGTTTTGAGGGAAAAAGGGCAACCTGGTCGCACCTGTGAGGCCTAAATGAGTGACCTCATCCCCTGTTTAGGTATGATAAGTGCGAGCTGCTCCAGATTGGGGGTTTTTTTGGTCTTGAGTCAGATCCAGCCGATAGTAACCTATACTGTGGCCAAATGGACTTGGATTTGCCTTATGGAGGCTTCAGAAATAACAAAAACCGAAATTAAACAAGATTTAAACTAGATTTGAGAAGAAATTTTAAACCTAGGGCATAAACTGAAATAAAACTTGAAATTTAAAAACTGAACCAGGGATCCTGTGGGATCTACCTGGTATGGTCACCAGTTCTATAGTAGGGATTTATCCTTGCTACAGGGGCAGCAATGGCTCCCTTCCATCTATAGGACAGAAGGGTAGGTTCCTGTGTGAAAATGCATAAAAGAAAAACCGAAAGGAAAATGGACAGAAATGAAAGCAAAGAACAGAAAGAAATGGTCATGAGCCCCTCTGCAAACAAGGTTAGGGCTTTGCTCCGAGAACCTGCAAACAACTATTAGAAACAATGAACCTGCAAAAACATGTTAGAAATAAAACCTGCAAGCAAACATGGGTCAGAATCAACTAAGATACTAAAGAAAACGCATAAACAAATAATGGTATACCTCTTCTTTGGTGCAATGGGCCACCATGCCCTAGCTGGAAGAAGCACCTCTCTATCTCACTCAGCAATGTAGGAGCTATAGCTCAATGGGGAAGATGAGTGGATGAGAGGGGGATGTCGGTGGTTTGAGAGACAAAGGGTCTCAAGGCATCCATGGGCAGCATAACAGTATGCAACAGAAGAGTTGTTTGAGAGTGACCCCCCACCCTCCTTTTATAGCTTTTTTTGGGTTTTTAGGGTTTTAAGCCCTTGGTTCGGGTTTTATCCCATTTTTGGGGATTTTAGCCCCTTCTGCCCTAACTTTAGGTCCTTTTAGGGTTTTAGGCTCCTTTGAGGGGTTTTAGCCCCTTTTTGGAGGCTTTAGCCCCTAGGAGAGTTATTTAGGCTCCTTTTTGGGGTTTTTAAGCTCTTTTCTTCATTCTTAAGCCTTTTTGAGGGTGTGGGGGTCTAATGGAGTGATACGAAGGTCGTGCATGGGTTTCCTTGGGTGGTGTGGGCCATGTAGAGCTGAGTGAGGGATTTTTTGGGTTAACAGGACTCATTAAATTAAACATTGAGAGACCCATTTTTGGGAACGAACCCCTCCTCTCTCAGGTTCGTAAAACATATGAGTTTGGACTTGTCTTCGGACGAGCTATACCAAGTGTTTGTTACCCTCTTTGAACTTGTAAAACCAAAAAGAGGCACTCAACGATCTAGATGGGGGAAATGGGAAGGGAATCATTTTGCAAATAAATGGCAGTAGTTTGTCGTTACCTTTGAACATGGTACTTGTCTGCATATCATTTCTGTCAATTGGGTATTCGGTTGATCTCCATGACGATCCACTTTCATGAGTCATATCACTCCTTTAAGTCTTTCAAAAGAATGCATTGTCCACTGTCACACGGTGTGTTTATCTCGTTTAGTCATGCTGCCAAGTCCTTTGTCGCGTCGCCTGATGTTCAAAGGAAAGTTGAAGAATTTTAACTCTGCAATCAAAATAGTCTCTATGTCAGTACTTTTGAGTCAATCTTATGGTTATACATTCACATCATTCTAGAACCATGTTCTGATTTTCATGTCGTCGATGTGGGACTCATCATGGCCCTCCTTCGACGAGACTATTTCCATCGACATCGGCTCATCATCCGTGAAATAGTCTTAGAAACAAAAACTTAGTACCTTGACATCTGTATGCCTTAATGACAGATCCTCTCGCTCTCGACATAGGTTAACATCATTGACCTATGATCAATAGAATCAACTGGGTGTTCGACATCAGGACATCTATTCACACTAAGTAGATTGTACTAGGGTACCTTGGGAATCATTGACATTAATGGTGATCTCCCTTGCACTTGTTAACGATTCACATCATTGGCCGGTAACCGAGTGGTTTCTACCATGTTCAACTTCAAATAATTGTAATCACATGGATAGAATCATACTTTGTGGAAGACGAGACGAAGACCCTGGGTATTTGTTTAGCACTTATTGCTTTCCCCAGGTTGCAATGGATTTTTGTATATCTAGCATGGATCCACATTTGTATGGTCATGGCTATGCTCAAATTTGAATCTGTATGACATAGATCTACGTTGTATGTCTGGTATCTATGTCCAAGTTTGAGTCCTTTATCACATGGATCTACGCTGTATTCTAGTAGCTATGATTGTTTATTCCTCTCCTGGATCTACTTTGTATTGTTCTGCAGCCATGAGTTGGTTACATGTGTCTATGAGTCAAAATATTGATTTACTACAGATTCCTACTGGATGACATGCTCTGATTGAGATGAAATTTTCACCTCGAAGTGACAACTTGTTCTCTCAAAGCTATCACTTATCGTATCCCTCTAAGTCTCATGATTTGGGGGGCATTCTGTTATACTCTAATCCTATCACCACCATGTGATAAGACCTTTAACTCCCATGTTTTCCCTTAATCCCATCACTTAGAGTGGAAACCTACTATGTCTGTCAATTCTACATGAAAAAACTCAGTACCGCACTTTCCCTGTGGCCCATGAGTGGTACCTTGCTCACATCGCCTGTATCTTGTTTTCCATAAGCGGTGCCACCGCCTATGGTATTTGTTCCATAAGCATTTCTCATCTAAACTGCTATGTCATAAGAGAAGAAAATAGGTACCCTAGGTAAAATGGGAAAAAGAGAAGTTTCTCAAGGCTTCTAGATCATGATCCTCGTGTCCTCCCTTATCCCTATCATTATGGGTCAGTTGAGCTTGAGATCCCCCATGGTAGGATCTTAGAGCCACCTCACACACAATTCTCTCAACTATTCCTATCCATTGAGCCTTATAAATACAAGCTCATGTCCATAGTTGAGGGGGAGAACTATAGAGGTATTGTTATGCTGTTGGATTGACCACTTAGCCCAAGCCATTGAAGAGCATAGAGATCAAAGTTGGAGCTTATGGGGATGAAGTGTTTGTCTCATGGAGATGCTTGTCGACACTAAGGAAATGGTTGTAATCTTCTCCATACATCTTTAATGCAAAGCTTATTTCCGTCCCACATTACTCTTGTTTTGATTTCGCATGTACATGTTGTTAGATTCCTTAGTCACTAACATGGACAAGTAGATTATTTTTTGGTAGCTTTGATGTGTTTGTATGTTTGATCTATTTGCAGGTACACAAGTTCACTATCGAAGTAGCATTCCAGGTGTCTACGGCATTCAGGGAAGGTCTTCATCCTTTTTCATTCTCTCATTTGTTCTGGATCTGAACCATTCAGACCAGAGGAACAGCTTCTATCCGAAGAAGGTGAAATATTCCGGGTTATAGCATGACCCATTTTTGACCCCGTGCATAGATGTAGTACTTGAAGGAGTAGGCGGTAAATAAATGTACTCTTACACAAATGGATTCTCTGGTTATCACTAGATCAGAATCGCAAAGGAATATTGACATAAAACAACTTTTGTTACGGAATGGGGTTGCTTCCAATACACAGTAATGCCTTTTGGGATAAAGAATGCACGTGCAATATTTTCCTAAGTGGTTGTTGTGGCATTCAAAGACTTCATTAAAAAGTTCCTACAGGTATATATGGATGATTGGACATTGTATGGCCTAATCAAGGATCATTTGGCAAACCTTCGACTGATGCTAGAAAGGTGTCGACAACATCAGATCACACTGAACTCCAAGAAGTGCATTTTTTGTGCACCATTTGGGATACTATTGGGGAAAATTGTGTGCAAGAAAGGATTACGGGTTGATCCTACAAATATATCGCTCATTTTGAGCCTGCCACCACCGACCAATGTGAAGATGATCAGGGAGACTCTGGGGCACACTGGGTACTATCACAAATTTATTAGAGGATATGTTGCAATTACTGCCCTGAAGGAGAAAATACTGAAGAAATATTTTGTATTTGTATGGAGTCCAGAATGTCAAGGTAGCTTTGACATGTTGAAGGCCAAGATGACTTCGGCACCAATACTTGTATTTCCAGATTGGAACAAGGAGTTCCATGTTCATGTTGATGTATCTTTTGTTGCATTAGGAGTAGTGCTCGTGCAGCCGAGTGAAGGAGATATGGATCACCTGGTCACTTTCTCTAGTCGGAAGTTATCATTCACTGAGAGGAACTATACGACCATAGAGAGGGAAGGTATGGCAATGGTCTATGCACTGCATAAATTTAGGCATTACTTGTTAGGTGGCCACTTTAAGACGTTTATTGCCCACTTTTATTTAAAATATTTGGTCACTAATCTTGTGTTGGGGGGGAAGATATGTCATTGGCTACTTCTCTTCTAGGAGTTTGATGTTGAAATCATGGTGAAGCCAGGCCGCTTGAATGATGGCCCTGATCATTTGTCTAGAATCGACAAGTGAAGAGCCGACCAATATTGAGGAAGGACTGTCCGATGCGCAGCTATTTAGAGTTGGCATGGAAGATAACCATTATGCTCCAATCATTCATTTTTTGGCAACAAACGTCTCACCTAAAGAATTATCAACAATTCAAAATAAGTAGCTGGTGGTTAAAGCTTCTGATTTTCAGTTAATTATTGGACACTTATATAAGCTGGGACCAGATGAAATTTTACGGTGATGTGTCCTACCACATGAACATGAGCATATTTTGGAAGAAGCACATGCAAGATTTGTTGGCGGACACTATGGGGGTCGTGCTACTGCAAGAAAGGTGCTTCGCATAGGGCTATGGTGGCCCACCCTACATAATGATGTGGAAGTTTATGCATGGAGCTGTGATGTCTGCCAATGCACTGAAAAACCATCATGGTGGGATGAGACCCCACTGGTACCACAGGTAACCCTACAACCTTTTGATAAGTGGGTTGTATATTTTGTGGGTCCAATCAACCCACCTAGGAAAAGAACCAGTGCGCAATACATAATCACTGCAATAAACTACTTGACAAGATGGGCGGAGGCTACCCTAGTTGTGGGATGCACTGCTATGAGAGAATCAATATTTCTATTTGATAACATTGTGACACGGTTTAGATTCCCAAGGATATTGATGAGTGACCAAGGCAGCCATTTTATCAATAGCATAGTAAGAGCACTGACAGAGGAGCTACAGATACAACACAAGAAAAGTACACCATATGATCCATAGGCAAACAGGACTATAGAAGCATTCAACAAAATCTTGGAGCATGCAGTTACAAAGGTATGTAAAAATAACCGAGGTGACTAGGGTTTGAATATTCCAGCAGTACTGTGGGAATATCACACCACCTGCAAACAATTGATGGGGTAGACACCATTTAAATTGTTATATGGGCAATAGGAAGTCATGCCTATGGAATACATTGTTCCCAGTCTATGCATTGCCGCCACGATAAGAATGGATGATGAAGCAGCGCTAGAGGAGCATGTGGCACAGTTGATACAGCTTGAAGAAGACCATTTTATTGCAAGATTCCATTAGCACATCAAGAAGAATCAACAGAAGGCTTGGCATGATCGCCATATAAAAACAAACAGTTTTTGGAAAGGAGATGTGGTGCTACTATATGACAGAAAGTTCCTAAAGAATACAGGTAAGTTGTAGATGCATTGGCTTGGTCCATATGTTGTAAATTCAATTACTTCCAGGGGGGGCAGTAAAGGGCCAGAATCACATAGCGATTAAGGCATTGCACAGTAAAAATGGGGGGGTGGCAGAGAGAAGCGATAAGTAGATAGCCAAAGGACCGGTGCACTAGGAACGAGTGGATGCACAAGTAGGGGAGTCAGTAGCAGAGTTAGAACTATCTCGCGCAACAGTTGTAGGGTTGTGAAATAGTCAAAATTAGCACTAAATAAAGAATAGTTAATATGGTTCATCAGATAGCACCGCACATTGACGACGGGGCTGTGCCAAGAGCGGGGCTACACCAAGAGCGGGGTTGCACCAAGAGAGAGGGTTTGCACCAAGAGAAAGGGGCTGCGCCAAGAGTAAGGGGTTCTGCCAAGAGAGAGGGTTTCCAAGAGAGAGGGGTTACGCTAAAATTAAGGGGCTATGCCAAGAGTAAGGGGTTGTGCCAAGAGAAAGGAGCTGCAATAAGAGAAAGGAGTTGTGACAAGAGAAAGAGGATGCACCAAGAGGGATTGATCGCACGGGAGAGATTGGTCATGCAAAAGGAAGTGGATGCGCTAGAGAAAGTGACTGCGCACAATGGAGTGGCAGAGAAAAAGGAAGGAATTGGTAGCATCGTTAGGAAGAAATATTTTGGCCACCGTAGGACAATGATCAAACGTCACATCAGCACTCAGTAACGACCGTCAAGGAAAGTGAACGATGGTATTTTTTGATGTCATGTCTAATGAGAGCAGATCCAAGTGGTATGTTAATAGAATTGGCGGCGTAATCAGATCATTAATGCATGATTTAGTCCTAATGATCAACTGATATTACAATGATACTATCCAAGCTGAAAATTCCATTATAAGAAGATGGTCGGTCGTCAAAAGAACACCATTGGGAAAATTTGCATTGTGCAAAGTTGCAGAAGTGATCCATAGGGTAGTTGAAGGAAGCTATGTTGCGTAAGGCAATAGAAAATTAAGGTGATATGCAGAGCGCTCTTGATACGGGGGAGACTTTGAGTGAGAATGCTTCCCCAGTTGAAATTGTAGAAGAAGTTGGAGGTATATGGGCAGGCTTATCCACGATAGCGGTACCTAGCAAGGTCATCCTTGGCTATATTTCTCCCAGTCAGTCTGGGGCAAAGACTAATATACCCATGAGGAATCCAAAAAGGGCCATAGTTCTTTCCCCACTTGACTAAGTCTGTAGAAACAGGGAATGGGACCGATTTCAGGTAGCCAAGGTTCAGCCTGATTGCAACGAACGACAAGGTTGTGGAAGTTGGAATGGCTTTCAAGGGGGCACGTCTATCACATACCCAATTTCAATAACATTTTATGTTTAAGAAAACATTATATTTTATTTTTATTGTAAATTTTATGACTATTGACCAAGTGGGGTCAGGGATGACTGTAATTAATTATAGTAGGGGGCTCATTAATTGAAAAACTAACCAAAATACTTAGGCATGCATATATCTATCCATCGAATTCAGTAGGATGATGTTCAATCATTACCTTGTGAAACTTATGAAGTTGAGAGAGGTGCACAAGAGATTCGATGAGGAGAAAGGAAGAAGGGGATTGAGTGATTAAGAATATTTTTTCAGAACGAGTGCATCTTGTTAGCTAAGTTCTTTACTGCTAAGGATAAAATTACTCCTATTAAGTACTTATGTGGATTTGTGGAGGTTTTTAATCTCATTTCTACACATAGTGATTTCATCCTAGTGGATCAGTGGACAAGCTCGAGGGTCCCAAGACAAGCAATTTAGCTATCTTTAGGAAAAGGTTGGGTGAAACGGGCTCCTTGGGTTGTTTGTCTCTTCAACAAGTTATCAGGTTCCATTGTGTTATCTCATTTATCTTTTCAAAATCAAATTACTAGAATGAAAGTAGTCATTATTAGTTTTTACTATTATTCCTTACATACTTTGCATCTGCAAATATACTATTTAAGTCTGCATTTTATTCAGGAATTTTACTTCTATATGTTTAACAGAATAAATGAACTTATAATTAAAAATGATGCAATGATGAGTAAAATTTCCTTTATGTATTTTTCCACTCATATTACGATGAAGTACTCTAGTACATAAGGATTGCTTAGTTGTAGATAGCCATGATTACATGAATAAAAATAAATATGAATTGTTATCTAGTTGTAGAGTTTCCATTGAAATTAAGAAAAAATCTTCCTCTGATAAGAGTACCAATAGTATTTTCAAGTGGTTGTTTGAACTATGAAAGTTTTTACTGCTATCTATCAGCTAATTACCATAATATTTCCATTTCTAGGTTTTAACTTTTTATACAAAAACCCCCAATATTTTACCTAGAGTCTATTATGGTAAGTTTTTTCCATGGAGTCATAAAACTGGGTATAGTATAATATAATAATAATTACTCTAATACAAATAAATTAGTTATACTTAGTAAAGGAAACTCTTTCTTAATTTTATATTTTTAAAAACATAAAATACAAACAATAATACTCTAGGTATATTATAGTAAATAATACATAGTTAAATCTCCTTTCTTCTTTTAAAAATAGCAAACATAGTAAGTTCATGATGAACACTCAACAGACTAAAAATGATTAAGATTATATCATCTATGGTATCACAGTACCTTAAGTACTTAGGAAACCAAAACTTTAAATATGTAGTATAATATTAATATTATTCTTTATTTTTTAAAATTGTTCATCTAAACCCTACTCATTATTATAATCATTCTTAACCATCTACATAACCTATTTTGAAATAAGATAAATTTCCAGTTTTTCAAAATAAAAAGAAGGCTTTTACGGTTTAAACTATTGTTTATTCCAAACAAATCGAAAATCTGTAGATCACTTAATAAGGAAAATTTAGAAAATAATCCACTAATCTAAACCCCAAAACTGTTATTAAAAACCAAACCCTAAAATTATTCTTTACAGTACAGGTTTCTCAAATCAAATTCTTTTAAAACAACTAAAATGCCATTAGCTTAACTAGAATACAGCTATAAAATAAATTACAATAAAAATGTTGAAGACTCTCTCCCAAACACACTGCGTTTTTGAAAATACCAAATGAGAAATAATTGCTAAGCAAATAATTACACTATGGAGGTAACTCTCCCATTTAAAGAAAAGAAAATATTTATAAACAGAGTCTTCCATTTTACCCAAAAGTTATCCATTACAGTTGCCACTTGGATTGAGGCTTAAAAACCAAATNGAAGCCACGAAAGAGATACCATGGCTGAAAGTTCCTCATATTTTTTTATCACAGTATGCAAAAAAAAAAAAAAACCCCTGGAACAATAATTTCTTTTTACCCTAACTCCTAGATAATAGATCCGCACATAAATATAAAGTAAAAAGAAAGTATGAATATTGATTTATGGTTTTATATGTTGTGGTACAGAATATTTTTCTGAATTAGATTTGCAGGTATGGAAGGACTCGAAGAGTATGCTGAATAGAGGTCCCTGTTAAATGAACAAAATAAATTTGGAAGAGAATTTGTTAAAGAAGATATAACTAATAATTCATCTGAGTTACTACAAATAGTTAAGGATCTAAAAACTAAAATGGAGACTGTTAGAAAAGAAAAAGAGAGAATCCTAAGAGCTCGGGAGGAGTTGAATCAAATATTGATGGAAAAGTTTTATAACAAAGAAAAGGATAAACTGATAGAATATGACACTATGTCCTATCAACATAAGAGCAAAAGATCAAAATACTCTAAAATTGAAAGCAGGTCTTCTTCCGAAATTAATGGTAATTCACATAGAAAGAAACACCATAATTCTAGTGATAGTAGTGAGAGAAATTATCTCTATAGAAAGAGGAAATACAAGCCTTATGAAGAGATTTCTAGAAAGTTCCAAAAGATTAAACCACAAACTTTAAATGGAGAAACATAAAAAGGAGAGGAAGCCAAAGCATGGTTGTCCGGAATGAAAAAGTATTTTCAAATATATAATTATTCAAATCGGTTAAAAGCGAGGATGGAAATATATAACTTAGCTGGAAAAGACGACATTTGGTGGCAGGACATAAAACAAGTTAAGGGCATAAAAGAAAAGAATATAAACTAGAGCACTTTTAAAAAGTACTTTAAAAATCAATTTTTGTCAGAGCAATATTACGAGGAACGAGCTAAAGAATTTTATGACTTAAGGTTGGGAACCATGAGTATGGAAGAGTTAAATAGTAAATTTTTAAGCTTGTTGTGATATGTACCTTATATCACTGATGAAAAACCCAAGGTACAACGGTTTTTTAGTTGTTTAGATTTTCATATTAAGGACGAAATTGAATATGATAATCCCAAAACCCTTGAAGAGGCCATATGGAAAGAAAATTTCTACTATCAGAAGAACCGGAAAAGGGAGAACATGCCAAACAGGAAAACAAAAATATCTAATAATTTTGAGCAAAGAAAGAAAGGTTTCACACCTAACCGAAATTTTGGGCATAATAATTCACGTAATATTCCTAACAGAAACTTTCAAGGAAGTAATTCAAAAGGTAACAGAAAGTAAAACCCTACTGTCACAAGAAATAAATAATTTACAAATAATCAAAGCAACTATGTTAAAAATAACGAATGTTGGGAATGCCAAGGACCTTACTATGCATCAGTTTGTCCTAACAGAAAGAAGACCATCAACAACATTCATGTTGTGCAGGAAGAAACAATGGTTGGTTATTTAGCAAGAGGGATGCCCAAAATCAATGCAGCGCTGGAAAACAGACAGGCTAAATATCAGACTTCCATGGTGGAAGTAGAAGGTATGCTAAACCATAAACCCATTTCTATTTTAATTGACCCAGGGGATAGCCTGAGTTATGTCTCTCCCAATTTAATAGCGAAAATTAAACTACCAATAGAGAAATTTGCAAAGTCATGGCTGGTTCAATTAGTTGTAGGAGCAAAAAGAAAAGTATTTGATTTTGTGAAAAACTGTATATTATTTATTAATCAGTTTGAAACTTCTGTAAAGTTGAATGTACTTCTGTTAGGCTCCTATGATGTATTAATTGGAATGCATTGGTTGGAACAGCATATAGTAGTGTTAAATTTTTTTTATAAAACTTTTACCTGTTTAAATAACGAAGGAGAAACGCTGACAGTAAAAGGAATCCCTAGAAAAATAGTAATCAAACAGATTTCTTCTTTATAACTAAAAAGGGTTGTTTGAAAGGGATTTAAAGCTTTTGCTGTAACCATAACTAATGAAGAACACATTAATAAAGAAGACAAACTAAAAGTAAAAGATATACTAATTCTGAGAGGTTATTCGGATGTATTTCCAGAGGAAATTCTGGGATTACCTCCGAAAAGGGAGCTGGATTTCATTATTGAGCTATTACCCGGTGCGGTGCCTAACTCAAAATATCCTTGCCGGATGAACATCCTCGAGCTTAATGAATTAAAATCACAATTAAAAGAACCGATAGAAAAAAAAAATTATAATACCAAGCGTGTCTCCTTAGGTAGCACCGGTCATTTTTGTTAAAAATAAGGACGATACACTGCGCTTATGCATAGACTATCGTCAGCTTAATCAGATGACAATTAAAAATAGATACATGTTGCCCTGCATAGATGACCTGTTCAATCAGTTATGCAGAGCAAAAGTATTTTCAAAAATTGACTTAAGATCCGGTTATCATCAAGTCCAGATTAAGGATGAGGATATTTTGAGGACGAATTTTAGGACCCGATATGGTCACTATGAGTTTGTTGTCATGCCATTTGGGTTAATTAATGCCCCGGAAGTCTTCATGTGTTTAATGAACAATGTATTACATAAATATTTAGATAAGTTTCTAGTATTTTTTATTGATGATATTTTAATCTATTCTAAGACTAAAGAAGAGCACGAGGAAAATTTAAAAATCATTTTACAAGTGTTAAGGGAACATCATCTTTATGCCAAGTTTAGTAAATGCGACTTCTTCAAAGATAAAATACAATACTTGGGTCATGTAATAACTAAAGATGGGATCTCGGTTGATATAGATAAGATAAAATCAATTAATGAGTGTTTAGTCCCAAAGGATGTGACTGATGTACGGTAATTCATGGGGATCACCGAGTATTATTGAAGGTTCATTGAGGGTTTCTCAAGGATTGTGAATCCCATAACTTCTCTACAGAAGAAAGGAAAGAAGTTTGTATGGGATCAAAAATGTGAAGAGAGTTTTAAGAAATTAAAATAATTGTTAACTACTGCACCGATTTTAAGAATTGTGAATCCTAACAAGGACTTTGTTGTATGCACGGATGCATACAATGATGGCTTGGTGGGGTCTTAACTCAAGACGGTCACATAATAGCATATGAGTCCAGGAAAGTTAAAATTCATGAGAAAAATTACGCTACTTACGATCTAGAATTGGCTTCCATGATACATGCATTAAAGATGTGGTGCCATCACTTGATCATGAGAAAAATTACTTTAATGACGGATAATAAGGGTTTAAAGTATATGTTAGATCAACCAAATATAAACTCAAGGCAAGCTAGGTGGCTAGCTTTCGTTAGCGAATATGATTTTGAGATTCAACATATCAAGGGGAAGGAAAATAAAGTAGCTGATGCTCTGAGCAGAAATGTAAGTTTAAATTTTATGGCAGCAATCAACACTTACAAAATAGATTTGGAAGATCCGCTAGAAGAAGGAGTAAAATTGGATGAAAATTACCAAAACTTGCAAGCTAAAGTGGCAGAAAATGTTACTAAAAGTTTAAAAACGGGTTACCGTCTAAATTAAAAGGGGTTAATACTCTATAAAAATAGATTGTATGTACCTAAAGTTAAGTTGCTAATTTTAAATGAAATACATAAGAGTCCTTATTCTGGACACCTTGGCTATCAAAAGACATTAACTATGTTTTGAAAAGATTATTTTTGGCCGAATATGAAGAATGAGTTGGCAAAATATATTGCTAGATGTTTTGAATTTCAACAGGTTAAGACTGAACATCAGCATCCAGTCGATTTATTACAGTTGTTACCAATTCCTAGCTGGAAATGGGAAATAATCGGCATTGATTTTATTACAGGTTTACCTAGAAATTAGAACCAAAATGATTCTATATTGGTAATTGTTGACAAACTCATTAAGGCAGCCCATTTTATACCAGTAAAGACCACTCATAAGGATGCTAATATTTTTGAATTTTTTATGAAACAAATTTTTCATTTGCATGGAATTCCAAAAGTTATAATTTCTGACACGGACTCTAAATTCACGGGATACTTTTGGAAATCCTTATTGAAAGGTATAAATACTATTTTAAATTTCAGTACATCTTTCAATCTGCAGATGGATGGATAGACTGAAAGGGTAAATCAGATTTTGGAAGATCTGTTAAGGATGTACGTTAGAGAACAACCAAGTAAATGGGAGGACTACCTACACTTGGTTGAGTTTGCATATAACAACCACTACCAAGCTTCATCAAAATTCAGCCCATTTGAAATTTTGTATGGCAGAAAATGCAATACTCCCATCTCATGGAGTAACCCCGTGGACAGGTTAATATTAGGATTTGAGTTATTAAAAGAAATGGAATTAACCATGAAGCAGGTACAAGGTAATTTAAAGGTTGCACATGACAAGCAAAAGAGCCAAGCAGATCTTAAATGAACTCAGAAAGAGTTCCAGGTGGGCGAACATGTTTTCATTAAGGTAAAACCTAAAAAGAGTTCCTTAAAATTAGGTAGTTGTGCTAAGCTAGCACCAAAGCACTATGGACCTTTTGAAATATTGTCCAGAGTTGGACCAGTGGCATACCAATTGGCCTTACCACCAAATCTTAAATTTCATAATGTTTTTCATATTTCGATTTTAAAAAGATATGTGCATGATGCTGCTCATGTGATAAACTAGAACTATGTGTAGGTGGAGCCTAAAGGATATTTTCTGGTGGAACACGACTGTATCCTCGACAAGAGGGAAATCCTATTTCGGAATCGCACCATTGGACAAGTGAAGGTGCAATGGAAGCACCTTAGTCCAGAAGAAGCAACCTCGAAATTAGAGAGTCATATGCCAACAGCATATCCAATTATGTTCCAGGGCAGCTCTGAGGATGATGAATAAAGCAACATCGAGGACAATGTTGGACTTAAGGGGGGGTGTATGTCACATACCCCAATTTCAATAACATTTTATGTTTAAGAAAACATTATATTTTATTTTTATTGCAAAGTTTATGACTATTGACCAAGTGGGATCAGGGATGGCTTTAATTAATTATGTTAAATATCTTATTACTTAATAAATAAAAGATGAGACAAATAGCCTAAGGAGGCTGTTGAACGAGTGTTCACTACCACACTAGGAGGAATAGACTAGGGTGAGAGAAAACTGACACATGGCAGCATCCTCAACCACTTCTAGTTGTTGCAGGGGGCAACTTCATTAATTTTGTGGTCATGTTCCCCAAGAAAGTGGAACAGGACAGGTGGCTCATTAATTGAAAAACTATCCAAAAGACCTAGGCATGCATATATCTATCCATCGAATTCAGTAAGATATTGTTCAATCACTACCTTGTGAAATTTCTGAAGTTGAGAGAGGTGCATGAGAGATTCAATGAGGGGAAAGGAAGAAGGGGATTGAGTGGTTAAGACTGTTTTTCAAAACTAGTGCAGCTTGTTAGCTGAGTTCTTTACTATCGAGGACAAAAGTACTATTGTTAAGTACTTCTGTGGAGTTGCATGGGTTTTTAATCCCATTTCTACACACAGTGCTTTCATCCTGGTGGATCAATGGACATTATCGGGGGTCCTAAGATAAGCAGTTGAGATTTCTTCAGGAAAAGGTTGGGTGGAACGGGATCCTTGGGATGTTTGTCTCTTCTATAAGTTATCAGGTTCCATTTTGTTATCTCATTTCTCTTTTGCAAACAAATGACTGGAATGAAAGTAGTCATTATTGGTTTTTACTATTATTCCTTAGATACTTTGCATCTGCCAATAGACTATTTAAGTCTGCATTTTATTCAAGAAGTTTACTAGTATATGTTTAACAGAATAAATGAACTTAGAATTAAAAATGATGGAATGATGAGTAAAATTTCATTTTTGTATTTTTCCACTCATCTTATGATAAATTACTCTAGTAAAGAAGGATTGCTTAGCTGTAGATAGGCCTGATTACATGAATAAAAATAAATTTCAACTATTATCTAGTTGTAGAGTTTCCATTGAAACCAAGCAAAAATATTCCTCTGATAAGAGTACCAGCAATATTTTCAAGTGGTTTTTTGAACTATGAAATTTTTATTGTTATCTATCAGCTAATTGCCATAATATTTCCATTTCTAGGTTTTAACTTTCTATACAAAAACCCCCAATATTTTACCTAGAGTCTATTATGGTAAGTTTTTGACACACAGTCATAAAACTGGGTATAGTATAATATAATAATAATTAATGTAATACAAATAAATTAGTTATACTTAGTAAAGGAAACTCTTTCTTAATTTTATACTTTTAAAAACATAAAATACAAACAATGATACTCTAGTTATATTATAGTAAATAATACATAGTTAAACCTCCTTTATTCTTTTAAAAATATCAAACATAGTAATCTCATGATGAACATTCAACAGACTAAAAATGATTAATATTATATCATCTATGGTATCACAGTACCTTAAGTACTTAGGAAACCAAAACTTTAAATATGCAGTATAATATTATTATTATTATTTATTTTTTAAAATTGTTCATCTTAAACCCTACTCATTATTATAATCATTCTTAACCATCTACAAAACTTATTTTGACATAAGATAATTTTCCAGTTCTTCAAAATAAAAAGAAGTATTTTACGGTTTAAACTATTGTTTATTCCAAACAAATCGAAAATCTGTAGATCACTTAATAAGGAAAAATTAGAAGATAATCCACTAATATAAACCCCAAAACTGTTATTAAAAACCAAACCCTAGAATTAATATTTACAGTACAGGTTTCTCAAATCGAATTCTTTTAAAACAACTAAAATGCCATTGGCTTAACTAGAATACAGCTATAAAATAAATTACAAAAAAAGCGTTGAAGGCTCTCTACCAAACAGACTGCGTTTTCGAAAATACCAACTGAGAAATAACTGCTAAGAAGATAATTACACTATGACCGTAACTCTACCATTTAAAGATGAGAAAATATTTATAAACAAAGTCTTCCATTTTACCCAAAAGTTATCCATTACAGTAGCCACCTAGATCGGCACTTAAAAAACAAATTACCATAATAGTTTTGAAGCCACGAAAGAGATACCACGATTGAAAGTTCCTAATATTTTTTATCACAGTATGTAAAAAAAATGAAAACAAAACCCTGGAACAATAAAAAAAAATTACCCTAACTCCTAGATAATAGAGTCGTAGCTCTTTCATAAAAGCCCTAAGAGTTATCCTTGAAAAATGGCCATACGGCCTCCATCACTTTTTCAAAACAAAACAACAAGATTTTCTTTAAACATTCTAAACCCCCACGGTATTAATCCTTAATCACCATCGTTTTCATCGTAGATACAATCATGACGAAGGATAACCCTAGGTTGAAACCGAGGCTTACCCGAGCTTTCATGCCGCACCCTTCAAGCTCAAGCAAAAGCCTTCAACCTTCAACTGTAATTTTTCACCTCCAAACAAAAAATAAACAACTTAAATCTTTTAGTATTAGATTGGTATGAATAAATAATTTAAAAACAAACAAATAAGGAACGTTGGGAAATTTTTGTAACCACTTACTAGTTAGCATGATGATGAAGGAAACGATAATGGTCGAGAACCAGAGTTTCAATCCCACTAACGTCACGGGCATCAAAAGAGACCACTAGCTCACAGTTATGGTGAGAAACGTGAACATCACACCTTCTAAATGCCATGGAAAAGAAATAAGATGATAATTGTTGCAGAGATCTGAAGAGGAGGAGGGCCTATCGACCACTCTTCCTCGCCAAAATTAAATCACAAATGAAGTCGAGCGAGAATTTAGGGTAGAGTTTTGATTGAAATCATTTAGGTTTTAATGCCCAAAACCTCCAACTAGTGAGAAACCACCACATGGAGTCCACTAACCACGAAATTCTTTATGTGTTGATATAGTTTTGAACCAGTGCATTAACCCTACATTGATTTGTAAACACAATACTATTACATTATAAACAAAACATTTTATGCATGTTAAAGCTTAGAACTAGTTGATAGTTATGATGATATGCATTATAAAGTTTATCTAGGTTGTAGTTGTAGTTTATGCATCAATTACATGCCTAGGGTTGTCATTCTTGTATTTAGTTCTAGGGATATAATAATAATGTTAATTCTTATGATTAGGAAAAATTATAAAATTAACATGGTTTAAGTCACATGTTTAAAACATTAAGAATGAAATTGAGATCCTAGTACTAAGTCTTTAGAAGCATATTATGACAATTATACCATCAATCATATAAATTATTTGCTATGTCAAATATTTACACTACTAACTTAAATTGCTACCTAGGTAGAATTAGTCTAGGCGACAAACCTAAAAAATTTTACACTTCAATAATCTAGAAAATAAATGGAGTTAAGAATCTTTCCTAACTTACTCACTTAGTCTTCAGAGGTTTAATATATTACATCGTAACCTGGAAGAAAGTTTTACCTGTGAATCCTGTATAAGCATCGAATTTGCATTAGCTTTGAAAAAACTAAGTAATCCTCGGGCTAACCACAAGCCCCTTTCAAGAAGACAAGAAAAGAACTATTAGAATCATACACATGCTGGAAAATAAACAATTGATCTGAATTCAATAAGTTTCTAACTCATTAACTTTCAAGACTGAAGAATCACTACAGATTGAATACTGTTAGTAACATGTGTATTATAAATCAGTAAGTAATTATGTAACCTTTTAGTTATAGTTAGCCAAGAGTATTAACTCCTAAGTTTTCATTTTATGTCATGTCTTTATAAACTATCTATCATCCAGATTAAAGTTAACCATTGAACTAGCATTCTCGCTAGGATTCGGCATTTATTATTACATAGAAAAATTTTAATTTTTTGTGAAATTTTGGGGTTGTGACATATGGTATCAGATCCCACGTTCAGACACTAGGCCTGAAGTGGCTCAGTGCACATAAATAAAAAGTAAAAATAAAGTATGAACACTGATTTATGGTTTTATATGTTGTAGTACATAATATTTTTTGAATTATATTTGCAGGTATGGAAGGACTCAAAGAGTATGCTGAAGAGAGTTCCCCATTAAATTATCAAAATAAATTTGGAAGAGAACATGTTAAAGAAGATATAACTAATAATTCATCTGAGTTATTGCAAACAGTTAAGGATCTAAAAACTGAAATGGAGACCGTTAAAAAAGAAAAAGAGAGAATCCTAAGAGCTCAAGAGGAGTTGAATCAAATAATAATGGAAAAGTTTTATAACGAAGAAAAGGATAAACCGATAGAATCTGACACTATGTCCTATCAACATAAGAGTAAAAGGTCAAAATACTCTAAAATTGAAAGCAGTTCTTCTTCTGAAATTAATGGTAATTCACACAGAAAGAAACACCAGAATTCTAGTGACAATAGCAAGAGTAATTATCGCTCTAGAAACAAGAAACATAAGCCTTATGAAGAGATTTCTGGAGATTTCAAAAATATTAAACCACCAAATTTTAATGGCGAAACAGAAAAAGGAGAGGAAGTTCAATCATGGATGTCCGGATTGAAAAAAGTATTTTCAAATATAATTCTTCAAATCAGTTAAAAGCAAGGATGGAAATATATGACTTAACTGGAAAAGCCGGCATTTGGTGGCAGGACATAAAATGAGTTAAGTGCATAAAAGAAAAGAATATAAAATGGAGCACTTTTAAAAAGTACTTTAAAAAGAAATTTCTGTTGGACCAATATTACGAGGAATGAGCTAAAGAATTTTATGACTTAAAGTTGGGAACCATGAGTATGAAAGAGTTAAATAGTAAATTTTTAATCTTACTAAGATATGTACCTTATATTGTTGATGAAAAACCCAAGGTACAGTGGTTTTTGAGTTTTTTACCTTTTCATATTAAGGACGGAATTGAATATGATAATCCCAAAACCCTTGAAGAGGCCATACGGAAAGCAAATTTCTGCTATGAGCATAACCAGAAAAGGGAGAACATGCCAAATTGGAAAATAAAAATATCTAATAATTTTGAGCAAAGAAAGAAAGGTTTCACACCTAACCGTAATTTTGGGCATAATAATTCACGCAATCTTCCTAACAAAAAATTTCAAGGAAGTAATTCAAAAGGTAACCCACAGCAAAACCCTACTATCACAAGAAGCAAAGAATTTGACGCCTAGTTTTGCATCCAATGTTGCGTCTTATTTTGTTCCTAGCTTTTCATCGAGTCTTGCACCATGTTTTGCATCAAATTATGTGTCCAATTTTGCATCTAGCTTTGCATCCAATTTTGGGCCCAATATTGCGTCTTGTTTTGCATCTAGTTTTGCATCCAATTTTACTTATAATGTTGCATCTCCTTTTGCATCTAATTTGCATCTTGTTTTACATCTTTTTTTGTATCCATGTTTGTGCCTGATGTTTCATCTCATTTTACGTCGTATTTTGCAACTAGGTTTGCACCTACTGTTGCATCATGGTTGATGTATTTTTTTGCATCTATGTTTGAGTACAATGTTGCACCCAGTGTTGCACCTAGTGTTGTGACTGGTTTTGTAACCATGTTTGTATCTAATATTGCATCCAATTTTGTGTCCAATGTTGCATCCCATCTTGCATTCAATATTACGTCTAGTTTTACATCCAATGTTTCGTCCCATCTTGCATTAAATATTGTGTCTCGTTTTAAGTTTTTGTTTGCGCCAAGTGTTGCCTCCAGTTTTTCACCTGGTGTTACGCCTGGTTTTATTTCCATCGATACACCATATTTTGTGCCCAATTTAATGTCCAATTTTACGTCTAGTTAGGATTCCACTTTTGCATCTGCTGATGCATCTAGTTTTGGGCCTAGTATTGCATCTAGTTTTGAGTCATTAATTGTGTCTAGTGTTGAGTCTTTTTTTGCATCCAATTTTTTGATTAGTGTAACATCCATTTTTGTGTCCACATTTGTGTCTGACATAAGGTCCACTTTTGCGTCTACTTTTGTGTTTTGTGTGACGTCTACTTTTACATCCTCTTTTGCATTTAGTGTTGTGTCTAATATTGCATCAATCTTGCACTACTACGTTTTTTAACTTTAGAAATACATTGCAATATCATTAGGGCATGGAGGAATCGAACCACGGACCTCTTGCTTATAAGGCAGGCGCTCTTCCATTGAGCTAGAACCCTTTAAGAATCGAGAAGATGAGCAATATTAACACATTAAATTTCATCATTGTCTCTGAAATATTGTTCCACCTTTATTGTTTTATGTATAATTTGTCATGTGTTTTTCCTATCATGCCTATTGACATACATTTAAATATTATTATGTTTTCTCATCCAGAACCAACACATTTGAAATAGCAGGATTCTAAACACTTCCATATGGAAACTATTAGTTTCCATTCTGATAGATTGCACATCCACCTTGGTTTTCCTACAACAATGCCTATAGATGTAATACAATGTTACCAAAAATGAGAAATGAGAAATGCAAAAAGAAAAGGGGATGGTACATGAAATGGGTTTTGGAGGTTTCACATAGAAGAAACAAGGAGAGAGAGAAAACAACACTAATGGTGAAGAAGGGCACGGAGATCACAGAGCCTGGATACAGTAAAAATGTAGTCTAGGTTGTCAATGGGTCTTGATTTGTGGGTCAAGTAGGTTTACTTACTTGGTAAAACTTGTTGTAAACAAGAGCTTGGCTAGTTTGTATGCCAGGTAAAACTTGTTGTCAACAAGAGCTTGGTTAGTTTGAACTTTGTATGCCAAGAGGTATTTAATACAACCAAAAAATCCTAACAAGTCCTCTTCAGTAAGGCCTAAATATTTGATAATTAGGGTTAGTCTTCCAACCAAAACAAAAAAAAATTATAGAATTCCCACTGCTTTACACAAATAAATCTCGAAATTGAGGACCACTTCACAAACTACAATGGATGATCAATGATCGACAGAGCAGGAATGAGACCTAAATCATGTATACAACAAATACAAATGAATTAAAATAGAACTGGAAAGAGGCTAATCAAATGCCAAGATAACATAGAAAAAATGAAAATTTATCATGAAATTACACAAAAAAATCTGGTCATCCATACCTTCAATTGCAATTTGTGTTGTGGGTATGGAATAGAGCCAGGATTGAAGTGAAATTCAATTTCCTAAAGAATTGAATTTCTGGCACTTGAAAAGGTGGAGAAGATGACAAACTGGTTAAAAGGGATTGAACTCAACACTTTCACAGCCACAACAATAATATCCATCACTCTCAGGAAACTCTTTTATTCCAGGTTCTCGTGGCCGATAGAGAGGGTTCCCCCAAAGGGACCATATCATATGCAAACAATGGTAGTGCAATTAGGACATGGTGTAAAAAGAAACCATTACCATCATGGGTGTTCTTCTAGAGGTGTCTCTCTTTTGTCTAGTCCATCCGTTTAAATCCAAACTGCATCAATGTAAATCTGAAATAATTTCAGGGATAGGGGGCAGCCCTGGTTAACCCAATTAGTGCTCCCGATGAAGTGAGAAAACCTCCAAGATGTGGGAAGTTGTCATATAACTATCATAGAGCCTCATAATAGCAACATTGATGTTCTATTCAACAATGATACTGTGAAGTTCTCATGATTCATTTCCTAGTTTAAGTTTCTTTAAAGTCTCCATGCTTTGTCTGATTATCCATTTCACCTATTTGAAGGTATGCAATGTATTGACAATTGAGGATTGCTTTATTGCTCTTCTATATGTGGCATTTATTTTTCCAATCTATTAATGTCTAGTGTTCCTGAATCACAAATTATGAAACTAATTTTCATATTGCTGCATTGCAGGATTTATTCTACTCTGCTCTTCGTTGTGCACAAGAAACAATGATTGTTGATGATGGATCAAAGAACTTACTGAGGGTTGTAAATAGAAAGCTAAGTGCACTGGCTTTTCATATCAGAGAGTATTATTGGATTGATATGATAAAGCTCAATGAAATTTATAGATACAAGACAAAAGAATATACCCCTGATGCTGTGAACAAGTTCAATATTTATCCAGAGCAAATTCCATCATGGCTTGTTAATTGGATGCCTGATCAAGGAGGATTCCTAATTGGGAACCTTCAGCCTACTCACATGGATTTCAAGTTTTTCTCCTTGGGGAATCTTTGGGCTATAGTAACATATCTAACTACTCCAGAACAAGATGAGGCTATATTGAACCTAATTGAGAACAAATGGGATGATCTTATGGGAAGCATGACTATGAAAATCTACTTTCCTGCATTGGAATATGAAGAGTGGTGAATTATCACTGGCAGTGATCCAAAGAATACGTATTGCTCTCTCCTTTTGCTTATATTGATTGTTCATATGCATGGTTTTGTACATCAAGATTTAGAAGGGAAGCATACAGAAATTTAATGTTCAGGGTTGTGTTTGCATTCCGTGTTCACTTTTAATATTGAAGTCATATATGAGTGCTGAAGGACAGGATGGGCTTTTGCAGTTGCATTCTGTGTGTTGTATGTTGGCATGTACCTACTGTAAGATGCTGAAAAATTATTATGTTCACTTATCTCAATGTTTCCATCTGCTTCATTTTTCCTTAGTATTTTGTAGAATATCTTCTTTAGCTATATGAAATTTTGATAGTATTCTTGGTAATTCTCTATATATAATGTTGTGTATTTGAAAGCTAAAGAATAATCTATGTTTGATTGGAAGCTATGGTATGGAACTCCATTATTTGATTGTAAATGATTTATATTATCATCTTCAAGGGGATTTAGAAGGTCGAAAAATTCCTCCAGGTTCCTTTTAAAGAGTTTCAGAGCACCTCATAAAGTTGGAGATAGATTCAATTTTGCAAACTGTTAAACATTTTCGTTTAAAAGAGCTTCATCCATTATGTGAAGATAATTATATTTATGATAACAAATCCCTTAAAATATAATTGGGTATAGATTGGTGGCCTCACTCAGATGACAAAGGACTCACGACTACAGCAAAAAAGACACTAGAAATCTTGACCTGTGCAAATAGGGCCTCTTGTCTTGCAGATTTTCAGTTGAATGCATTAAAAGCATGGATGACTGTGTTAGCTTTGTCAATGTTTGAAAAAAAAGTTGTAAGTTCATTCATGCTTGAGAGCTATCATACTTATCCAAAACAATGTCTATGCTTGTTATGTTTCTAGACCATAAGAATACCTACTTTCCTTGTTTCTGTTTTATAGCCTTTCTGGATCAGTTTGTTTTGGTGCTTATATTTTTGTTTGTAGTACCTCATATTGTTTCTTATTGAACAAGGGATAGAGTTAGGTTCAATAACCCTAAATGCAGCCTTCTCAGAAGAATCAATAGGGTTGTGTGTTGAAGATCTTTGCAATTATCTATTGACATCAATGCAACTGTTAGGCCCTCTTGGTGATCAAACAAATTACATGCTAAATTTTCTCATAACATAGGTCCAAATTTTGCTTTTTTTGTGAGGTGGATGTGCAGCCGTATAATGTCAACAACAAAGAGAATGCATGCTTTCCCACTCTATGCAAAAGTGATTAGAACAGTGATCACAAGCCTAAAATTATTGATGGATATAAAACCATTTATTCCAGACAGACTTGAAACAATGCTTAGATGTCTCCTGGCAGTGCTTCTGACATCATTAGACTTTATTCATTCTCAAAATAAAGAGTACCAAGAAAGCAGAGAATCAAAGACAGATATGCAGAATGTGGTAGATGTCTTTTCTGATGTTTCTCTTATGAGTTTGGGATTTCTACCTATTATTTGCAGTTGTGTTGAAAACAACAATGTTGCAAACCTATCTTTAGTTGTAATTGATACACTCTTAAAAGGTTTCCTGGAACCTAATACTTGGTTTCCTATTTTGCAAAAGCATTTTCCTATGCAGTGTGTAATTGGTCAGATTCGACATGATAGTTGGAGAGATTCAGCTGCTGTAATCCTGAATTTCTGTTTATCTTTAGCACGTGTGAGAGGAGGTGCTGAGATGCTGCAATTTGCAGGTTTTTTTTCATGCTTGTCAACATTTAGTCACTTCCTACAAGATGAAATTTCATTAGGCTCGGGAAACAGAGAGGTTCCATTCTCTGTGTGGCATAACAATAGACTGTGTGATGGGTTATGGGGTTTAGGGCTAGCTATTGTAACAACAATGGTGAAATCTCTTGGAGAAAATGATGCTTGTGCTTTAGTTTTAGACATTGCATTGACCTACTTTTATTCTAAAAAATATTATATCTTTTTTTCACTGTATTCCCCTGACCTTCCAGCGAATGCACTTCGTAGGAAGAGAACTAAACATCAAAGGCCGCCAAACTTCTCTCATCGCATTACAAGAAACAGAACATGCCATTACTCCTATGTTCCATCTTGCAAAGAACCAAGTGACATGGCTAAATGTTATGCAAGGTGTAGATTCAGAACTCGGGGAAACTTGTATACATCTACTAGCCTTTATTGCTAGAGAAGGTCTCATATGTACTCGAGATAATGCTAGGGAAAGTATGCTTTTGCGATGCCCTCCCCTTCAAAAGGAAGAGATAGATGAACATGAAAAGCCTTCAATAATAAATAGCAAAAATGGATGGTTTGTTGTTTCAACAAGGGGATCAATGGCTAGAAGAAGACAATGGCCAGCATTACAAAAACCTACACTTGATCCTGGCACAAATATTATGCCATTATCTTTTGTTAAAGGTGAAGCTGAAATAGAAAATATTACTACTTCCTTTACATAATACTCGGATTTGGTTGCCTTACAAGTGTACAGAATAACTTTTCATTGAGATATGCGGCCATTTTGTTGTGTTATCCACTTATCTTGTTATATGTGAAAGAGTTAATAAGTCTAGGTGATTTTTCCAAGGCAAGCATGTCAAGTCAATTGCAATTCCTAGTATTTTTTGCAGGAAAGAGAGTTAACGAGTCGAGGTGGTTTGTCCAAGGCAGCGAAATGAGGCCAACTGTAATTCCTGGTGGTTTTTGCAGGAAAGCTAATGCATAGCACAAAAACATACTTATTTTATAAAAGACTGAACCATGTAATGGAAAATTGGCATTTGGAATTAAAGCAGGAAAAGAGGAATAGGCAAGGGAAATTAGAAAAGTTTTAAAGGTCATCCTAGGGTATAAATGCTAAACTAAATTCTATAGAAATCAAATTCTCAAGTTGCTTGATTATGTTTACTTATAGAAAGAAGAGCAAAGTTGGTTAAAATCCAAGCTAACCAAGTTGGACTTCTACAGAATCCAGATGCACACACATTTTATAGTGTATCTATAAAAAAGAGAAACATTGTCCAGTCTACAGACCATGATACAACATAGAAATTCATAAAGAGAAACAACATAAAGGTTTGGATTAAAAGTATAATTTGTAGACAATATTCACTTGGGCACAATGCTGTCTTGACTAACAAAAAAGGAAATGTGAGAGTTAGTTGACATATCATGTGTAAGAGTGCAGGAAACCTCATTTCATCTTTTCATCTCTTGCTTCTCTTTCTTCTTAAACAGTTTGATATGGTTACGACCATTTTGGATGTCAAAAAAGTGGCATTCAAATCTAGGTAAACTACAAAGATATGAGTCATGACCTACAAATGAAAATTGAAGTACCCCAATTTCAATTGCAATTCCTAGTAATTTTTGCAGGAGAGAGAGTTAACGAGACTAGGTGGTTTGTCCAAGGCAGGGAAATGAGGCCAACTGCAATTCCCGGTGGTTTTTGTAGGAAAGCTAATGCATAGCACAAAAACATACTTATTTTATAAAAGACTGAACCATGTAATGGAAAACTGGCATTTGGAATTAAAGCAAGAAAAGAGGAATAGGCAAGGGAAATTGGAAAAGTTTTAAAGGTCATCCTAGGGTCTAAATGCTAAACTAAATTCTATAGAAATCAAATTCTCAAGTTGCTTGATTATGTTTACTTACAGAAAGAAGAACAGAGTTGGTTAAAATCCAAGCTAACCAAGTTGGACTTGTACATAATCCAGATGCACACACATTTTATAGTGTTTCTATAAAAAGAGAAACATTTTCCAGTCTGCAGACCATGATACAGCATAGAAATTCATAAAGAGAAACAACATACAGGTTTGGATTGAAAGTATAATTTGTAGACAGTGTTCACTTGGGCACAATGTTGTCTTGAATAACAAAAAAGGAAATGTGAGAGTTAGTTGACATATCATGTGTAAGAGTGCAAGAAACCTCATTTCATCTTTTCATCTCTTGCTCCTCTTTCTTCTTGAATAGTTTGAGATGGTTACGACCATTTTGGATGTCAACAAAGTGGCATTCAAAGCTAGGTAAACTACAAAGATATGAGTCATGACCTGCAAATGAAAATTGAAGTACCCCGATTCAACAAAAGAAATCCCAATGGAAACTGTTTTGGAACTTTTTATCCAAGACCAGTGGTATGGACCGTGTGACAGATTTAGTTGGCTCAAAATAGGACTCCTTTCCAATCTATGACCACACCCAGGAGTCCCATCTCTTTGAGATGTCCTAAAGGATAAAATCAAAAGAAAAGAGACCAGTGTAAAATTTAAATTGCTTGGGGAAACTCTCAGTCAAAGAGAATAACATATAAACTTTAATTGTTGCTACATCTTAAGAAGTACATATTTTGTACCATGTTTGGTGTTATATAGGGTTGTATCATCTGCAAGGAGGGATCGTTGGTTGACCAAGCTGTAATGTCCCCGGGTTTGACCCCGTTTGTATGATGTATGTATACCTAGCATGGAGCTCAAGGCCAAGGCCTCACTAGTATATGTTCATATTTTATTTAAAATGGCAAAGCATTGGACATGATGTTACCCATGTGCTATTTAGCCATGGAACATTGTAAAAATGATGTAAATAAACATCAAGCAATAAAATACCAAAACTGACTATGGAGGCAACGAATGAGAAGGGGCCATGTGTATCCACTAGGGAGTGGTGAAGGGGTTGTGGAATTGAACCATAAGCTGCCATATGTCATTGTGATAACCCATTTGACTTTCCTTGTTGACATTTAACTCTGTTGTAAGGAAGTGGTTGAAGAAAACAACCCATGGCTTTAATGGAGCATGGGCAGCCCAGAAATTCGTATGGCAGAGTATGGGCTCTGTTTTCTTGTACCACAAGTCACTCTACCTCTTGGGGATTGCTTCTTCCTCATCCCCATTCCATTGTGGAAAGACCCAGCATCATTTTCGATCCAAAAACGAGTTCCCAGCAGGGTGAAAAACCAGAAATCGCAACTGTGCAAAAACCCACGTTTTGAAGAGCCAAAAATGCCCAGATTTGGTATTGGATAGTAAAATCCAATGGGGAATCCATAGGTATGAACCTTAGGGAGAATTTGGGAGCATTAGCTACCCCGAAATCCATGGGAAAACCCAGTTTTTGCAGCCCAGGAAGTCAGTGACGGATTTGAGTTATTCGTTGACAGAATGGTGAGAAATCCAAGTGTGGATGTTGGAACAGAGGTTGGATTTGCTTGATAAACCCAGTAAGGGCTGAAATCTCAGGAAGCTAGCAGCTGGACCTTTCTATGCCCATCCTAAAGAGAACTGGAGGGAAGAGTTTCCTGAGGGACTGTGTAGCAGAGAAGGGGACCTTCCTTGTGCTGGATGTGGTAGGTAATGTGGGTTCTTGACTATTGAGTTCATTTGAGATGCATGTAGCCCTGTTGTTGAGCTCATTGTCTTAACATTACCCTCCTCTATCTTCTTGTATGCTTGATAAACCCAACTGGGTGTTGGCTTAGCATGACCATTTGAGTGAACCCATGGCTGTGAATGAGCCCATCTAGTTCCTCCTTAGTGGATACATAGCCCAGCTCGGGGGTGATCTCTCAGCTGAAAGAATAGAGGCTAGACAGAGATCTATGGTTGGGTGGAACGTTGCTCTCACATAACCAGTTGTTGGACAGCTTCATCTCAAAGATAAGTATTCTCTGTGGTTTGAATGATGTTCATCTATGGTCTTTCCTGTGCGTTAAATTACTCATGTTACTTGGATGAATTGATTATCTTAAATTAGTTGGTATGATGCTAGTGCATAGCATGAGAATGGAATTGATTATTAGGTGATTGTTTCACTATTCTGCCTGAATGAAATAGGCTGAAGCATCCCCTTCTACTTGTATGTTAATATGGTTATTCCGTTGTGTTTACTAATTGAGTTGTATTAATCCCATGTTCTGAAATGTCTTAATTAATGACTGATGTTTACATGTTGAGTGCATGATGAAACTGTGTGCATACATAGTGTTTAATTCCGCTGTGCTTGTTGAGTATGAATAGGTATGCACAAGTTTTATTTAACCCTGCATTTCCAAAGAAATTGACTGGGTCTAAGTTTTGCCAATAAGCCCGGTAGTTTTGGTTAATGTTTCCTTCCTTGCATTGGATTGATGGAAGGGGACGTTACAGAGTGGTATCAGATCTCTGGGTTTCAGCAGTGGGCCTCTATGGGCCATGAAAGTGCAAGGACAGACGCAAAACTTCTTCTTTCCCAGCAGAAAACAGACTGGAACTTCAAGAAAATCGCCCAAGTGCTTGAACAGTCGGGTCATCAGAGGGTCTGGTAGAGGGACTTCTGCTGTGGCGGAAGGATTCGGTGTTTGACAGCCCGCCATTGCGGCTGTGAAAAGGATTCGGCCGCCGATCCAGCAATGGAGCCGATTTTTGACGAAGGGGAAAATTTTGAAAATTTCGGTCTAAGTATGAGCAGTCGGACCCCAGGAGGAAGTGGAATTCCGCCGTTGCGGGCGAATGGCTGAAGTCTCCCATCCGACTGTTGCGGAAGGGTTCACAGAGATAACCTCCGACGTTTCGGGAGAAACAACGATCTTCCCATCCGCCATTGCGGACGGCGACGCAATTATGCTTCCGATCCAAAAGTCACCCGACCGCCGACACCACAGAAAGATTGAAAAATTTGGCTAAGTGTTGGAGAAATCAGAAGGAAGAATGGTCCGACGTCCGATGTTTCGAGAGTCAGCCGACGAAGCGGGCGTTCGCTGTTGCGGACAAGTTGGTGGAGTTTTCCGTCCGTCGTTGCGGCTGTGGAAAGGTTTCAGTCGCCGATTCTACAGAATAAGGAAGGGTCCGGGTGAGCCACCGTTGCGGAAGCGAGAGACATCCGACTTCCGATCCAAGATTCAGCCGACACCCGATGTGGGAAGTTCGTCCAAGGAAGAGCGGACGTCGAAAGGGTTGGAACTTCCATGGAGCCGCCGTTGCGGAAGGATAGAGCTTTCGGGGAGCCGACATTGCGGCTGGGAGATTGATTTGGGAGCCGACGTTGCAGCTGGGAGATTGATTTGGGAGCCGATTCAAGTGGCTGCGAGATTGGTTCCAGGAGCCAATTTCAACTGTTTTGAGAAGGATTTTTCAGCTGTTTTTTTAGT
>LPNX010152594.1:5648-85259 GCA_001517045.1 Pseudotsuga menziesii | reverse complement strand
AAGGGGTGGACTCCAGATATACCTGAGAGTACTTGGAGTATGTCCAAAACTAAACCTTCACGGCTACCTGCAAGGAATATGTGGGATGAATGGAGTCTCTAAGGCTATTGTTCATAATGCACCCACATGTGTAACAGAGATCGGTGCCCTGAGGTCACTTTTCAGGAGTTCCCGCTTCCTTTGGGTATTTTGCCACCGTAATGGTTTGTTCTAGGTGTTGGATTTTCACCTGATGGTTTGTCAATTTGGGAGAGTGAATCCTAATTATTCTATTCACTAAAAATATTTTGATACATATTGACTGATCGAACGAACCACATCCAAGTGCAGAGCATACATACCGGAGTCTTGTCAATTTTAGTAAATTTTGAGATGTGTGTTCTTCTTAAAAAAGAAAACCCTCCATGAACCTCTTTCAATCCAAGTGGATCTCAATCGGGGAATCAAGGAGGGGTTAATTTTATTAAAATTGAAGAAATATTTGATGAAAAATAAAACCAATATACACAATGCCGGTTCTCTAATTAGTCCTACCATGCATCTCTTTCTCCTTTCGGGTTAATCGGGAAGTCATGGGGTAAGTATTAAATTAGTTTGAAACCTTAGATATGGAATATGGAATTGAGAATAAATAAAATTATACTACCATATAGATTATAACTATGCTATATTGCAAAAAAAAAAGGAACTAAAAGCAAAAAAAGACACGAATGCAAATCCCCCCAGGGGGGATGGTGAATAGGCTTGAAAGAGCCTATTCGAAAGGATGTTTTATTTTTATTAGAAGAGATTTACAATATCATAAAATTGAAATTGATTCACTTTGGTCTTTGTTTTCTATGATCCAAAGGCTTACAACAAGCTTGTAACAAGCTAGAATTAAAACACAGCGGTGGGGGAAGCTTCCGGGAAGCTCTGGTTCGTCCAAGAGTCAAAAAGTGGGCAGAGTGTCCTTCTATTTTTTGTTAGAACTGATAAAAAACAGGGAGAAATTGAAATCAAATGTGCCCAAACACACTTTAAAAGTGTTTTGGGTCACCGTGCTAGTTACCGAAAAAAAACTAAGTAAAAAATTGTTAAAAGGGGCTAATCGAGTTTTGCAAAAGGAACCAAGGAAAGCAAGATTTCCTTGGGATCTTGGCTTTCTATTTGGGCAGCCAATGAGATGTGCACTTTTATTGCAGAATATGAAACTTTAAAGTACATCAAAGGAAACTACCTTAAAAGCAAGCTACAAATTTTCTTTAAAATGCTTACAAAAAAGAGGATAATTTCAGCTAGATCTCTTAAAATATGAGTTTATATGCAAAATGGAACTGAGATCTAAAATCAATAAAGGTTCTTACTAACTAGATATATATGTAATTTTCTTTGTGATACAGATCTAAGCAATAAAATTCTTTAAAAGTAACAAATTTGAAGAGAAATTAAGATTTTGAAGGAGGAAGAGAGAGAAAGAGTGCTAGAAGCCTAGGAATGTTGGGCTTTGGAGTGTGCTTTGGTGGAACACTGAGGGACTATGTCATTTAGAAGATCTTAAATATGAGGAATATGCAAACCAGCTCAACCTCTTCTACAAGCGATATCACCTACAACTTAGAAATCCTTGCACAAACAGATGGTTAAAACATAGGTGCTATTGGAAGAGATAATTGGAAAGCATGCAATTAAACTTAAAATACATACAACTCCAACAGATCTGAAACAAGAAGCAGTAAGAGCATAAATCAAACTAGAATAAACTCTTACCCTAACAAGAGGGAGCTCTCTCCTTCAAGGCCAACAATTAACCAGCAAAAGCAATGATAAATAACACAGATTATACCTCATAAGCATTTGACAATCACCATCTAAATATGAAGAGAATTACACCATAGATGTTGCCTCCAAAGCTTCTTTATTCCAGAATAATAAACAATACAATACAAGAGCAACAACACCTCAATCCATGTTCTAACTAGCTTGGAAGAGGCTGCTTGTGCTTTAATTTATACAAAAACCAGGAGATCTAGCCCAGGGGGGCGCAAATCCCAAGGAGATAGATCAAATCAGCTGATGGAGAGTCAATCAATGCAGATCTGAATCTGAACTGAGCCTACTTGTTAATCAGGGGCTTGATTGAGCTGACACATCAACCCATAAACCGACACATCAGTCCACAGAGTTCCTAGGAGAGACCACACATGTGGAGGAAAGAGAGAGGGAACAATTCCCCCTAAAGGCTGTTAAAGATCAACTTTGGATCTGATTTGATCACCTCCTTCTGTCAAGTATTTGTCAGATCCAGTCAATCTGGTTCAAATCTGACTGATTTCAATCAAATCAACTGAGAATCCACTGATCTATGATTTTGGATTTGCTCCATTATTCACCAATTTATTAATTAAAATAATCAATAAATGATTTGTTGGGGCTTTCTGACCTGAGTGATGAAAAATCACTCAAAACTAGGTAATGGTGGGTCCATGGGTTTACATGGTGCTCTTAGCTTGAAAATGAGCACCTACATGACTGAAACTGATTATTTGGCCCACTTTTATTACAAAATCAATTTTTCCAATTAAACTATTAAAAAATAGCCTAAGTTTTGGAAAAATTAAATTTTAATAAAACACATTGAAAATTAAAAAAATTAAAAAAAATTAAAAACCTAGGGGGACTTAGACATGTTCATATGACTCGACCACGATGTCTAGCATGTTTATACATTGACACATAGACTCTAATAACCTCAATAGGCCTAAATGCCAAGATGACCACCCCAACTTTGGAGGTATGGAGTGAAAAACGAAGAAATTATCAGTTGTTTATTCAACAACCAATAATAACCAAGGGAAAAAACACCCTGGGCTGATCGGATTGACAAATGAAGTCTAAGAGACTGAGTCTTTTATAGAAACTATCATGCTAGAACATTTATTACAATTCCCCAATGGGGTATGAACATGTGATATAGTACAACAAAGCTTTCCAAAAGTAAGACTGATGGTCTTCTGAAGTCCAAACAATTTATCCTTGTCCGGTTCACCAGGATCACTTGATAAAAAACTACTAAGTACAACTTAGGTGGTAACATTCTGGCTCCAACTGCGGGACGTGTGCTCGATCTGGTCATAGGGCAAGGAGAGGATACGAGAACACCGGTATCTCTGGTTTATACACCCTGTAAAAACATTCAACTTGACAAGAAAACCTTAGTAGCACAAGCTTTACATAAAAACCAAATGAACCATTAAGATAATTTATTTAAACAAAATAAATGTAACTAACTAATGAAAAAAAAGTTTTATTATAGCTAAAACAAAAATGCGGAAAGTAAATGCTCTTTTTCAAGGAGCTTATTTTCCTACTCAAAGCATGATATAAAAAGTGTTAAGTGTAATCAGAAATCCAATGTAACCACCTAAGCATTTTATTAACATAAAAAATTATTTGTCTTTGGTTACTAGCCAAAGTAATGATACTTTATTCTGAAAATGCAAACCTGCGTGATGATCTGGAATGGGCGGGATGGATGGGAGATCAGAAGAATATAATACTTCATCAAATTTCTTCCCAAACTGGTATGTGCTTTCACAAGCTGCTTCTATCCATGACTGGATAGGGTTGATATACAAATTAGAGTGATGAGGCAAATTGACTACACCATCATACTGATCATCAAGGCTTATCGGATGATAACTCATTGTATAAGCCCCAAGCGGCTCTAAATCATAACAAAAATCCATATGTGAATATGATAGTTGAGACTGATATTCCACTGACTGCATCACATTTGTATTTTCACAACAATGCTTCTCAATGTCTTCATTATTTATACCTTTGTACAGCTCTAAATGATATGACTCTAAATGATCATATAAGAGTTTTGAATGTTGCTTTTCCATACTAGGATTTTCCCGGGTCTCCAGATCCATGCTTCCCTCTATGGAAGTATAATAGATTGGAGTTCCACACATTTCTAAATAGACACTCCCCTTGCTGGATATAGAATATATATGATTCTTAATAATATATCCACAAAAATACCAATAGTCATCACCACCATCTATGTTAGATGTGATGGATTCCCCATTGCTGATAGCAAGTTCCGATATGAAGTTCTATTTTTCTTCATTACTGATACTGATATATGTCTCATATTGATCATATGGATAAACTGCATGCTCCTTTTTCATATCAAAGTTTCCCAAGGACAGATGGTCCATGCTCTCTCCTTTAAATATGCCATAGACAGAAAAATCAACAAAACCATCAAAATTTTCTGGTTCATTATTTTCCTCTTTATTCAAGTCATAGACTGGATTTTCCATGAATGTCTAGGACTCCTCATCAACATATTTGTCGAAGATGAGGGAGTCTTTGTCACTTGTATCATGCTCCAAGTTATACTTGTCCTCATTTTCATACTCATCTTCTTCAGAGAAAAGTTCACAAGGCAGTAAACCTTCCAGACTGTCATCATTATATGGAGAACACATAGGACTCCCATCATGTACATTACAGTTTTCATCATAAGTTTCACTATAAGATTCAGCAATGGTTTCATCCTTAGGTTTGTACTGTTTAGCTGGTGACAAAGGGTAGGCCTGGCCTACCATGTGTTAATTTTCATATGGTTAGCTAAGACATCAGTATTTCATTTCATTTTTATAACAAAAGCATATAAATAGGATCACTGAAAGATAGACAAGCACAACCATACAAAAGGAACACAAAGATTTATCTTGGGAAAACCCTAAAGGGAAAAACCTAGCAAAAGCTTCCTCAATATAGATGTCCCAAAAAGATAAAAGATAAAACTATTAAGGAGATCAAAGCCTGATCCTCCTCCTTCTCCAGCTACTTCTCTTCTCCACTAATGCGCTACACAAGTGAGAGTGTGTGTGTCAAATCAGGAGCACCACACCTCTATTTACATTCATCCGTTCACTTTAATTAACTCATCCGACATGTAGGATCGAGTTAATCATGTAGGCTCTAGTTACACATGTAGGTTCAAGTAACCACACTGGGGTGCTAATGACCCACCTTTACAATTAGAGGGGACTACCTCATGACTCTTATTATTTCTTTCGATTAGAATCATTGGGGTACAAAGATAATACAAGTGGTTCTCCTAGTAGGACCATTGGGGACCACAAAAGATACATATAGAATATTCTTCGAAGTTACAATATTTCAACACCCCCCCTTAACGAGAAGGGTATTCTACAACAACAACAACAATAGTAGGAGAGGACATCGTCAACATCATCAGGGTAACACATCTATAAATCATTGGAAGCTTTTCAACATCATATAGTCTTCGTCTTCAATTTTCAATGACAACAACTCTTTGATTAGCATCAGCATCTTTTGACCTTTTGATCAGCAACATCTTCAACACTTTGACCTGTTTATCAGCAACACCTTCAGTAACATCTTTGACCTTTCGAACAGCAACATCTTCAGCACTTTGATCTTTTGATCAGCAACAACTTCTTCAGCATTTTGTTCTTTTGATCAGCAACCTGATCGGTAACATCATGATCAGCACCATAATCATACTTCAATTCTCGAACAGCATCATCATCATGATATTCTGATCTTTCGATCAGTACATAATCATCATCACACTTTTAACTTTCGATCAGTACGTCATCATCATCATAAAAAAATCATTATCATCAAAACATCAACATGATCCTTCCTTTCAGAATTACAGGATTTAGGTCTTTACGGAGTTACCAATGATCCTTCCTTTTGGAATTACAGGATTTAGGTCTTTACGGAGTTACTAACGATCCTTCCTTTCAGAATTACGGGATTTACGTCTTTACGGAGTTACTAACGATCCTTCCTTTCAGAATTATGGGATCAACACATTTGTGGAACTTAGACAATCCTTCCTATTGGAATTATGGGATCAACACATCTGTGGAACTCAGAAAGTCCTTCCTATTGGAGTTACGGGATCAATTCAATGATCCTTCCTTTCAGAATTACGAGATTTAGGTCTTTACGAAGTTACTAATGATCCTTCCTATCAGAATTACAGGATCAACACAGATGTGGAAGTCAGACAATCCTTCCTATTGGAATTCCGGGATCAACACATCTGTGGAACTCAGACAATCCTTCTTATTGGAATTACAGGATCAATTCAATGATCCTTCCTTTCGGAATTACGAGATTTAGGTCATTACAAAGTTACTAACAATCCTTCCTTTTGGAATTACGGGATCAACACAGATGTGGAACTCAGACAATCCTTCCTCTAGGAATTACGGGATCAACACACGTTCTTGAGTACCGAAGTCACCAGATCCGTTCTGAACCAAAGTTCAAGGATGATACAATCCTACCACATTCACAAGGACCGAGATCTCTTGATACATTTTGAACTGAGATTCAGGGATGATGCAATCCACCACTTTCATGGGGGCCGAGACCTCTGGATACATTTTGAATCGAAGTTCAGGGATGATGCAATCCTACCACTTTCACGAGGGCCAAGACCTCTGGATACATTTTGAACCGAGGTTTAGGGATGATGCAATCCACCACTTTCACGGGGTCCGATACCTCTAGATACATTTTGAACCGAGGTTCAAGGATGATGCAATCCACCACTTTCATGAGGGCTAAGACCTCCATATACATTTTGAACCGAAGTTCAGGGATGATGTAATCCTACCACATTCACGGGGGGCGAGACCTCCAGATACATTTTGAACCGAAGTTCAAGGATGATGCAAACCCACCACATTCACGAGGGCTGAGACCTCTGGATACATTTTGAACCGAAGTTCAAGGATGATGCAATCCCACCACATTCATGAAGACTGAAGTCACCGGATCTATTTTGGACAAATGTCCCATGATGATACAATCCCTCTTCATTCTCGAGGACCGAGTTCACCGGATCACTTTTGGACAAATGTCCCGAGATGATAAAATCCCTCTTCATTCTCGAGGACCGAGTTCATCGGATAAATTTAGGGCAGATGCCCAGGGATGATACAATCCCACTGCAACATCACTACTCCCCCTTTCGAGGAAGGTTCTTCCGAACCTCACCAAGCTTGTCTTGAAAGTGTTTGAACTTTACTCAAGATAGAGGCTTCATTAGCACATCAGCAACCAAACCATCATCATATACATATTCAGTATGTGAATACTGAACTATCACCATCTGTATCTCCAGTATGTGAATACTGAAAGCATCATCATCTATATCTTCAGTATATAAATATTGAAAGCATCATCATCTCTATATTCAGTATAAAAATATGGAATCACCATCATCTGCATCTACAGTATGTAAATACTGAAACATCATCTATATCTTCAGTATGGGAATACTTAAACATCATCATTTGTATATTCCGTATAGAAATACGGAATCACCATCATCTGCATCTACAATATGTAAATACTGAAACATCATCTATATCTTCAGTATGGTAATACTTAAACATCATCATCTGCATCTTATCTCATATGTAGAAATACCGGATTTCTATATGTTATGATGGAACATAGGGTTCTCTGTCATCACAACTCTGGTTATCGCATAGAATCATTGTAGTATCCATATTTAGTTCAAAGAGACCTGATATCAGCTTCCGAAGCCATATGGCTTCACAACTTAGCAGACCAATCTGCTATGTATCTTGCTTCAGCCATGCTACGAGAAACATTGTACTGTTTCCTACTAAACCATGAACTCATAGCAGACCCCAAACAAAAGCATCTACCTAACGTGCTTTTCTTGTCTGAGATACTTCCATCCCAATCTGCATCTGTGTAGCCATACAATCTATTCTCATGGCTACCATCATAATATAAACCAAAGTCTATAGTCCCTTTCAGATATCTCATCACATGTTTTGTAGTTACTAGGTGAACCCATATTGGTTGAACAAGATATTCACTTAAGGTGTTCAAAGCATAACAAATGTCTGGTCTGGTATTTGTTAAGTACATCAATGACCCAATGATCTTTCTGTAATGAGTCATATCCACTAACTCTGATGAGTCATAAGCTAACAGCTTGAGGTTGGAGTCCATGGGTGTGGACATGGCTTTGCATTCCAACATATTGAATCTCTTCAATATCTCTACCGCATACTTTCCCTGGTTGAGAAATATTTCTTCTGAACTTTACCATAATTCCAGACCTAGGAAATAATGCATTAACCCAAGGTCTTTCATCTCAAATTATTCTACTAGTTTCTTCTTGCTTTCCATGACCTGTTTCTCATTTCCTGTCAAGGATAAGTCATCCACATATAATAAAAAGATGACAAGTTCATCTTCTACAACCTTGAGATAAAGGTTAGGATCATCTTTACTTTTGGTAAATCCCATGCTCAACAAGAAACTATCTATTCTTCCATACCAAGCTCTGGGAGCTTGCTTCAGGCCATAGAGGGCCTTCTTCAACTTGCATACGTGATTCCATCTGGCTTCAACTTCAAATCCTCATGACTATTCGATGAAAAAACGCTTTCTCAATCATACCATTAAGGAAGGCTTGTCTTTACTTCATCATGGAAGAAACTATCATGATAGTTCTGAAGGAAGTGTACCTTACTTCCTAGAGTAAGTGTCTCTTCAGAATTAATTCCCTCTTTCTGAAAGAAACCTCTGGCCACAAATCTTGCTTTATACTTCTCGATACTTCAATCAGTCACATGCTTTATTTTGTATATCCATTTGGAGGATACAATACTCCTTCCTTTTGATTTGGGAACTATATCCCATACATCATTCTAGTATTCTTTCATCATGAGTTCGTCTTGTCGGATCATCAACATATCCTAGTCTTCTGCATTCAACTTTGAAGGTTGGAACCCACTTTACTCTTGGTAAAGTATCAATCCATCAAGAAGCTATCCATCATGTCGTACCGTGTCGAACTAAGATATCTTCTGTAGTCACTCCCCCTGAAGTGGAGTATTATCTTCCTTCTTCATTTTGTATAGGTGGTTCTATGCTTGATATATACTGGTCAATAGAGTATGTCATGTCATAGTCTATTCTTTCTGAGGAAAATCATGAACCTTTATTTGTACACTTGTTCTTGTGGATCCATATGGAGGATACTATGTACTTCCCTTTATGTCTTGAAATCATATCGTATACATCATTCCCCATGATTCTTTGATCATAGTTTCTTTTCTAGAATTTTTTTCTTCATCTTGAGTTATCTCTCATGCCCATGGTGGTCTTAATCCTTTGAGGTGGATCTACCACTTTCTGAAGCTCTTTCTTCTGTCATGGTGTCTCTGACCCTAGGAGCTTCAGATTCATGTTTATTGAATTGTCATCACTTGTTCATCGGAACAAGTCTTGTCCTTCTTTTCTTGTAGGAGGTTGTACAGGACCTTTCCTACAATTCAAATGCACCAGTTGCATGGTTAGAACTATTTCATGAAACATATGCATAAAAACAAATTATTATGCATCATGCAACTATTTAGCCAATAAAACATTCATCCATATCTCACAGAAACTTTCTAGATGCCCTCCATCTCTACCATGACATCATTGAGATTGTGCACTAATCAAATATGTCAGCAAAGAGGTTTGATAAGTAGCACTGGATAGTTGTATAGCGCCATGAGCTACTTACACATCACATGCATATTAGTAGTATTAATGTAAACAATCTATCATGCATAAACCATCAACTGAATATAATCAAATGTATAACAAAACAATATCATGAAATGGCAACTGAATACTTATCTTTTATTTGTTTCATGGGTAGACTCCATCTTGATCATTCTGCTTTATCATCTTCTTCATTCATGAAATCATTATTTCTTATGCAAATGATAAGATGAATAAGAGGTTCTTCAAGAATTGAGTTTTTCATATTCCTCATCGCTTGAGGGATATTATTTGAATGGTGAGAGCTTGATCTTCAATTTCTCCCATATTCTTCTTCTCTTCTTATTAGTTGAGCTGAAAGTAATCACTTACTTCTGGCATACATTCTTCTTCTACCGCTTCAATTTGTTCTGCATTCTAGATCTTCACATTCTTCAACTATTTTCTCGAAGCCATATTCTGATTTAAGTTCTTATCTTCAAATAGCTTGATCAAGGAATCAAACATATTTGGTGTCTTTAGGGAAGACATGTGTGGTATAAGTTGATTCGTGATTGAATCAACAATGATCTTCTTAGCCTTGATCAAGTTCTTCTTATGTAAGGCTTTGAGCCTCATCTTCATATGGAACTGGAACCTCTCTACTCATGTAGATGTCCAATTCATTTTCTTTGGAGAGATCAAATACTTCCATGCTTGGAAGTTGTCAACTGATGTGATATATCACTTTGAAATGAGAACCTCAAATGCAAATAGCAAAAGATTAGATCTTATTGATTTGAGGTGTCCGTCCTGCTTCCGGAGCTGGCTGATCTAGGGTTTGTCAGAGAAACCCTAATTTTCAAAACTTGGAATATTTCAGATCTGATTGGATAGAAATATATATCTCTTCAAATGGAGCTGTCCAATGTACTCCTTTTCTGAAAACAGTGGAGGGAAGCTTCCGGAACAGGAAGCCCTAGTTTTCCAATTTCTTCTGCAGAAATGCCTGTTACTGTTTCTGTAATATCTTCAAAATTACTGCTCCTCTGTGTCTGAAATTTATCACTGAGGAAACCTCACATGTTTTGGATCCAAAAAAATATGTTTCATCAGAATTGGTTTCACCAATTTGGATTTATGATCATTTTCCCAAGGTGACCTGTTACAGGACTGTTCAGAATAGTGAATTTGTACGGAATTCCATGTGTCACTTGTTCATATTCAGGTTCAGAAATTAGGACCAAAGAAATAAAATTCTATGATATTTCTGGAACATCTTTAGGAATTCTATTTGGACCTCTGTATCCCACGCTATAGCAATTCTCCCCAGGTGTCCTGTTTAGGGATGAATTCTAGAAGAGGCTGGAACCCCAACATGGAGGGGTCATATCTCCCAGAATATAGCGAATCTGAGGCTGAATTTGGGATACAGTGTAAATCCGGATGTTATCCTCAGCCTCTGCAATTTTAAACTCCTGATACTTTTCCAATCTCAAGAGATAGTGAATGTACCAAAACTTAGCATTTTTAGTATTTAGGGTTTTTCCAGATCGGGGTCAAACTAGGGTTTGACTTTCCTGGAGTTTCACCCAGCCAAATTTCTTGATCCAGGTCTCTAAAATTTGATTTTTATGAGGAGAACAATCCTATGCTAGTCTCACTCAAAAATTCTTTTTCTGTAGAAAGCCCTAATTTTCTGCACCAAAAGTAAAAATGCTCGGAATCGAATTCCGCTTCGACAGAAAGATGCGCCCTTCAATAGAGAGTCAATCTAGCCTTGTTTTGCTGATAGATCATGGATAGAGACCCAAAAAATAAGAATCCCTAGATTCTTTAGCTGCATAATGTCTTCTTTCAGGATGGCTCCGATACCATGATAATTTTCATATGCTTAGCTAAGACATCAGTATTTCATTTCATGTTTATAACAAAAGCATATAAACAAGATCATTGAAAGATAGACAAGCACAACCATACAAAAGGAACACAAATATTTATCTTGAAAAAACCCTAAAGGGAAAAACCCAGCAAAAGCTTCCTCAATATAGATGTCCCAAAAAGATAAAATATAAAACCAGTAAGGAGATCAAAGCCTGATCCTCCTCCTTCTCCAGCTACTTCTCTTCTCCACTAATGCGCTACACAAGTGAGAGTGTGTGTGTAAAATGAGGAGCACCACACCTCTATTTATATTCATTCGTTCACTTTAATTAACTCATCCGACATGTAGGATCGAGTTAATCATGTAGGCTCGAGTTACACATTTAGGCTCAAGTAACCACACTGGGGTACTAATGACCCACCTTTACAATTAGAGGGGACTACCTCATGAATCTTATTAGTTCTTCCGATTAGAAGCATCGGGGTACAAAGATAATACAAGTGGTTCTCCTGGTAAGACCATCGAGGACCACAAAAGATACATATAGAATATTCTTCGAAGTTACAATATTTCAACACCATGTACATATGATCAGGCTCTCTTGAAGTTGTTTCCTAACTACTGAACTCGAGAAGTCCATGTTCCATGACTTGATTTGAAACATAACAAGTGCTTTCTTGGTGGAATTGTTCATAGGGTCTACACCATGGAATTACTTCTTCTACCATGTTAGCTGAGTCTAACTGGTTTGGAATCCTAGGCTCTTGTTGCGGAAATTTCTTTTGATACATCTGATTCTACTTAGGCTAAAAGTTTCTAGGTCCATTATTTATTTCCATTATGATAATTCTATTGTGCATATGATTCAGTTGTGCAGACTAATTTTCCATAAGTTGGTTTTGACTAGTAACCAAGTCTTTTATCATGTATGTTACCTTTTCCATGGGATCTTTAGAGGCTCCCTTTTCTTTTGATTCAATGGCTTTTCTGTTAGTGTAACCTGGAATGTTGGATTTTCCTAAAGACTGCATATTATTTTCTATTTTCTCGGCCGATTCTTGAGCATTTTTTAGATCGGCCATCTCTTTGTCTCTTAACTGGTACCCAAATCACCAGTGAAAGCTTCTATGTAATATATGAGGATGGAGGCATCCTTTGGCTTGATTTCTTTAGGGAGGTCCACAACCACACGCCTGAACTTAGTGTTAAATTCATCCATGGTTCAAATTCTCCATCTTCTTAATGTTATGAAGGGAAGCAAGTAGATGTCTTGGTTCTTTCTTTTCTCCCCATTTCTTATTAAAACCCTTTAGGAATTCACTAAGAGTTTTATATGAATCATCATCTAGGTCAAGGTACCACTCTTCTGCATCATCTTCTAAGGATAAAGCAAAGAGATTCATTTTGACATCGTCATGGTCATGGGAAGCATCATTGCAATAACTGACCAGGTTCTTTTCAAACTTTCGAAGGTGAGACTTGGTAGTGATGGCATTATTGCCTTGAAATATGGGGAGCTTCTTGATAGCATCTTTTAGAATGGCATGGGGAGCACCTGCTATCTGAGAAAAGTCAACGGGTTTGAATAATTCTGTCATTTATTGAGATTGGTGAACATAAATCTATACAAATATGTGATGGATATCTAAGAGGGATTGGTCTCCTAAATCTTCAAGGTTTCTACAAGAAGTCTGCATATTCAATCTTTCCCTAATAAACCTTTCGGGATCAGGGATAGGATTGAATAATTGATGGCGTTTTCTTCAAGTAGAAATTCTTGGAGGGATGTTAGACAGTGGAGTCGCCAGATGGATCGAGTTTTCATTTTTATGTTTTTTAAAGACAAGATCAATCAAATTATTTTTTTATCTTTTTAGTTGTTTAGAAAAACATTAAGCTAAGTCGTACTCGGGAATAAAAATATTTATCCCTAGAAATAGCGCCAAAAAATGTTTCCTCCTTTCACACACCTAGGTCACATGGCATAAATATTCAAGCCACTCGTTGTGTCCTTGGGGGCAATTCTTGAGTCAAGGATGTCACCTTGTTCTTGACTCCTCAGTTTAGGCTCAACTCCTAATGAAGCCAAGGCGGGTAGACCCTATTAAGTTACTAAGGAAAAATTATTTAGTATGGTGATGTTAAATTGAATGAGTTACTTAGGAGCTTGAAATTTAACCATAAACAACTATAGATGACAAGATACAAAATGAGCGCACGAAAGCACAATTCCGAGACACAATATATATAGAAAGAAAATAGCCAGTGCCTTAAAATGGAGTCAAAAGATAATCAATGTACTTGCATGTGCTTGGAGTGAATGTTTTGTGATTGCCTCTTAGCACGTTTTAAGTTAATGTGAAATATGAGTTGATTAAAATTAGGCGAAGGGGTAGACTCCAGACATACCCGAGAGTACTTGGAGTATGTCCAAAACAAAACCTTCATGGCTACCCAGAAGGAATATGTGGGATGAATGGAGTATTTGAGGCTATTTTTTATAATGCAACCACAGGTGTAACATAGATCGGCACTTTGAGGTCACTTTTCAGGAGTTCCCGCTTCCTTTGGGTATTTTGCCACCGTAATGGTTTGATCTAGGTGTTGGATTTTCACCTGATGGTTTGTCAATTTGGGAGAGTGGATCCTAATTATTCTAGTCACTCAAATGCTTTTGATACAGCTTGATTGATCAGATGAACCACAACCATGCAGAGCATACACACCGGAGTCTTGTAAATTTTAGTAAATTTTGAGATGGGTGTTCTTGTTAAAAAATAAAACCCTCCGGGAACCTCTTTCGATCCAAGTGGATCTCAATCGAGGAATCAAGGAGGGGTTAATTTTATTAAAACTAAAGAAATAGTTGATGAAAAATAAAACCAAGATACACAATGCCGGTTCTCTAATTAGTCCTACCACGCATATCTTTCCCCTTTCGGGTCAATTGGGAAGTCATGGGGTAAGTATTAAATTACTTTGAAACCTTAGATATGGAATATGAAATTGATAATAAATCAAAGTATACTACCTTTCAGATTAGAACTATGCTAGATTTTAAAAAAAAGGAACGAAAAGCAAAAAAAGCCACGGACGCAAATCCCCCCAGAGGGGATGGTGAATAGGCTCGAAAGAGCCTATTAGAAAGGATATTTTCTTTTTATCAGCAGTGATTTAAAATATCATAAAATTTAAATTGATGCAATTTGGTCCTTGTTATCTAGGATCCAACGGATTACAACAAGCTTGTAACAAGCTAGAATTAAAACACGGCGGTGGGGGAAGCTTCCAGGAAGCTCTGGTTCGTCCAAGAGTCGGAAAATGGGAAGAGTCTCCTTCTATTTTTTGTTAGAACTGATAAAAAATAGCAATAAATTAAAATCAAATGTGCCCAAACACACTTTAAAAGTGTTTTGGGTCACCATGCTAGTTACCGAAAAAAAATTAAGTAAAAATTTATTAAAAGGGGCTAATCTAGTTTTGCAAAAGGAACCAAGGAAAGCAAGATTTCCTTGGGATATTGGCTTGCTGTTTGGGAAGCCAATGAGATGTGCACTTTTATTTCAGAATATGAAACTTTAAAGTACAGAAAAGGAAACTACCTTAAAAGCAAGCTACAAATTTTCTTTAAAATGCTTGCAAAAAAGAGGATAATTTCAGCTAGATCTCTTAATATGACTTTATATGCAAAATGAAACTGAGATCTAAACTTAAGAAAGGATATTACTAACTATATCTATATGTAATTTTATTTGTGAGATATATCTAAGCAATAAGATTCTTTAAAAGTAACCAATTTGAAGAGAAATTAAGATTTTGAAGGAGGAAGAGAGAGAAAGAGTGTTGGAAGCCTGGGAATGTTGGGATTTGGAGTCTGATTTGGTGGAACACCGAGGGACTATGTCATTCAGAATATATTGAAGATGAGGAATATGCAAACCAGCTCAACCTATTCTACAAACAATATCACTTGCAACATAGAAATCCTTGCACAAACAGATGGTTAAAACATAGGTGCTGCTGGAAGAGATAATTGGAAAGCATGCAATTAAACTTAAAATACATACAACTCCAATAGATCTAAAACAAGAAGTAGCAAGAGCATAAATTAAACTAGAATAAACTCTTACCATAACAAGAGGGAGCTCTCTCCTTCAAGGCCAACAATTAACTAGCAAAAGCAGTGATAAATAACACAGATTATACCTCATAAGCATTTGACAATCACCATCCACACATGAAAAGCATTACACCATAGATCTTTCCTCCAAAGATTCTTTATTCCAGAATAATAAAAAATACAATACAAGAGCAACAACACCTCAATCCCAGTTCTAAATAGCTTGGAAGAGGCTTCTTGTGGTTTGATTTATACAAAAACCAGGAGATCCAGCCCAAGGGGGGCCAAATCCCAAGGAGATGGATCAAATCAGCTGATGGAGAGTCAATCAATGCAGATCTGAAGCTGAACTGAACCTACTTGTCAATCAGGGGCTTGATTGAGATGACACACCAACCCATAAATTGACACATTAGTCCACAAAGCTCCCAGAAGAGGCCACACGTGTGGAGGAGAGAGAGAGGGCGCAATTCCCCCTAAAGGCTGCTAAAGATCAAGTCTAGATTTGATTTGATCACCTCCTTCAATCAAGGATTTATAGATCCAGTCAATTTGGTTTAGATCTGATTGATTTTAATCAAATCAGCTGAGAATCCACTGATCTATGATTTTGGATTTGCTCCATTATTGACCAATTTATTAATTAAAATAATCAATAAATGATTTTTTGGGGCTTTCTGACCTGAGTGATTAAAAATCACTCAAAACTAGGAAATGGTGGGTCCATGGGTTTACATGGTGCTCTTAGCTTGAAAATGAGCACCTACATGACTGAAACTGATTATTTGGCCCACTTTTATTACAAAATCAATTTTTCCAATTAAACTATTAAAAATAGCCTAAGTTTTGGAAAAATTAAATTTTAATAAAAAACACTGAAAATTTTAAAAAATTATAAAAAATGAAAAAAACTAGGGGGACTTAGACATGTTCATATAACTCGACGATGATGTCTAGCATGTTTATACATTGACACATAGACTCTAATAACCTCAATAGGCCTAAATGCCAAGCCGACCACCCCAACTTTGGAGTTATGGAGTGAAAAACTCAGAAAAACTTAGTTGTTTATTCAACAACCAATATGTTGAGGCCTGGAAAATCGTAGGCAACAACATCAAGGGATTCTCCCCAGTCAATGTTCCCAACTATCCTATGACTGTTTGGTGTGGGGAATCTATCCGATTTACGGTCCGACTACTATAAATCAAGTAACAAAAAATAAAAGGTTTTACCAGTTACGGCCCGGTCCACCGTGAATATTTTGTGTTTTTTTAACTTTAAGTATGATATGCAAGTGCCTATCTAAGATGCAGATTGATAAAGAATACAGGGAGCAGTCACAATGTGATGTGTAGGTTCTTACCTCTCATCTTAGACTCTCTCACATCTGAACCAAACACAACAGGAAATAAAACTAAGTAAGATGTCCCTAGGGAGTGAGATTATCATTTAATGAGTAATGTATTACTGTTCATGCATTGAGAAAAATCATAGGTAGTTGTTCTTTGATTCAAAATACATAAACATGAATAGATAGATGAACAACAAGATAGCTCATTGTATGTGAAAATATTCATTACTCAGTGGAAATTATCATAAAATAAACTAGAGAACATTCATAAAAAAACATAGGTTCAACAAGTTAGAACGATCTCACAGTTAATGAATAAAAGCTGAAAACAAAATAGTTCCCCTTCAACATCATCCATTTGCACAGCATTTGAATCCTTCCACCAAAGCTTTCTCCAACAGGAAAAATTGTAAATATATTATTGCAAAACGAAATAGTTCCTCTTACAACATGTTATCACAAGTCTCACTATGAAAAATTCCCTGGCTCCCTTGAACTTTCCTATCTTTATACCAAAATAGCAAAACCTTTGGGTTTCCCCCACCCCGTGACCTTTGGGCTCCCCCAAATGTTTTAATCTTACAAGTTTTCCTTTTATGAGTGATTATGATTCATACAAACGTTATATTTCAAATTAAGATTAAGATTTATAGGAACTTTGTAAAAAGGGACCAGCTTGGTAACTGACAAACTTCCCAAGTCTGAGACACTATTCTTTATGATTATGCTCAGTAATCTGTTGGTCCTTTTGAGATCCTGTTGATCTCAGACTTCTGCTATCTTATTTTCCTCGAGCAACATCTCTGATTCTTTCTTCAGCCAACTTACTTTTAAGTTGTCCTCCAGCTATGACTTCTTTGCAGCAGTAATCATCAACTGGATCTGAGAAAATCTCCCCTGTCTGTCTGTGATCAACACAAAAAATGCATCATTTATCCAGACTACTTTTCAATGAACTTAAATCATACTACCAATAAAAATGAGTATCAGCAGTAAAAACACGGGACTACGCTTTCAACGTGGAAACCTCAAACTTGATAAAAAACCAAGAAAACCATCGCCTAGGGTGACAAAAACTTCACCAGCGGGAAAACTAAACCTCCGACAGATAAAAAATTCATCGGCGAATTGGAACACATAACGTCTGTCAGTTAGTTTACTAAAATGCCACAATAGTGGGTAACCCATGGTCTAGGTGCTCCGGAGCAAAACAAACATCGACGAAACAAAGCATTACAATGGGATTCGATACATCGGAGGTCGAAACACAAAAAGACTCGGGATCTTGTGAAAACAAAAAGAATATGGTGATCAGACAAACCAAAAGTAACCCCCGATTCAAAATTCCAATCACGGTGCCGCCAACGATAATAAAAATACAAAAACATGGAATCGAAAAAAGTGAAAGTTTTTTCCATCACGGTGCTTACAACCTTCCCTCCGAAAAGGCAGCAATACAAGGCCCTAAAGCTCCGACGGTTTTCAAACAAAAATGCTGAAAATAAACATAGAAACGAGAGCACATCGGTGGAAGATAGAGCTATGGATCGAGTCCTTACTCTGCTGAACATCTACAATGGCGACTGCGTAGTTGACTACGGCCTCGATTTATAAGTCCAACAAGTTCTGACAGTGAGATAAGAAATCACCATAAGTCATACTTTAATCCAAAAGGAAGCATCAGCATAAAAGATATTCATTCAACAATCATCCTCAAAAATCAAAATTGCAGTAAAGTCAAGCAATCCCAACAAAACTAAGCAAGACAAAATTTAAAAAGGAGGGTCCCAATTTTTTAGAAATTTGGGAAATAGTTGCAGCTACAACAATTGGTGACTAACTGGTGAACCCAGATCTCTGAATCAACTCTTCCTCAAGTAACAGACTGTTTAACAATAAAAACAACATATTGAATTCTTTTAGTTGTCTAGATTTCCCCAATGGCAAATATATGTACTTTTAAACATTGATTATAGTCCAATTTTAGGAACATGGAAACCAAAATCTCAAAGTCAAGATAACTCTATTGAGGCCAAGTAGATGAGTTTCATTTGACCTCTGTCTTTGGGTAACTTCTAGATTGGACACCACATGATTGTAACATATGGTAAACAATGATATTCATTTGTTCCTCATTCCCATGCCATTTTGCACTTTTTGTGCTTTGTGAACCTTTTGTTCTTTTGAGTCCTCCTTGTGCCTTTCTTTTTGAATTTTTATTCAGGCTCCTCTATCCATAGTGTCCTTTTGTGTGAGATATGTGTTTAATTTTCAGCTCACGGATGGAGAAGAAATTTCAGCAAATTTGTACTTATATGATTCAGTACCTGGTTTTGATAGATATTTCTTTTTAGCAGTTTTGACTCTTATCAGCCTTTTGGATGTTTTGAATTTTGTCATGGGATCATTTATATATAATATATTGTTTACCTTGCTTCCTTTCCATGGGTCTTTTGCTATCACCCCCTAGTACATTTTAGATGTGAAATGGATGGAGCCTCAAAGTAGTATTCCAGACCTTTTTGATACTGAGTTAATTTTTATGGATTAAGCAGGACTTCAATGTGTTCATAGCCATTTAAGAAAATTGCTAAACTAGAAGAAATTCCATCAGATAAACAACAAATACACAGTCTTATAATCAAGGATTTAGTTTATCCAGAACTCTAATGTCCTCCACGCAACCAAAATTTTGCTTCTTTTTATTTAAACCAAACAAAAAAAACTAAAATCAAACAAAACAAGAATGACATAAATCAAAGTAAAACAACAAATCAATTTATTTATGTACAAACAACAAACAAACAAAAATCAGGAAAAATAAGGTTTGAGAACTAAACCATTAACTGGTAAGTTCTCTTCCCACCCCTGTAAATATTGCAATTTGTAGGTCAAAGGGCCAAGTTTTGCTGCAATTTGAAAAGGGCCCACCCATAACTGTTGAAACTTCGTATGCTTCCACTTTTCATCATGTGGATCATCCCACTTAAGAACCAAGTCTCCCACTTCAAATTCCTTTGTTCCAGCTTTATGCTTATCAAACCACCTTTTTACTACTTCCTGTTGTTGCTTAAAACGTTCTTTGGCCCAAGATCTAGACTCTTTCGCCTTGAAAAGATTATAGATTCTAATTTGCAGGATTTCGTTATCAGTGCCTCTAAACTCTTGAGCTATTATGGAAGATGGTATCATAATGTTAGGAGGAAGTATAGCCTCTTTTCCATAAACAAGGGTATACGGTGACACACCTAAAGAATTCTTGGGTGTGACCCTATTAGCCCAAAGAGCGTTCGGTAGTGCTAAATGCCAACTTCTCTGGTTTTTTATGATAGTCTTTTTTAAGATCCTAATCAATTCTTGTTTGTAGATTCTACCAAACCATTTCCTTGCAGGTAGTAGTTGGCAGAATAATGCAACTTAATTCCCTTTTCATGAGCAAATGTAGTTAATATAATGGAAGAAAAATAAGTATCATTATCAAAAACTAGGGAAATTGGAACCCCAAACATGGTTATAATATGATCCTGTAAGAAATCCATCACCGCATCTTCATTGACTTTATGTAACGGGATAGCCTTGACCCATCTAGTGAAGTAGTCAGTTTCCGTTAAAATATATTTGTGCTACAAGGAAGAATTTGGTTTTATTTCTCCAATGATATCAATTCCCCACTGCTCAAATGGTTCCATTATCATTACAGGCTTCAATGGTCTTGCTTCTTTGGCTTGTCTTCCCCCACACCTCTGGAAAATATCACACTTTCTAACATGCACATGAGCATCCTTGAACAACGTGGGCCAATAGTATTCGGCTCTGAGAATCTTGTGGGTTGTCATCTCTCTAGAAAAATGGCCTCCAGTAGGCCCATCATGTAACTCTGTTATGACTCTTTTTGCATCTTCTTTCTCTAAGCATATGAGAAGGACTCCATCATAATTCTTCTTGAATAAAATTCCATCAACGATCTGATACGCATATGATTCAAGGTGCAACGCTCTTTGCTTCTTGGAATTCCAATGTTCTGGAAACAATCCTTCCTGAAGGTAATGAACAAGGTCTCGGTACCAGGAATCTAGAGCTGTGAAAAGAGGACATACATCCATCATCTATAACTCTGCTTCATTTTCCCAATTGCTTTCTTCATTGTTATTACCTTCAGCCATTAGTTTGCACAGTCCTTTCCCTTTAACTATGGAGGCTGGCTTGAATTCAAGGGCATACTCTTGTAAAGTTGTTACCTAGTTGCCTCTTCTTTCTCCTAATTCCTTTTGTACGAAAAGAGACCTCACAGCTGGGTGTGGAACAATTACTGTTGTTTGATTCTTAATTATGTACGGCCTGAATTGTTTTACTGCTTTGAAGACTGCATAAGCTTGTTTATCTACAGTTGGGTAATTCAATTTAGACCCCTGCAAACCATTGCTCATAAATGATATGGGGAATTAATCTCCCCCATCTTCCTTCTGAGTAAGCACCGCTGCTAGTGAATTGTCATATGCAAAAGTGTACAAAATAAAATCCTTCTCAAAATATGGACTTTTGAGAGAGGGTGCACGAGCAATAGATGTCTTTAGTTTGCTGAATGCATTCTTCTCTATATCAGTCCACTTGAATTGTACACTTTGTTTCACCATTTATTGTTGAGGTTTAACAATTTGAGTGAAATCTGGTACAAACCTTCGCACGAAATTTATTGTTTCCATGAATGATTACATACCTTTTTTGTTATGGGGTAAGGGGATTTGTTCGATAGCTTTGATCCTTTCTGGGTCTATAGAGATCCCCTTCTTAGATACCACATGGCCCAGTAGCTTTCCTTTTGTAACAGCAAACACACACTTCTTGGGATTGAGCAACATACCATATTTTTGGTAACACTCGAAAATATGCTTTAGATGAAATGCATGTTCTTCTCTTTTCTTTGGAAATATTGTGATGTCATCAAGGTATACCACAACACTGCGGCCAATCATACCATAGAAATCTATATCCATAGCCCTCTGGAAAGTAGCTCCAGTGTTCATGAGTCCAGAAGGCATCCTTCTGTAAGCAAAAGTCCCCCATCTTGTTTTGAATGTAGTTTTGAGTCTGTCTTCTTCAGCTACTAACACCTAATTGTAACTAGAGAATCCATCTAATAAAGAAAATAACTCAGAACCTGAAACCATTTGCAATATCTGTTCCATGGGTGGAACTTGATAATTGTCTTTATCTGAAGCATGATTTAAGTTTCTAAAATCCACACATAGTCTAATTTCTCCATATTTCTTCCTTACTGGTACCAAATTTGAAACCCATTCTGAGTGTCTGACTTTGAAAATAATTTTAGCATCCAACAATTTCTTTACTTCATTATGAATTAGAGGCTCCAGTTTTGGATGCATTTTCCTCAAAGGCTGTTGATAAGGCTTGACCCCAGTCCTAATAGGGATGACATGATGAATAATATTGGTATCATATGTTTTCAAATCTTCATACGTCCAGGAAAACACATCTTTGTATTGTTTGAACAAATTGATAAATTTATTTCTTTCACCTGGGGAGCAACACTTTCCCAAAATCACATATTTAGGCTTAATTTTAGTTCCTAAATTAATTAGCTCGAATTGTAGAGACGAGCTATGAGTCTTAACATTTACTGGCCTTCTGAATTTGTCGTTTAAATCAAACATTTGCTCTAAAGTCTTGACTCCTTCTGGAATAAAATTGTCGAATTTTAGCTCAGCTTGATGTTTTTCATCATCAATGATTGCCCTTTTGAAGGTTTTAGCATTTGTCAAACATTCCAAAATCTGCTGGTCATCATCAAAAACTCGTAAATTTGTAATCATGTCTGGAACAGAGGGCTTGAAAACTAATTCAATAGAACACCTGTTATTAGAGGGTACAAGCCTTGCAGCTGAGGTGGCTAACAAGTCAGCTGCTATATTCTTTAGTCTAGGAATCAATATAATATTAAATGCATAAAAACCTTTAAGCAAATCCCACACTTCATTTTGATAAGCATTTAAATGAGGGGAAATGCAATGTATTTGATTTTGAATTTGTTTTACAATTATTTCAGAATCCCCATACACTTTTAGATTTTATACTTTTAATTCAATTGCTTTTCTTAGTCCCTGAACTAATGCTTCATATTCGACTATTTTATTGGTACATTCAAACTCTAATCTACATGAAAGAAAATGTTTATTTTTTTTAGGATCAATCAGGACACGGCCAGCTCCTGATCCTTTCGAAGTTTTAGATCCATCAAAGAAAAGTGTCCAAAAATCATCTATTACTACTGTACATGAATCAACACCTACATTTAAAACTAAATCTACTATTTTACAATCAATTTCATCATCCTGCGAAAAATGAAGGAGATCAAGCTGGGTGTCTGATGTACCGATGGCTTCTTCCATTTGGTAGTTTCCTAGTTCTAGCTCAATGAAGTAATTCCCCAAAACAGAATTCACTGGTTCATTCTTACCTTCTAACTGAGTGACATTGTGTTTCATGTGGGGCTCTCTTATAACTTTAATTTGATTTGGACTTCCTTTATAAGGTATCCACAGATGTGACCAGTCTGATGCAAATAATTGATTCAGCTTTGCTGACCAATCCCTACTCAAAATAAGTCCATACGCCTCAAGTATGTCTGCTACTACAACGTCAATGAATTGACATACCTTTTCAGTTGAATATAACCGAATCAAAACATCCTCCATTTCCCTAATTACCCTCACATTTGTTCTGTCTAACTGAATAACCTGCTAGGTAGATGGTTTAGGCTATCCATTTATCTTTTTGAAAACTGACAGTGGCATAACATTTACTGATGCCCCTGAGTCTACTAGACAGTTGTGCACGTTATGGTTGAAAATTTCAAAATTAAGGAGGAAAGGTGGAATTTTTCATTTAGGATTACCTCCCACACTTGCTTCACCAATTTCTTCTTCTTGGGGTTGATTGTTGGTGGGGAGCTTGTCCTATGGCATTTCAAGTGCTTTCAATAACTTTTCTTTCTGTTGCGACACATTACACATCTCAAATAGTGAAATATTTGCCTTTACCTTTTTTATATCCTCCACAATGTGATACTCCATCTTATGTCCTGTGAGATTCATTTTTACATTATTGATCTTCTCTTTAATGGGCTTAGTAGGCATGTTGATATGCTTCAGATCCTGACTGGTAATGGTAAACTCAGGAATTTTATTAGCTATGGTGTTTTTCTTAAACTTCTTTACATTCTTCTGGAGTCTCTTAATTTTTGGGATTATTAACATGTCCTCTTTAATCAGCCCTTGGCTTCTCATTGTCACATTTTCTTCTGATATGTCCTCATATCTCAAATAACTTTCCTTTTCAGTATCAAACATCGAGACATAGTCCCATAAAACCATGGCATCATCCTCTTGCTTTTCTGTTGATTTATTATCATTTTCTTCCTCATCATTTGCTTCTGTTAATTTGGAATCCAGCAGCTGATTCATCACTAATGTCATTGAATTTATCCACCGAGGACAATTTTTTTTAGAATGAGGCTACTGGTGGAAGGTGCAAAAGTTATCCATACCTACCTCCGTTAAGTTCATTGATGCAGGACTGTGTGGAGGAGGCTTAGACTGATTGTTGTCTTCTCTCCTCTTGTAATAAGGCTTATAACACTTCTGAGCTTCCTTTTTCTTTTCCAAGTCTATTATTCTGTTGGACAGCTTCTGCATCATCTTTGTCATTTCTTTGAAATCATGTGATTGTTCCTCTTTAGGCTTAGTAAATAACAAAGCTTTCTTCCCAACAATTTTCTCTCCTGACTGCTCAAGATAATATTCTATCCTTTCCTTTTCAGCTTCTACTCTCTCCACCTCTTCATAAGTATCTGCTAGCATAGGTTTGGCTTTCATCTTGAAAAACATGGCCAAATCAGGCCCTAGGGCTGAAGTATAATATTCAATCAGAACTTTATCCGAGGGCTTATCAGTTTCAGAAAAATTCTTAAGATAAGTTGTAAACCTTTGAGTAAAGCTATGCACCTTCTCTTTTCTTTCTTTCTTTAAAGCGCAAAAACCTTTCATGAGGGATGCATATTTGCTTCTGAATATCCTTTCAAAAGTATCCCAGTCTGGGATTGAGTTTGCAAGTAGACCGAAATACCATGAGGTTGCTGCTCCTTTAAGGGTATGTGGAAAAACTCTACATACTACATCTTCGTGTTCTCCAGCCTTTAGTCCTTCTATGGCCAAGTATAAACTTTGCAAATGGTCATCTACTAAAACTTTTTCACTTGGGTCAAACTTGGGCAGCATCTTCTCAAAATCCTGAGGTAAGTCATGCAAAGGAGGTGTTAGGTTTAGAGGGGATCTGGCTTTCCAAGCAGGTGGTGGATTTGGTGGGTTACGTGGCTGATTTTCATTTACACCTTCCATGAGTCTGGGTGGAGAGTGAGGTGGAGAATGAGCATGAGTACGGATAGGTGAACCATTAGGTGTATTAGGGCCTACTTGATTCAAAGGCTGAACAAATTCCTGTAAAGCTGTTTCTACAAGTTCTTCCCAATCTCCAACTAACACAGAGTCTTCCAAAACAGGACGGTCTTTCTTCTTGTATTCTCTTCTAGGTAGTTCAGGGATAATCGATAATCCTCCAATCTTCTTCACATAATCCCTAGTGTGTCTTATCATATCATTAACAAATTCGTTTTCCACAGAATACAAATGTTCTCTACTCTCTTCAGGAATCATATTAGGAAATAAACTTATTTCAAAACTATCACTGATGGAGTAATTTCAAGGAAATGGGTTTCCTCGGCCAGCCATGCACTGGTGGCCCTCCTTCTAGCACCAAAAACTATTGAGGCCTAGAAAATCATAGGCAACAAGAGCAAGGGATTCTCCCCAGTCAACGTTCCCAACTAGCCCGTGACTGTTTGGTGTGGGGAATCTGTCTAGTTTACGGTCTGGCTATCGTAAATCAAGTAACAAAAAAATAAAAGGTTTTACCAGTTGCAGCCCGGTCCACCATGGATATTTTGTGTTTTTTAACTTTAAGTATGATATGCAAGTTCCTATCTAAGATGCATATTGATAAAGAATACGAGGAGCGATCACAATGTGATGTGCACGTTCTTACCTCTCGTCTTAGACTCTCTCGCATCTGAACCAAACACAGCAGGAAGTAAAACTAACTAAGCTGTCCCTAGGGAGTGAGATTATCATTTAATGAGTAATGTATTACTGTTCATGCATTAAGAAAAATCACAGGTAGCTATTCTTTGATTCAAAATACATAAACATGAATAGATGGATGAACAACAAGATAGCTCATTGTCTATGAAAACATTCATTACTCATAGTGGAAATTATCATAAAATAAACCAGATAACATTCATAAAAGAACATAGGTTAAACAAGTTAGAACGATCTCACAGTTAATGAATAAAACCTAAAAATGAAATAGTTCCCCTTCAACATCATCCATTTGCACAACATTTGAATCCTTCCACCAAAGCTTTCTCCAAGAGGAAAAATTGTAATTATATTATTGCAAAACGAAATAGTTCCTCTTACAACATGTTATCACAAGTCTCACTGGGAAAAATTCCCTAGCTCCCTTGAACGTTCCTTTATACCAAAATAGAAAAACCTTTGGGTTTCCCCCACCCCATGACCTTTGGGCTCCCCCAAACGTTTTAATCTTACAATTTTGTCTTTTATGAGTTCTTATGAATCATACAAACGTTATATTTCAAATTAAGATTAATATTTACAGGCACTTTGTAAAAAGGGACCAGCTTGGTAACTGACGAACTTCCCAAGTCTGAGACACTATTCTTAATGATTACGCTCAGTAATCCGTTGGTCCTTTTGAGATCCTGTTGATCTCAGACTTTCACTATCTTATTTTCCTTGAGAAACATCTCTGCTTCTTTATGCTTTAGCTGCTTCTTTCTTTAGCCAACTTACTTCTGAGTTGTCCTCCAACTATGACTTCTTTGCAGCAGTAATCATCAACTAGATATGAGAAAATATCCCCTGTCTGTTTGTGATCAACACGAAAAACACATCATTTATCCAGACCACTTTTCAATGAACTTAAATCATACTATCAATAAAAATGAGTATCAGCAGTAAAAACTTGGGACTATGCTTTCAATGTGGAAACCTCAAACCTGATAAAAAACCAAGAAAATCGTCGCCTAGGGCGAGAATAACTTCACCGACAGAAAAACTAAACCTCTGACAGATAATAACTTCATCGATGAATCGGAACACATAACGTCTGTCAGTTATTTTACTAAAACACTGCAACAGCGAGTAACCCATGGTCCAGGTTCTCCGGAGCAAAACAAACATCAGTGAAACAAAGCATTACAATGGGATTTGATACATCAGAGGTCAGAACACAAAAAGACTCAGGCTCTTGTGAAAATAAATAAATATGACGATTAGACAAACCAAAACTAACCCCCAATCCAAAATTCCAATCACGGCGCCGCCAGCGATAATAAAAATACAAAAACATGGAATTGGCAAAAGTAAAAGTTTTTTCCGTCACAATGCTTACAACCTTCCCTCCGAAATAGCGGAAATACAAGGTGCTAAAGCTCTGATGGTTTTCAAACAAAAACGCCGAAAATAAACATAGAAACGAGATTGCATCGGCAGAAGCTAGAGCTATGGATTGGGTAGTTACTCCATTGAACATTCGCAATGGCGGCTGCATAGTTGACTATGGCCCCGATTTCTAACTTCAACAAGTTTCGATAGCGAGATAAGAAATCACCGTAAGTCATACTTTAAACCAAAAGGTAGCATCAGCATAAAAGATATTCATTCAACAATCATCCTCAAAAATCAAAATTGCAGTAAAGTCAAGCAATCCCAACAAAACTAAGCAAGACAAAATTTAAAAAGGAGAGTCCCATTTTTTTAGAAATTTGGGAAATAGTTGCAGCTGCAACACAATAATGACCAAGGGAAAAAACACCTTGGGATAAATGGATTGACAAATGAATTCTAAGAGACCGATTCTTTTACAGGCACTATCATGCTAGAACATTTATTACAATTCCCCCATGGGGTATGAACATGTGATATAGTACAACAAATATTTCCAGAAGTAAGACTAATGGTCTTTTGAAGTCCAAACAAGTTATCCTTGTCCGGTTCACCAGGCTCACTTGATAAAAAACCACTAAGTACAACTTAGGTGGTAACATTCTGGTTTTAACTGCGGGACATGTGCTCGATCTAGTCATAGGGCAGGGAGAGGATACAAGAACACCAGTATCTCTAGTTTATACACCCTGTAAAAACATCTCAACTTGACAAGAAAACCTCAGTAGCACAAGTTTTACATAAAAAACCAAATGAACCATTAAGCTAATTTATTCAAACAAAATAAATGTAACTAACTAATGAAAAAAATGTTTTATTATAGCTAAAACAAAAATGCGGAAAGTAAATAATGTTTTACAAGGAGCTTATTTTCCTACTCTAAGCATGATATAAAAGGGTTAAGTGTAATCAGAAATCCAATGTAAACACCTAAGCATTTTATTAACATAAAAAAAAATTCCTTGTCTTTGGTTACCAGCCAAAGTAAGGATACTTTATTCATAAAATGCAAACCTACGTGATGATCTAGAATTGGTGGGATGGATGGGAGATCATAAGAATATAATACTTCATCAAATTTCTTCCCAAACTGGTATGTGCTTACACAAGCTGCTTCTATCCATGAATGGATAGGGTTGATATACAAATTAGAGTGATGAGGCAGATTGACTACACCATCATACTGATCATCAAGGCTTATCGGATGATAACTCATTGTATAAGCCCCAAGCGGCTCTAAATCATAAGGAAAATTCATGTGTGAATATGATAGTTGAGATTGATATTCCACTGAATGCATCACATCTGTCTTTTCACAACAATGCTTCTCAATGTCTTCATTATTGATACCTTTGTATGGCTCTGAATGATGTGACTCTGAATGATCATATAAGAGTTTTGAATGCTGCTTTTCCATACTAGGATTTTCCCAGGTCTCCAGATCCATGCTTCCCTCTATGGAAGTATAATAGATTGGACTTCCAAAAATTTCTAAATAGACACTCCCCTTGTTGGATATAACATATATAGGATTCTTAATAAGATATCCACAAAAATCCCAATAGTCATCACCACCATCTTTATCAGATGTGATGGATTCCCCATTGCTGATATCAAGTTCCGATATCAAGTTGTCTTTCTCTTCATTACTGATACTAATATATGGCTCATACTGATCATATGGATAAACTGCATGCTCCTTTTTCATATCAAAGTTTCCCAAGGCCACATTGTCCATGCTCTCTCCTTTAAATATGCCATAGACAGAAAAATCAACAAAACCATCAAAATTTTATGGTTCATTATTTTCCTCTTTATTCATTTCATAGAGTGGATTTTCCATGAATGTCCAGGACTCCTCATCAGCATCTTTGTCGGAGATGAGGGAGTCTTCATCACTTGTATCATGCTCCAAGTTATACTTGTCCTCATTTTCATACTCATCTTCTTCAGAGAAAAGGTCACAAGGCAGTAAACCTTCCAGACTGTCATCATTATATGGAGAACACATAGGAGTCCCATCAATTACATTACAGTTTTCATCATAAGTTTCACTATAAGATTCAGTAATGGTTTCATCCTTAGGTTTGTACTGTTTAGCTGGTGACAAAGGGTACACCTGGCCTACAAAGTATATATGATCAGGCTCTCTTGAAGTTGTTTCCTAACTACTGAACTTGGGAAGTCCATGTTCCATGACTTGATTTGCAACATACCAAGTGCTTTCTTGGTGGAATTGTTCACAGGGTCTACACCATGGAATTACTTCTTCTACCATGTTAGATGAGTCTAACCGGTTTGGAATCCTAGGCTCTTGCTGAGGAAATTTCTTTTGATACATCAGATTCTTCTTAGGCTGAAATTTCCTAGGTCCATTATTTCTTTCCATTATGATTATTCTATTATGCATATGATTCAATTGTGTGGACTGATTTTCCATAAGTTGGTTTTGACTAGTAACCAAGTCTTTTATCATGTCTGTTACCTTTTCCATGGGATCTTTAGAGGCTCCCTTTTCTTTTGATTCAATGGATTTTCCCTTAGTGTAACCTGGAATGTTGGATTTTCCTAAAGACTACATATTTTTTTCTATTTTCTTGGCCAATTCATGAGCAGTTTTTAGATCGGTCGGCTCTTTGTCTCTTAACTGGTACCCCAAATCACCAGTGAAAGCTTCGATGTAATATATGAGGATGGAGGCATCCTTTGGCTTGATTTATTTACGGAGGTCTGCAACCACATGCCTGAACTTAGTGTTAAATTCATCCATGGTTTCATTCTCCATCTTCTTAATGTTATGAAGGGAAGCAAGCAGATGCCTTGGTTCTTTCTTTTCTCCCATTTCTTCTTAAAACCCTCTAGGAATTCACTAAGAGTTTTATATGAATCATCATCTAGGTCGAGGTACCACTCTTCTGCATCATCTTGTAAGGATAAAGCAAAGAGCTTCATTTTGACATTGTCATGGCCATGGGCAGCATCATTGCAATAACTGACCAGGTGCTTTTCAAACTTTTGAAGGTGAGACTTGGCAGTGATGGCATTATTGCCTTGAAATATAGGGAGCACCTACTATCTGAGAAAAGTCAAGGGGTTTGAATAATTCTGTCATTTGTTGAGATTGGTGAACATGACTCTCTACAAATATGTGATGGATATCTGAGAGGGATTGGTCTCCTAAATCTTCAAGGTTTCTATGAGAAGTCTACCTATTCAATCTTTCCCTAATAAAACTTTCGTGATCAGGGAGAGGATTGAATAATTGATGGTGGTTTCTTCGGGTAGAAATTCTTGGAGGGATGTTAGATAGTGGAGTCGCCAGATGGATCAAGTTTTATTTTTTATTTTTTTTAAAGACAAGATCAATCAAATTATTTTTTTATCTGTTTAGTTGTTTAGGAAAAATTTAAGCTAAGTTGTACTCGGGAATAAAAATATTTATCCCCGGCAACGGTGCCAACAATTGTTGCTTCCTTTCACACACCTGGGTCACATGGCAGAAATATTCAAGCCACTCTATATGTCCTTGGGGGAAAGTCTCGAGTCAAGGATGTCACCTTGTTCTTGACTCCTCCGTTTAGGCTCAACTCCTAATGAAGCCAAGGAGGGTAGACCCTATTAAGTTACTAAGGAAAAATTATTTAGTATGGTGATGTTTAACTGAATGAGTTACTTAGGAGTTTGAAATTTAACCATAAACAACCATAGATGACAATATAAAAAATGAGCACACGAAAGCACAATGCTAAGACACAATATATATATATATATATATATATATATATATATAGAAAGAAAGAAAATAGCCAATGCCTTAAAATGGATTCAAAAGATAATCAATGTACTTGCATGTGCTTGGAGTGAATGTTTTGTGATTGCCTCTTGGTACATTTTAAGTTAATGTGAGATATGAGATGATTAAAATTAGATGAAGGGGTGGACTCCAGATATACCCGAGAGTACTTGGAGTATGTCCAAAATGAAACCTTCACGGCTACCTGCAAGGAATATGTGGGCTGAATGAAGTCTCTGAGGCTATTTTTCATAATTCACCCACAGATGTAACAGAGATTGGCGCCCCAAGGTCACTTTTCAGGAGTTCCCGCTTCCTTTGGGTATTTTGCCACTGTAATGGTTTGATCTAGGTGTTGGATTTTCACTTGATGGTTTGTCAATTTGGGAGAGTGAATCCTAATTATTCTAGTCACTCAAATTATTTTTATGCAGCTTGACTGGTTGGATGAACCACAGCCAAGTGTAGATCATACACACCAGAGTCTTGTCAATTTTAGTAAATTTTGAGATGGGTGTTCTTGTTAAAAAAGAAAACCCTCCAGGAACCTCTTTTGATCCAAGTGGATCTCAATCAGGGTATCAAGGAGGGGTTAATTTTATTAAAACAATAGAAATATGTTATGAAAAAAAAAAACAAGATACACAATGCCGGTTCTCTAATTAGTCCTACCACGCATCTCTTTCCCCTTTTGGGTCAATCGGGAAGTTGTGGGGTAAGTACTAAATTACTTTGAAACCTTAGATATGGAATATGGAATTGATAATAAATCAAAGTATACTACCTTGCAAATTATAACTACGCTATATTGCAAAAAAAAAAGGAACGAAAAGAAAAAAAAGACACGGACGCAAATCCCCCCAGGGGGGATGGTGAATAGGCTCGAAAGAGCCTATTTGAAAGGATATTTTATTTTTATTAGAAGTCATTTACAATATCAGAAAATTGAAATTGATGCACTTTGTTCCTTGTTATCTAGGATCCAAAGGCTTACAACAAGCTTGTAACAAGCTAGAATTAAAACACAGTGGTCGGGGAAGCTTCCAGGAAGCCTTGGTTCGTCCAAGAGTCGAAAAATGGGCAGAGTCTCCTTCTATTTTTTGTTAGACCTGATAAAAAACAGCAATAAATTAAAATCAAATGTGTCCAAACACACTTTAAAAGTGTTTTGGGTCACCATGCTAGTTACCGAAAAAAAACTAAGTAAAAAATTGTTAAAAGGGGCTAATTTAGTTTTGCAAAAGGAACCAAGGAAAGAAAGATTTCCTTGGGATCTTGGCTTGCTGTTTGGGAAGACAATGAGATTTTCACTTTTATTGAAGAATATGAAACTTTAAAGTACAGCAAAGGAAACTACCTTAAAAGAAAGCTACAAATTTTCTTTAAAATGCTTGCAAAAAAAGAGGATAATTTCAGCTAGACCTCTTAAAATATGACTTTATATGCAGAACAGAATTGAGATATAAAATTAAGAAATGATATTACTAACTAGATATATATGTAATTTTCTTTGTGAGACAAATATAAGCAATAATATTCTTTAAAAGTAACCAATTTGAAGAGAAATTAAGATTTTGAAGGAGGAAGAAAGAGAAAGAGTGTTGGAAGCCTGGGAATGTTGGGATTTGGAGTCTGCTTTGGTGGAACACCAAGGGACAATGTCATTCATAAGATATTGAGGATGAGGAAGATGCAAACCATCTCAACCTCTTCTACAAGCGATATCACCTGCAACTTAGAAATCCTTGCACAAACAGATGGTTAAAACATAGGTATTGCTGGAAGAGATAATTGGAAAGCATGCAATTAAACTTAAAATACATACAAATCCAATAGATATGAAACAAGAATCAGTAAGAGCATAAATCAAACTAGAATAAACTCTTACCCTAACAGGAGGGATCACTCTCCCTCAATGCCAACAATTAACCAGCAAAAGCAGTGATAAATAACACATATTATACCTCATAAGCATTTGACAATCACCATCCACACATGAATAGCATTACACCATAGATATTTCCTCCAAAACTTCTTTATTATAGAATAATAAACAATGCAACACAAGAGCAACAACACCTCAATCCTAGTTCTAACTAGCTTGGAAGAGGCTGCTTGTGCTTTGATTTATACAAAAACTAGGAGATCCAGCCCAGGGGGGCACAAATCCCAAGGAGATAGATCAAATGAGCTGACGGAGAGTCAATCAATGCAGATATGAAGCTGAACTGAGCCTACTTCTTAATCAGGGGCTTGATTGAGATGACACATCAACCCATAAACTGACACATCAGTCCACAAAGCTCCCAGGAGAGCCCACACGTGTGGAGGAGAGAGAGAGGGTGCAATTCCCCCTAAAGGCTGCTGAAGATCAACTCTGGATCTGATTTGATCACCTCCTTCAGTCAAGGATTTGTCAGATCCAGTTAATCTAGTTCAGATCTAACTGATTTCAATCAAATCGGTTGAGAATCCACTGATCTACGATTTTGGATTTTCTCCATTATTCACCAATTTATTAATTAATATAATCATTAAATGATTTTTTGGGGCTTTCTGACCTGAGTGATGAAAAATCACTCAAAACTAGGAAATGGCAAGTCCATGGGTTTACATGGTGCTCTTAGCTTGAAAATGAGCATCTACATGACTGAAATTGATTATTTGGCCCACTTTTATTACAAAATCAAATTTTCCAATTAAACTATTAAAAAATAGCCTAAGTTTTGGAAAAATTAAATTTTAATAAAAAACACTGAAATATTTTAAAAATTTTAAAAAATGAAAAAACCTAGGGGGACTTAGACATGTTCATATGACTCGACCATGATGTCTAGCATGTTTATACATTGACACATAGACTCTAATAAACTCAATAGCCCTAAATGCAAAGCCGACCACCCCAACTTTGGAGGTATGGAGTGAAAAACTCAGAAATTATAAGTTGTTTATTCAACATCCAATAATAACCAAGGGAAAAAGCACCCTGGGCTGATCAGATTGACAAATGAAGTCTAAGGGACTGAGTCTTTTAGAGACACTATCATGCTAGAACATTTATTACAATTACCCCATGGGGTATGAACATGTGATATAGTACAACAAAGCTTTCCAGAAGTAATATTGATGGTCTTCTAAAGTCTGGACAAGTTATCCTTTCCCGGTTCACCAGCCTCACTTGATAAAAAAACACTAAGTACAACTTAGGTGGTAACAGGTGGCAGGGATTTTTGAAGCAGCGAACTGGATGGATTATCCTAAGGATATTAAAAATTGTGAAAATATGCAGGAAGATTCACTTTCATCTGCACAGGGAAACAGTTCTCCTTTGACCGATCTTTCTAGTGTAATTGTAGGATATATCCAGGTTACACCATTGGCTAGTATTTCTGGAAAAAAAATTATATGAGGGACTTCTCAGACCCCATGGATACTAAAGAAGAAGATACTGCAAGAACACCTAAAAATAAAAAGATTGAAAAGGAATTGAAACATGTACAGGTCACCAAGGATAGTATTAAAGGTAAAAAGAAGCAGATGAAGGTCAAAGGCCCAACTTTTTAAATCCAGGAATATACATTTGATAAAATTCCTAAAGGAGCTATAGATAGATACAAGTCCAAAATGAATTGTTAGACAAGTATAAATATGTGGGGGGGGGCGATTCTGATGAAACATTTAAATTATATGATGAAGTGAGAAAATTATCCAGTCAGGACACATCCCTAATTATTGTTAGGGATCATGCTAAAAACACATTCAATTTGGCAATGACTACAGGAAACAGAGTTTCTGAAATGAGGATGAACTTAAAGATTATCCCTGCTACTGATATGATACATCTTCATAAAGAGACATGTGACATCATTTATACTGATTTGTTGAAAGAAGCATTACAGGTGTCAAAATTACAATCAAGTAAGAAAAGAGTTGAATATTTACTTATAAAGGAGAAGGTGGAGAACAAATCCCACAAGACATAAATTAAGAAGTTACAAGTAGAATTATTAGTGGCTAATAGTCAAGATGACAAGGCAGATGCTGCATATAAGTTGTTAAGTGAAAAATAAAATTCTATTCAATTGTTGAAAAAGAAGCTAAAAAATACATCTACTCATCTTATACAAACTTCTGAGCTGATAGAGTTTGAGAAAGAAAAGGAAGATTTGACTACTGAACTGATTGATTGTAAAGCAAGGTTGCTGAAGTTTGAGGAAAACGAGAAGCAATGGGAAAAATATGTGAGGATATAGGCTGAAAATGAAAAGGATTTAAAAACAAAACAAGCAGAGTTGGAGAAGGAACTACACGAAAAGAATAAAGAACATGAAGTACATATTATTTCACCTTGTGTACAATATGGTGCAGATTCCCTTTCCCAAGATATGTCTCGGGTAATTCTTAAAGATATGGAAATCATTGGTTTGAAGAACCAAAATAAAAATTTGGAAGACATAGCTGTTAAAAGAGAACAAGAAAGAAAGACACTGGAGAACAGATGCAAAGAGCTAGTAGATCAAAATAATAAATTGACAAAGCAAGTGACAGGATAGTTAGCCTTATAGGGAGCTAAGCATATCATTTGGGATGTTCTTATAGCTGAAGAATCCAAGTTCAAGACTTATTTAGATTATATTTTGTACCAAGAGATTGTTATGCAAGCACCTAGACAAAGTGCCATGGTAGTGAGACAAGTTTTAAATAAAAAACCCATAGACACAACTCAGAATGCAATCAATTTTTTAAACAGTTTGACAAAGGAGGAAATAAGCAAGGAAAATATTAAAGACAGTATCTTAACTATCACATGGGAAATAAAAGTGGTGAGTAAATATCAACATTTGGATACAGTTTAGGGGAAAGTTGATATTATGAACCACCAAATTAAGGAATTCATCGAACTGTTTAGTCCATTGTTTGCAAAGAGAAAGGAGGGATGTGGTCTCAAAAGGATTATAATGACAGGTTGATTAGTTTCATATTAGATCACAGGAAGTTTGAAGACATGCAACAATCCTTGTCTGGAAGAACAGTGGTTGGAAAAATAGCTAGATATTTTGAGATGTTGTTTGATTTCAAAGTTATAAGTGCTAAATTGCCATATTTTTCTGATGTAGAGAATGTGGAGCTTAGAGTGTTAGAAAAGGAGATGGTCAATCTGGATTTTCCAACTACTGACCAATGGAGGAAAATTCAACAATTTGGAAAAAATAAATACAAGTTGCACCAATGAAGATTTTGAAGATAGATGAAAAGAAGAGATCATTTTCTAATTCGTTTTGGGAAATTAATTAGTTAAGAAGTTTAGTTTATTTCAAAAAATACTTAGAAGAAAATAAATATTTTTGACACATGTAAAAGGTAGTTGTTTCTATTTTTAGATTCATTTATTCAAATCATGAAGCGATGTTATGTATTTAAGCAACATTTGGAGATGAAAAAAGGGTTGGAACCCATGATATTTTGTGTTATTTATTTTGAGATCTACCATTAATAAAATTATAGAGCTGAATGTTGGAATTTTGCTGCAAAGATTCATGTGTATTTCGTAGTTACAGGCTGTTATTTCCCTTCTTATGTGCATGTCTCTCCTGTTAAAACTTTCCACTATGTGTTCTTTCATATCTGAAATGAGTGTGTAATAGTTTCAGAATTCATATTGTTATTCTTTGGCTATTGTTTTAGATATTCACCAATATTTCTTACTAAATTTAATGCATAATTCATATTTTTGGTGCTCTGTATCGATGGACTGTCCTTGTTTCTTCTTTATCACCAAACAAATTTCAATTTGACTGTAAATGAGTATTATCTTTCCTTTGTAGAATTTTCCCATGTAAACATTTATGTGATTCATAAAAATATTTGTGACTCCATAACCCAATGTATGCTTTCCTTGTTTCAACGAAAAACACAATCTGGAATTTTATTTTATTTATACATATGGACTCGTTAAAACAAATCAGTGAGAGATCCCTCTCTTGGAAGAAAGAAACCAACTTTATTTCTTAAAGTGGTTCTACTATTACCTTGGGATTTATCTTCTACAACCTGGGTACATTCTGAGTGCTAACACTCCAAGCATGATAGGCTAAAGGATACCATTGGTATTAGAGGTGATCCTAAAGGTCTATTCGAATTAACATATGTAGGTACTTAGCTATGTGGTATACATGTTATATTTTGTACCGTGTTATAGGGTATGTGGTGTACATGTATGTTATGATTTTGTTTCATGGTCTCATTGATTTTTACATTAATATTTTGACTAGTGTAGTTGGACATTGACAACTTGATAAGTTGATAAATTGCATAGACTTATGCAAATTGATGAATTGCATAAGCTTCATCATGGATTTGTTGTCTTTTTTTATTTCTCCCTTCTAAGTATACCATAATATATACATCCTCATGCCCATTTTCATGCTCATTGTCAGCATTATCATAATCATGTTCATTGTTGCTATCCTCATGCCCATTGTCACCATCACCATCATGCCTATTTCCACCATGAACATCACCACCATCCTCCTCCTTCCCATGTTGTCACCATCACCATCCCTCTTTCATCATTTTCATCATCCAAGTAGACCATAATATTCTCAACCATGATCCACACAAATATAACCCTATATTCCTAATTTAGAAATGAAGAAACAAAATTACAATAATAGAGACCTAATTGAGCCTTAGAAACCTAATATACCCTACAAACACAAATATAACTATAACAATATGGTTTGTAAAATGGGAAACCTAATCTATCCTTAGAAACCACCATCACCATTTGAATCCAAACCATTATGTTAGAAATATGTACTAGAATCCCAAAAATCCTAGTTTGGGAATTCATGTGCATACATTTGATTCCAAACCCTAGACTACAAACCCTAGATCCAAGCATAGAAACCTTAGTATCAAAACTAAACCATAGTTTAAATTATAAACCCTAGAAAACCTAGTTTGTATTTTAGACCCTAGTTTGTGTTCAAAATCCTAGAAACCCTAGTTTGTAGCCACTAACTATAATTGAATAATCACTAAGTTCATTTATTCAATGCCACCATTAACCAATATCTAGTATTAAAATTCATATATTTACAACTTTTCCGTAGGTCCAATTTGGCATGTGTTCCCAAATGTATATAGGGAGCTACTTTCTAATAGAGATAGAAAAATAAATGTTGATCAAATTGTGAAACAATGATTTCTGTTGGATTATTGGCATTGGATTATAGTTATGTGTGACTAACTCTTGTGATTCCAATTTCCGAAGTCTCCTTTTGTTCAATTGGATAGGACACTAAGGCTTTTCTCATTGGAACACATTGAAATTCTTGCATTGGGGTGTCAAAATATAAACCAAGAAACATAGATAGGGTTTTAAAACTCCCATAGATGTGATTCACCCTTATGGATGTGGTCACACTGAAAAAACTCAAGTATGCTTCCTGGTTCAAATTCTATGGACCCAACTCAGATTTACCATTTGTCCCTGAAAGTATTTAGGGTGCGAGCTATAATGGAACATAGAATGATGACCATGGATTTGATTGATGAACCATCAAGTCAATTGGATTCAATACATTGATACACTGCTAGGGGCTCCTATCCTTTGTGGCTTCATGTCCTAGAAATTTCCTTCTTCGATGATTTCAATAGTTACAGTTTTCCTTAGTGATATGCAATGTAATCTTTGCACTAAGTGGGAAAATTTGGAAATAACTTGATCAAGAAATCATGGGTAGCATGAAAATTTGGTACCTACATGAAATACTTGTAGTAGCTTACTAAACTCATTTATTTTGACCACATTGAATTCTATGGCCTAGGCTCGGATTCACCATGTGTGCTTGAAATCCTTTAGGGCGAGAGTTGTAACATGAAATAGAATGATGACCATGGCTTGGATCGATGAAACATAAATTATGTTGGATTCAGGAAATCAGGATAGTGCTAGGGGTATCCCTCTCCTCTAGCTAGGTTCATGACCTAGAGATCATATTTTAGGTCGATTTTGGAAAATAGGTTTTTTCTCAATAAGGGACTGTGCAATTTTTACACATAGGGATCAAATTTCCAAATTCCTCAACTGAAAACTTGTGGATAGATTTCCCACATGGAAACTACCTAGAAAAAATTGTAGGACCTCCGAAAACCTAGTTTTTTTGAATGGTTGGAACTTTGTGCCCATGGTAGGGATTCAACAGGTGTCATTGAAAGCCTCTAGGAGGTGAGCTTCATCATGCCATAAAATAAGGATTGTGGTTCATATTGATGAACCATATACTGTATTGTAATTAGGAAATCAAATTAATTCTAGGGGTAACCCTCTCCTTTTGGTCACTGGTCTAGAGATCCACTTATATGTCAATTTTGGAAACTAGGATTTCACTCAGTAAGGGATTATGCAATTTTTGCACATATGGGTCAACTTTGAAAATTCCTTGACTCAGAACTTGTGGCTAGAATTCCCATGTGGAACCTTCCTAGACACACTTGTAGGACCTCCTGAAACCAAATATTGTTGCATATTTAGAATTCTATGCACCCGGTAGGGATTTAACAGGTGTCCTTGAAATCCTATAGGAGGTGATCCTTAACTCTGCAGAACTTGAAAACCTGAGAAATTTGGTGTACATATTTATAGATTGAGAAAAATCAGTTCTTTGATACCATGTAGAAATTGAGGCTCTAATACCATGTGAAAAACACACAATAAATATCTAGCTACATGATATTTCTCACAAGCATGCAGACAGAAGAAAATAGAGAGGAGAATAAAGAGACTGGATAAAAAAGAAGAATAATAACTTACTGTTGATAAAAGGAATTGATTATTCATTAATGACGAATATTACATTGTTAATACATCCTTATAAAGTAAAATTGAGTTTCTAGAATACAACTCATCCTAGCTCATAAATAAAACTTACTAAAAGATAATAAACCCCCTAAGTGAGTTTTCATGAGTGATGGAAAACATGCTAATCATGGAATCTAGAGAGAAAAGCACGAAGGATGGATTGACAACAAAATATAGTAGTTTCCTAGTTGACTAGATTTACCTTATCCACTGAAAAGATGGAATAAATCAAGATAAAGAAAAAATTTGCAGGAAGGTGTTATAAAGAGAAACTTCCTATGGCTTGGGGTAGACCACAACATACTGAATGACACTAGAAATCAATCCATTCCAATATGAAAGAGAAACAAATGCATCTAAAACTAAGGGATATGAAGTGTATCTTATTCGAGATGGTTGATGTAGATCTTCGTTGAGGTTTTCCAACACACTTGTATTTATAATTCACTCTCAACAACAAAAAACAAGACAAGCATTCTATATATCAAAGTGTTAGGCCTACTCTAGCATATATAAAACCATCATGTATAAGCAAATATAACTACATCCATGGAAAAAATAATCATAGTTATACACATGTAATGGACGAGAAATGGATATTTCTATTAATAATAAATAGAGATAGAATAATGAAAAACTCTGTCGGCACCTCTTCGAAATGGAGAAACTGATTCCTCCACCTAGGCCTCCACCACTTCAGTCCTCCATCTCAATGGAAAGCTTGGGAAGAGTGGCAATGTGTGGTCCAAAGGGACAAAGGGATGGAGACTCAATCATAAACAAGTGAGGCAATAATGAACTATAGTTTGCTTGCTCTCCAAAATTCTCCTACTTCAATGCATCCAAGAGGCTCAATATATAGCCCTCCAATGGACAATGGAGGGTCAAGTCGGAGGGTTTTCTTGGCATATGGAAGGATAAGAGTCAACTTATTCGCTACTCATTGAGAAAAAATCCAAATTTTTTTTATGCACATTTCTCGAGGCACGTGGGTATTGGCTAAAAAACTACGAGTACACATAGTTATTGGATTAAAAGTCGCATATACAAATAAACGTGTGCTTTTTAAGGACTTTCTTGGATCATCAATGTATAACTTGAGCAAGGGGGTCCAAGGAGTCTGCAGAGGGACATGGAAGGCCATAAAGGTGTGATATACCAAGTGTGGTAAAATAAGCTATAACAGATGACCCCTAATGTGTGAGGTCAGAGGGGTAACATGATGGAAAAAATACATTATATCCATCCCATAAGTGGAGTAATGAAGACCAATGTGGAAGAACCCACCACTCATCAGTACAATATAATGATAAATCTCAACATGTGACTGCAAATATACATGTACCAGTGCTGAATACAAAGAGTAAAATGGCCATGAATATGCATGATATGGAAATGTCATGTGTGGTCATTGCCACATACAATATACAATGAACAAGATCTTCATAGTGGATGAAGATATTTGATAATATACTGTAATATAGTCATGAGAGATGACATCTCATAAATACTGTCATGATCAAGGAGGCAACATATGTGTAATTCCACCAAGCTTGGAGGTCTTCTGTGCAAACCGCTATAAGTACATGTCTTATCACGCGAATAAAGATGTCGAGGTTGAACATGATGGTCCATCGTATGATTACCAGTCATTGATGTATACCGTTAATAGACATGAGATATCCCACCGATAATGATAATTGGAATCAAGGTACATAGTGTAATATAACAAGTGTGAATAGATGTGTTGAGGTCAAACGCTTGAAAGAATCCATCAATAAGGGGACATTGATGTATTCCCAAAAATGTCGATGGCGAGAGGACCTGCCACTAATGACTGCAAGTCTCAAGGAACTCAATGGAATATAGAATCCTATTCTAGAATAAATGATCTAAATTCGATGGACTAGAATCTGCTAGAAGGAGGGAATTAAGGCATCCCCCATCAACCAACACGAGGTACTCAATAACGGTGGATAATTTGGAAGAACTCGGATGAACAATATGTGCATGAAACAGTAACTGTACCGGTAGTGACCGACATGAAAATAAAAGATAACTGAGGAATGTCTAAATCAGGATAAATTTCTTTCAAACAAGAGAATAAGGAAAATGGTGACTGAACCTAGGAAGAATAGACTTGACATGCAAACTGGGACATCTATGTGACACATGAAGCATCAAAAGAGGCTCCATAGGGACTGGAAGCATAACTAGTTAGTGGAGAAAATCAGAGTAATGAGTACAGCTCCTAAATTCATACTAATAACCCAACCAATGGATGTGATATACAGTGCTTTGTTCAAAGGAGACACGACTCAATAGATGCCAAAAGTAATATCATTTCCCGTACAAATTTTTATTATTTTTTGTACTTTTTCAGATTAGAAACCTTGAAAAGGAATAAAAGTGCTTATAGTATACATCTAGGAGGAGACAAGTGCCATAAGAAAAAAAAATAGTTCCAAGAAGTGGAAAATACCTATGCTCAATGCAAGAAAGCATGTGCGGGATAAGGATACTGTTGATGAAATTGTCATTGATGCCAACATGGGCTTGCAGTGGCCCGAAAAGGTGTCATTGATGCCATCACCTTGCTGAAGTTGTTAAAAGATCCTATGATACCTCCTGCCTGATGAAGAAGCCCTTGGAACCTTGAAGGAATGGTGAAGGCAATGTGGGTAATCTGTATGATGTAGCATGATGATGTGGTAACATAATCATGCCACTGGATAGGAAAGATAAGGCTGAGATGCAGCACAAAGTGGATGTGCTTGACTGAGCTAAAAGCATGATAAGGCAGTTTTTAGATCAGCAATATGATATTCATCTTTAGCAGTAAGGCTCAGGGTCGTTGATCTTTCCACGAACCAGATTGAGATCCAGAATGAACTAGACCTCGAGAATCCATAATGGGGGAGTCCAAATATGAGTTTTTGCATGCCTTGAAGCATAAGGACTCTGCTATTAATGGCATCTTAGTGGGCATTTCAGACTTATGAAACCATTCCGAGCAGTGATTATTCTTGATAACCTTACTGGTGGTCAACTTTGATATGAAGTCTTCGATCCTCATTTTGAAATATTTCTATAGCTGGAAGCTCATAATAAAGATCTGGGTGAATGTGTCCAGCAATTGAAGGTCAGCTTCATTAAAAGAATATATGCATGGTCGGCCCAATAAAAACAATTTATAGAAGTCGGCTCATATTTAAATTGAATTTTTTTATAGCAGGTCGGCCCTCAAAATAAGGAGAAAATCAATATAAATATCTCTCTCATGCTCTCAATTTAAGAGTGGAAATTTTTGGAGCATGCGTGAAATTTTTTGGAGCAAGCGTGGAAATTTTTGAGCATGTGTGGAAATTTTTTTAGAGAAGAAAAAGGTGTGGAAATTTTTGTATGGAGAAGCAGCTCGCTTAACTGAGGAAAATTCGTTGAGGAGGAAGCTCGTGGGCTGAGGAGAATTCCAGGCAGCTGCTCTAGAAAATTTTGGTGGCAAATTTGACAGAATCCTGAAATCGAAGCTAGGAGCAGTCATTTTCTTTTTGCAAGGGGTTAGCTCTGATTTTTGGCTAATTTATGAGGTCGCTGGAGGTGAAATTTCTGTGGAGTTCGTGGAGTAAAGTTAGAGCTTTGATTTTAGTGATTTGTGGAGGTTTTCAAAGGCTACAACAGCAACTACAAATGAGCAGAAGTCTGGTCTTTATCTTTTCCTTTCATAAATTCAGACTTGTCTAGGGCATCACTAAGGCAGTCGTTTGGTATCTTTATGGAGGAGTGAAATTATGACAATGACAGTAACTAAGGCAATTCGATGGAAGCTGCAGTATGAATCCAACTCTGGTGGTGAATCTTTAACACGGTGAAAACTATAGTTGCAGTACTACCTGAGAACACTTGAGCAACAACGTTTAAAAGATTAGTAGATTTTAGTTTTGAGTGGAATTTTTGAGGTTCTTGTTGACTCTTTTCTCTTGAAGACTACACTGTCACTGTTGATAATGAAGTTGGGTTAGTTTGTTCTTGTAAGAACTTCTCTTGAGGAAAAGTATGGTGAGCAGAACCTTGATATGACTTGAACAAACATCTAACAAGTAAGCATAGCTAATGAGGATGAGAAGCAAATGAGAAGACCTTGATGACATGAGGTTGTATACAGTGAAAAAATTGATTGTGCAGAAGAATGTGTGCTCAATACACTTAGTAAGATGCTCAGATGACTTGTTTGGCATTCTTTTACATGAATTCCCAGCGGAGCAGTGTCTTTGGCATTTCGTAGGAGGCAAAGCTGGATACATTTGAAGCTCAGATCTACAATTGGTGAATTTGCTGAAAGGATACAAGACTCAGATTTTTTCCAGCATAGTAAAGTCTGCCTCTCTCACTCAGGCAGACATATACTCAGGTGACAGTTTCAGGCTTGAAATTGAAGGTATTCATAGATCATATGTTCAACTTGATCAATTAGGCAATCAGAAGGCTGATATCACTCTTTCTTCCAAGGCTACAGAGAAAAGGTTTATCTCTCTTTGAGTTCTACAGTTCACGCACAGATAATTGAAGAAGGACATCATAGAAGAATTCAAGAATTTATTCTATATTTAGTCAACTATCACAGTAGTCAATTAAGAGCTCAAAACAGTTCAAATTTTGCAGCAGCAGATATGAAGAGGTGGAGAAGGTATGTGAAAGAATTTTAAAAGTCTTTTCTTTTGAATTTGGGTGTATATTTTCTCTATGAAAGATATGTATTTAGGTTGAAGAAATTCGAGATTAAGGAGAGTATAGAAGCAACAATGAAGTATAGAGACAGAGCATGTTGGCGTTAAATCCTGGAAGAGATAGTTCTAAAGTTTGGTGGTAATATTCTTCTAAGTTCGGGTGCATTGAGGCAGACCCAGTAAGATAATGAATGTGAACCAGTGCTTGAAGACAGATCTATTCGCAGCAGACTTGATGACATGAATGTTGAATATACTTTGATAAACATGAATAAGCATTTGATATGAGCATAGAACAATTTTAGAGTTACAAGGAAATGACAAGTTGAAGAGGTGTTGATAACTTGGTTGTGACAGAGATGAGCAGTGTGACAAGAACAAGATTGAAGACATGTTTATAGACAGAAGGATAAGGCTGATTGAAGCAGCACAAAGACTAAGAAGAAAACCCTTTTTATGCTTCAATACGAACAGAAAGCCCAAGCTTATGAAGGATGAACAGTTTAGATGCCTTAATGTTTGACAGTGTTTTGACAGTGCTTTGAAGAAGTGTGATACACAGTCTTGAATGTTGATCTTAAAGACATAAAGGGTTGTAGACACCATGTAGTAGGGTTCCACCAGGCTCCTGAGACCAAGTACACAAACTGCTAGTAATACACAGTCTAAATTGATGTGATCTCTGAGATAATAACCAGTCAAGGTCAAGGTTGAATTTGACTATGAGAAGCAGTAAAGAAAGATAAAGCACAAGAGCAGATTGATATGATGATTGTTGGATGATGCTAACAGCATCATGTTGTATGCATGGTTATGATCAGAATGATGATGTGAGCAGCAAGGATTATGAGCCAAGATGATGAGCAGCATTGAAGAGCAAAAAAGATGAGCAGAGATAAATGGAGCAGTAGTGAGCAGTGGTACAGCAGAGTTAAGAGTGATGAGCAGAACAGATTGAAGGAACAGATTGAGCTTTAATTGTAAAAGCAAGCTTGTCTTGCTTTTGAGGTTAGGATACCTCAAACCCTTCTTAGCAGGGTCTAAGAAAACCAGGTAGGGTCCTGGATGCAGAGTAGGTGCTCTTCATATCAGTAGGTGCTGATTTTTCCTAACGGTTGTAGCCGGACCAAAATTAATATAAAAAGATTACAAAGTTATATGGTGTTGTGTTCTTCTGTGTTATGGTTCTTGATGAGTTAAATGCTTTGATATGTGAATGATGAAGTTTATGAAATTGGTAGAATAATGAAATGATGAATTAGTAGTTGAGTGTGACAGGTCAAGAAAAGTTGTAAACATTTCTTTACACTGATTCACCCCCCCCCCTCTCAGTGTCAACAGATACTCGGGGGAAGGTCTCCTCCCGATAAGGGATAATCAAGCTGCAAAGGATATATAGAAGGCTCTACTTGGTTAGGATTGAGACGAGCTCGGGCTACATGGGTTATCACTCTGGAGAAAGGAGTCAGAATAAATCTCAATAAGGAAAGAAAAATGAATGAAATGCAATTACAACTTGATATACAAGGGATTCCCTATGGGATATTTCCAACATAAGTTAAAGAGTGATATGGAGCTCTTTCTCAAGGACATGGAAGGACTATAAGGGAATCCTAAACCTAGTAGAGAAATCTCAGCATGGGTACCAAACTGTAGAGTGGAATCTAACTAGGGAACCCATGAATAGGAAGGATCTACCACTTACATAACATCACTTCTAATAGCAGTATGAAGGCCCCGTGACATTATGAAGTGGGTTCGTACCTATAGTCAAGGTGACATGGACATAAAGTAATGCAAAATGCAAGCAGATTTGTAGTCCTAATCTATATGTCAATTCAAAATTATACCTGTAATAGATACGAACAGGTCAAAGTATCGATAAAAGTATGCTCAAAACAAGTCCCTACACAACAACATTAGGCAAAAATAGTCCAAAATAGTTAATAAGGGTTCAAACTATACAGTAGTGGGTAAAAATTTCAAATTTTTTCTATAAAATAGTAAAAAAAACATTTTCACCATACCATTTGAAGATTTTACCCCACATAGTGCATTTAAACCACGAACTTCAAACACTGATTTCGGGAGCTATAAGACACGAAATCAGGAACAGTCTGAGCCAGGTAACTCTACATCCCACACTCTTTCATTTTAATAGTTTTCTTTTAATTTTTTGTATATTTTGAAATAATGAAATCAAAAAACATGTTTTTGGGTGGTGAAACACGCTAATACTAGTCATGTACATGCAAATGTTGGTCCTAGACAGATAGATAGTTTCCATCGACATTATCGAAGGGGGAGAGGTGATGGTATACTGGGTTTAGATGCAGAGCGGATGCTCTATAACACACACACAAACTCTTTCCTTTTGACGCATAGGTTTCCCATGCAGCAGGTCGAGGACTTGCCTGAGGTGATGCATCGACATGTAGTAGGTGTACCCAGTGCATCAGTTCGATTATTCAGATGGTTGGATAGGGATGTCATGTGTTTTCATGATCAGTACCCTGCTCCACAGGCTTAGATTCCTTAATGTGAATTATGTATCGAGCATGTAGTATATTTTGGTGGCTTAAAAGCCCCACTTTTGTATCATGACATTATGTATTATGACACCACTTTTTGGAATATATTTTTAAATGAAAAATACTATGATGATCGGTTATTTATATTTACATGTGTGAATGTGATGTGAATTCTTCATTGTATATGTATCAAATAGAAATCCAATACGTAATTTGCATATGAATCAACAACATGATTATAGTTCCTAGGAATGTGAATGTATGTAATGTTTTCAAATTATCGCTCTAACAACCTTACTCGCAAAAATCTTCGCAATAAAGTCAGATATCTAATACAATACACACAATTTAACTGTAAGACCACTAACTTCGATTCAATATGTACCTCAAGAGACCGAATACCATGAGAGATGGCATCGCATAATAACTAAATAATGGCACTATATTCAACAATATTGTTTGATGAAGGTCGGAGACATACACCTCTTAAAGACAAAACTTGACCCATAGGTGTATAGATCACCCAAGAAGCCGAAGCTGAGTTCTGGGTGTGGTGGTTGGAACCGTTAGTGTATCCTACATATACGGAAGAATTTGTCAACATATGCCACAACAAACAGAAGCAATTCAACAAACCCAATCACTACAATAAGACCAAAACTAAACTATGAAACTGTACAATAGTATACAAATGATCAGTCTCAACTGAGAATTACGAATAGTACTTTTTAAGATAGATCTTGTTGGGCCAAGAAAAGTGCACAAGGAAGAATCTAACGCTCTAGTGCAAGAGGAAAAGTGGGCACATGAAGGAGGGAGGAAGGTAAAGGAAGAAGAAAAAGCGCAGAGAAAAGGAAGCTGCGGCGAGAAAAGGAATATTTGAGTTGGTGGAACAATGGTAGGTAGAAGAGTTAAGGTTGAACAGGTGCAAGTCAAGGAAGATTGCAGAAGGATGAACCAACGGAAGGCTAAAGGACAGTTTTGTGGCTAGTTATGACCTATACAGATAGGATGAAAGACATTTATGCGGCTAGTTAAGGCTGTGGTTAATGTAATGAAGTACTTTTATGGCTAGGTATGGGTCGACATTAATGTAATAGAAGATAGTTTGTAGCTACTTAAGTCTGTAATAACTGAACTGTACTCAGTCGACCCTGCATGGTATTATACATACTATAAATAGGAGGAACCCGCTCTGTATAAGGGCTCGCTTCAATATTGTTTGTTGTTAGCTTGAAGGGTTAGCTTCAATATTGTTTGTTGTTATCTTGAAGGGTTAGCTTCAAGAAGTAGTTTAAGTTATTGTAGAGGATCAGAGAGGAGTCTGATAGTAGTAGGTTGTTGATCCGCAAATCTGTAGCTGAGTGCATAGACCATCTTGTAGGAGTTAATTTGCAGCTGAGTGCATAGACAGTAGAGTAGAAGAGTCAATCTAGGCTATGTGTAGATCAATGGGAGTAGGTAAAATAATAAACCAGAGAGCATGAGAGAAAAAAGAGTTGAGCTAAAATACATATCTTAAGAACAGTCTATACATCGTAGACTATAAGGTGCTACCTATATTTCTCATGCCAAAAGAAGAGCACCTTGGTGGTTTTTCCCATATGGGTTTCCACGTTATTTCTTGTGTTTATGAATGTTGAATGGTGTCTATGAATGGTTGGATGTTTAAACTTTGAATGTTGAATTTTTGGTTATCTTCCATTATTTATAGTTATTACATGAAAAAAGGTCACAATATTGATGAATGCAGTGAATGAATGGATATCGAAACATTTTTGAGCATTGTGTATTAGTTCATGTTTAAGCATGGTTAAGTCATGATATAAGATGCATCATGGTAATTTTCTATAAAGGAATCAGTTGTGGCACCCCATTGCACCAGTTGAAGTTGTTTAAGGACAAGTTTGTGTCACACACGAGTTGTGGCACACAGTAGCACCTGTATCACATAGTAAGATACTCCATCTCTGTCGAGCATCTTGGCCATGTGCCAAGGGACTCTACTCCCTCTCCTACTGCAGAAACATGGTTCTGGAAGTTACACATTAAGAAATATTGGGTGAGACTGCACCTTCCTCGTGGGTGTTGCTGACTAAGCTTGCTCTGTTGGTTTGATGTCTTTGGGTGTTTTGTTGCTTTTTTGTTGTTGTTGAACTTGGGTCACATAAGTAGGGAAAAGAGGCCAACAAATGGTTCCTTTGTCGAGACCTATAATCATTTGAGTCGAGGGAAATTTTTTGGTATTCGATAAATAAGGAAATAGAGGATTGGATGGAGTCTAAGATGCTAACCTTTGCGCAAGAAGAGAGTGTAGGATCACGGATGAGCGTAGAAGATTGGGTAGATCGATACATATACTTTGATATTCATGATATATTCTTTGTAAAGTTTCCCATTGCACTGCATGAGTGGTTTTCAAGGTTGGCAACTCAAAAAACAAATTTATAGAGGAGAGAAGTGGTTTAGTGGAGTGATCAGTTGGTTCACGAGACGACTAGTGTAAGTAACCCCATCTCTAGAGCTGTTGATTTTTGGGTCGACAGTATTTTGAAAGGATATATTACTAAGTTTGCAGTAGAAACTATAACCTCATATAGTGAGGATGAAATAAATTTTTTCCAAGGACCTCGATGAAGGTAATTGTTATCTATGAGAACATGGATAAAAATGCTCGTCTATGAGAAGGGTATCTTGCAGTTGAGCAGTTGAGTCACATATCCAAGAAGAGGGGATATGCTGTCGACGATATATAGAGAAAATGGGAAATGATGAGATGAGATGTTCCCAAAAAGTACAGAAGCTGGACTCCTAATAAGTGGAAGGAAATTCAAGTCTGGAAAAAGGAGAAATAGAAGTCCTAGTCTGTTCGGAGAAAGTGACTATGAAGGGGATTTGTGGATAGATGAAGGGTCTTGCGATGAAGAGGAATAGTATCAGCTAATATCTAAAGTAGAAGATTCAGAAGAATTTATGGAGACACCGAGATCAGGATTATACTACATCACACTAGGAGTATCGCCAGAGGTAAGGTCTAGAGCTTCATCTCCTGAAAGAGTTGTTAATAGTGATAGTGCTAGTACTGCGACTAGCATGCAAGAGGATACACCTCCATTAAATTATTCATTAGACATCCCTGACACCATCTCAATGGTCGGGAATGATATTAGATTACCCACATTCAATGGAAATGGAGCAAAAGATTCGGAACAACATTGGTTCCTTTGTGAATCTATTTGGATGGTTCTCCTAGTTCATAATGCGGACCTAAAGAAGGTGTAGATGGTCACGAATCTGAGGGGTTGTGTGCTAGACTGGTTTATGAAGTTTTGTGTAGTACCACCAAGAACCCCACAAAAGACCCTTGAAGAAATCCGAATCACAATGATTTGTGAGTTCAAGAAACCTAAATCTGAGTTGCAATGTATCACCGAGATCAAGGAGATCAAACAATCATTGGTAGAGTCCATATGGGATTTTGACCAGTGGTTTAAAACTTTGATGGCCAAAGGAATTTTCTAAATTTCGGATGTATAGCATAAAGAGTGGTTTATTTCTGCGCTATTACCACACATCTGAGGCCCATTAATGTAACAAAAGATCGAATCACAGACAAAAATCCTGGAATTAGAAATGAAGATGAAAGCCTCTCCAATCGACGATGATGCTGCAGGAATGGTGTAGATTCAGTTGCAGCTAGCTAATTTGACAATACATCTTCACGATATCAAGAAGGGTAAGGAATCCTAAGAAGATTTATGGTGTATGAAATGCAGAATGGATGGACACACCATTACAGGAAATTTCAACTCAAAATGGGCCTTCCAACCCTAATTCAAAGTCCATGTCATCATGTGTTAGCCAATGAAATTGATTTAAATTTGAAATACCATATAGGTCTTAATCAATTTTTTAATATAAATTTGAGGATAGGTATCATAAAAAAAAATATTTTTTTTGTTCGTATTTTTGGCATATCTCCCTGTGGTTTACTCAAATTTTGATCGGGAGAGCTCATTGGATGCATAATTAAATTCCACATCCAACAAGTACCCACTCGGCATACTTTTGACGAACCCCACTACCCCAAAAACAAGAAATACCTAAAAAAATGTGATGATGATGTGATCATCATGTTTTTCAGGTATTTCTTGTTTTTGGGGTAGTGGGGTCCGTTAAATGTATGCCAAGTGGGTACTCGTTGGATTCCACATCCAACAAGATCTCCCAATCGAAATTTGAGTAAAAACACAGGGAGATATGTTGAAAATACGAAAAAAAAGAGTAGTTTTTTTATTTTCTTCCTCCAAAATTAATAAATATTATTTTATTATTTTAACTACTATTATTTTCCTTAGGAGGCCCATTTTGAGTTGAAATTTCCTCTAATGCAAGGATAATTGTCTAACCTACATGAACTACATCTCATCGGGTGCACCAAACCCATTAAGTTCCCATGGACTACCCTGGTATTGCATATGCCAGACTAGAGGACATTGCGATGAAGAGTGCCTATACTTGCAAAAGATTGTAAGTACCCCAACAAGCATTTTTTGTAAATTTTGTAAATAAGTAGGGCATGAAGAGAAGCATTGCAGAGCATACCAACTATTAAAGGAAAAGATAGCATACATGTACTTGATGAAGAACGATGGGCAGGTTCAGGATGAACAGGAGCAAGCACCCTACCAACCTCCGTCTTTCCCAACGAATCGACATTAGAACTAGTATGCGCCTTAGAAATAGTATGTGCCTCAGAACCAGTATGTGACTCAGAACCAGTATGCACCTCAGAACCAATATCAACCACAATACCAACAGAATCACTACCCACCACAGGAACCACACCCTCAGGGAAGTGGTGGTGGAAAATTCAGAGGAAGAGGAGGAGGATGACTTGGCAGAGGAAGAGGTAAGGTTACATGATATAACTATGGACAACTGGGCCATTATGCTAGAGATTTCCAAGAGCCTGCAAAGACATATTCATATTGCAAAGTGCAAGACCATAATGTGGAACAATGTCCTCAGTTGATTACGAAGTGGCAAGATCGAACCATCGCATGTCCTAACCCTGTGCAGAATCCAAATCCTAACTTAAACGTTCAAATGATTGTTGTTGAGCCAAGAGAGTAGAGCGTTGTTTTCGTAACATGAGAAGGTTCTATGACCAGATCTACTTAGGATATATTGCAAGAACAACCGCAACCACAGTCACAAGTCCGACCTGTGGCATAGACAAAAGTACCATTCGACATTAAAAAACAAAAGCAATTCTTTTTGGACGTGTGACCGGACTTTGTGGATCAAGAATAATCAACATCAACTAAATTTAGGCAGATGCATGAACGCTTCCAACATCTATTCCAAAAGCAGATACTGAAAAAGGTTAGTAAACTCAAGTCATTTCTATCAATTTACTTAGCGCTAATTCAAGATAAAGATGCTATCGCATAACTATAAGAATTGATAGAAGAAACCCCAGAAGAGTCACAACCTGGAAGAAAGGTTGACCATGTCAAGAAAAAATTTGAAACCGAGCGTGAGTTAATAATGAATGCATAGATAGGGGATTATGACATGGATTACATCATTTTAGATTTGGGGTCAGATGTTAATATTTTGATGTGACAGACCTGGGAGAGTATGGGAAAGCCGAGCTTGGACTGGTCCCCTGTCCAATTGTGACTTGCAAATTAGGAGAAGGTCCTACCAATCGGTAGGTTGAGTAAGTCCCTATCGACATTGAGGGGTTGTGCACATTTGTAGACTTCATCAACATTGTCGATGACACGAACCCATATCCCTCACTTATGGGGATATATTGGGCCATAGATAATTAGACCATTATCAATTTCAAGAAAATGATTCTATCATTCGAGGATGATGAGATGAGGGTAGTGTCTCCCATTGATCCATTAGAGGGATAAAGATATGTCTAGCATGTCTACAATTAGGGACAGGGTGATTATCTTGACTAGATATACAATGTCATTGCTTTATAAGAAGATTACATCAACCCGACAGTAGATGGAAACCTGAGCTGGAAGAGTACTAGTTACTGTACATCCAACTCAATGGAGGCCTTAGAGAACTGGAAAAACATATTGCATGAAGTCTCTATGAGGCGATGCACCAGAGTTACTAGGTTAGTACGATAGGTGGAGAATCAGTTGAGGGATTTAACCACATACGAAGGATTACCTAACCTTGTGACCTTCCTTAGCGAGTTTGAAGGACTTGTCATAGATCCACAGTGCTTGTTTGCATTGGACTATGTATTAAAGGCTACGCTTGCCAAATGGTAGTGTACACATAAGCAATCCATATCAGAATGGCCATAGTGCAGATGATTGCTAGAATTTAGATTCAGTGAAGAAGCCAATGTCATGAGTCAAAAATACACAGGGCTATCAAACCATGTCGAGCACATTGATCAATGTCACATAGCCTTTATAGAATACCCATGAAAAGAATGGGCCCATTATTTCATTCATAAATTGGAAATGACACCTAGAATCTAGTATACATACATGGAATTGTGACAAGGAACTCAAGATTGGGAAAGGCTAGCTAAGCAGTTCACACACACATTTGAATTTGCTGATGAAAAAACCACAATTGATGTTGCACATCAAACGATCAAGGATAAAATATTTTCTAAAATCCTTGTCGAAGTAACAAGTTCCCACCAATGCAGCGCGACCATGCAGCAATGGATGGCTTGTTACAATCTGGCCAGAGAATCAAATGATGATCCGACTAATATAAACATACCCGAGTTAGAGGGTATGTGTGCAGTGGAAGGAACTGGTATTTCAAGTGACCGGTTCCTTAAACCGTTGAAAATCAAGAAAGTAAACATTGGCTCACCAGAGAACCTAAAGTTTTCCAATATAGGATATTATTGGGACAATGAGATGGTAGAAAAGATCATAGGGTTGTTGCATGAGTATGGGACCTATTCCCTACTAAATTCTCACAGATGAAGGGAATAGTCGGGGACCTGGGGGAGATGAAAATACCCCTAAAACTAGATGCTAAGACAATCAAACAACAACCTCATAGTTTGAATCCAAGGTATCAAGAGAAGGTAAAAGCAGAATTGGATCACATGCTCGACGTAGGAACCATTGAACTTATTGAGAAATCAGAGTGGATCAGCCCTATAGTGATCTAGGATAAGCAAATAATAGGTGAAGTCAAGATCTGTGTTGACCTAAGGAAGTTGAACGATACATTCCTGCACAATCCATTCCCAACACTATTTACAGATGAAGTACTTGAAAGCATCAGAGGGCAAGAAATGTATTCGTTCACAAATGACTTCTCTGGCTATTATCAAATCAGAATTACAGAGGATCGCCACAAAACAACATTCGTCACAAAATGGGGATGCTAACAGTAGATGGTAATGCACTTTGGACTCAAGAATGCACCTGTTATTTATTCTAGAATGGTAGTTTCTGCTTTTAAATATTTCATATATAAATTTCTTGAGGTCTACTTTGATAATAGGAATGTGTTTGGTCTAGTAAGATACCATATTGAGAGTCTGCGCATGATGCTGGACCATTGTTGCCAGTATCATATCATGCTTACTTCAAATAAATGGATTTTCTATGCACCATTTGGTGTACTATTGGGTCACGTTGTGTGTCACGATTGTATTTTGGTCAACCCAGTGAAAGTTGTGATTATCCTTGACTTGCCGCTGCCTACATCAGTCACGCAACTCAGATCAGTGTTAGGACACACACACTACTACAAGAAGTTCATCAGAGGATATGCAAAGATAACTGCACCTATGGAGAAACTATTGAATAAAGATGCAAAGTTTCAGTGGATGGATCCTTGTCATGAAAGCCTGGAAAAATTAAATAAAAAAATGGCCACTGTGCCAATACTTGTATTTTCGGACTGGAAAAAGGAGTTCCATGTTCATGTCGATGTGTCATCTATCACGCTTAGCATATTCTTGACGCAACTAGGTGAGGGTGTGCTTTACCACCCTATTTATTTTGCTAGTAGAAAACTATCAACGACAGATAAGAATTACACTACACCAGAGAGAGAAGGACTTGCCATGGTCTAAGCGCTGCAAAAGTTTCGACACTACTTGTTGGGTGGACATTTCAAAATGTACATTGATCATTCGGCATTGAAATACCTAGTGAACATGCTAGTGTTGCAGGGAAGATCTGTCAATGGATTCTCTTGTTTCAATAATTTGACTTTGAGTTCATAGTTAAACCCGGTTGACTGAATGTTAGGCCTGATCACCTGTAGAGGGTAGAAAGTGGTGAAGAACCAACCAGTCTAGAGGATAACTTACCTGATGCACAATTGTTTGCAGTCACCATGATGGAGGATTAGAACAAGGAGTTTAACATTGTCATCCAATTAATGATCATAGGCTATGCACTTGAAGGATTCTCCACTAACTAGAAGAAGCATCTGGTTGTCAAAGTTGTTGAGTCTACGTTGATTGTGGGACATCTGTACAAGCTAGGTGTCGATGAAATATTACAACAATGTGTCTTTTACTATGAGCGACAATGGACAATGAGTGAAGCCTATGCTGATGTCATAGGAGGACACTATGCTAGAAACGAAACTGTGCACAAAATAATACAAGCAGGAATATTGTGGAAAACCATACATATGGATACTAAGAGCTTCTGTTGGCATTGTGATATCTTCTAGAGAACAGGAAAACTGCCACATCACAATGAGATGTTGCTTGCGTCGTAGATAACCTTCCAATATTTTGATAAGTGGGTTGTTGATTTTGTTAGATCGATCAGTCCACCAGGGAAGGGGACTGGCACATGCTATATTATCAAGTGACAGACTATTTAACCAGATGGGTTAAAGCTGTGCTTGTTAAAGATTGCACCACTGCGCCTGTGATGAATTTTTTATTTGAAAATGTGGTGACCAGATTTGGTTGTCCAAAAATTTTACTCAGTGACCAAGGTACAAATTTTGTTAACAAAATAATTGTTGAGCTTACTGCAAAGTTCCAGATTTAACATATGAATACAACACCCTATCATCCTCAGGAAAATGGAATGGTTGAAGCCTTCAACAAGATTTTGGAGAATGCATTAACCAAAGTATGCAATGTGTGCCAATATGATTGGGATGAGAAAGTTTCATCTATGTTATGGGCATACCGCACCACTTGCAAATGACTGACAGGGCACACCCCATTCAACCTGGTGTAAGGATAGGAAGTTGTTGTGCCAATGGAGTACATTGTGCTGAGTCTACATATTTCGGTACTGGAAGAAATGACCGACGGAGATGATGTTGATCAAAGGTCGTCACAACTAGTTCATATGGAGGAAGAACGCTTCGTCACAAGATTTTATCAACAGATAGAGAAGAAAAGATAGAAAGCATGGCATCATCGCCATATATGAATTAATCCATACAAAGTTAGAGGATTTGTTTTGTTGTATGACAGTAGATTCTTCAAACATCCAGGGAAGTTGAAGACGCATTGGCTAGGGCCATATATGATTGCGCACATAACTGACGTGGGTGTAGTGAAGTTACTTAAGCTAGATGGAATGTACATCATAGGAATGGCAAATGGAAGTTTCTTAAAACCTTAATATGATGGTTGCGACATTCCTGGCTAAGGTCACATCGTAGGTGGAAAAAAGAGGGGGGAAGGAAACTATTATGTCGCATGTCTACGATGAAAGCAGGAAAATCACAGTAATGAGCGGGAATGACAATTGGTCGTCATTAAAGCCCAAATATATAAAACGATATACTCAGTTATGACAGTGAATCATCATTAATTCGACAAGTCCTAGGAAAATGATGACATGATTTTTGGTCCCATAATTTGTTTCCATCATAACTACCATAATTCTCCTGACATGTGCAACTCATAACTCGAGTAGGCGAATTGATGAGGAATGTGTCGAATGAGAAGCCCATGTGATCGATAAGACATCAATATTCCATGCAATGATCACATGAGGCATGAGCGCACCTCTATAAATATGTGGCTTCGTCTTCAAGGTTTAGTTTAGTTTCCCAAAGAGAATAAGAGCGAACCAGAGCTTGTGACTAAGAGAGTCGAAGCTAATGGTTATTGAGATTTCCAATGCAAGTGAGAAATATAACATAACTATCACCTCATAGTGTCTGATCAAAGAATAAATTATATCACCAGAAGTACAGTAGCCAACAAAATAACTAGAAATGATGGCGCGACCAAGACAACCAGTTCTTACAGCCGGTTCAGCCCCTGTTCCACCCTCTGGTTCGGGCCTTGTGCTGAACCCCTTTCAAAATCCACCTGTTAATCCACCATTTGTAGGTCCACGATCAGTTGTGCTGTTGAGAGAGGCTCCAGAATCATCCAGGACGAAGAGATCAGATAAACGCAAGGCTAAGCTTGTTGCAGATATTCCTATTGAGGACATGTCGAAGGAGGATTTACTAGAGCTACCACCACGTAGGGATGCGAGCACCGCCATTGAAGAACAAAACTTGCTACCCCCATATGTTCTACCAAGGAGAGATGAGGCACGAGATTTGAAGCTTTTGAAAAAAGCACGCTCCTCCTTAGTGACACCCAAGATCCCTACTGGTGTACCCCTATTGATGGATATACTATCGAAGCTGGACAAGCTCCAGTTTGAGGATGTTGACACCCATAAGCAGGTGCACTTAGAAAGGAAAAATTACATGGTCACGCTTCCATCTATGCCTCCTAAGCCCCAACTCATAGTACCAATGGAGTGGGCCAGCGATGTCGCCAGTGCAGGCTTGTTAAACATGCTTCTCATGTCGCACTTTGGTTAGAGCACACACGTAACTACATATGTGAGAGAACATCTTGTTTGTTTTCACATAGGATATTTATGGCTCGATTGACCCTACCCTATAGATGTCGAGCTCGTCTTGTCAATAATGGGTCTGCTAAAGATAGGAGAAGATCCTGCACAGTACCTATGGCCAAATAGAGATACAACTAAGATGAAGTAGAAATATGATTTTCAATGCACAGGTAGGGGATTCCTCATTGCCCCTATAAAGGACAACATGGTGAGGTTTGCAGAAAAAATCCTATATTAGAAGCTTCTATGTAAGATGAATCCCACCGAGTGCACCACTGGGCGATATAACTCACAGAGAAGTACGCAGTGGATGTAATTTTCAACTAGTAACAGTACCTGTTGAATGAGATCATAGATGATGCAGAGCAGGCGCAGGAGGACCCTAAGGATAAATTCCACTACTCATGGCTTATCATTCTAATTTTATTTATTCTTTTGTCCAACCCACTGGACTACCATCCATTGGATGTTCCAGTGATTTTCCTTGGTGCAAAGTATTAGAACCTCTCGGAGAATAAGGACATGATTTGATAGAAGGACAATAATGTTGAGTTCTTTCTGCATGGTGAGGCACTACATGATGTAATAAAGAAGACACACATAGTACGAGACATAACAATGTAGAGATATGATTCATTCATAAAATTTCAGGACGGTGTCCACAATGTTATCTTAGAGCCTCGATAGGACCCGACCAAGCAAGCGCATCAGGAAGGGCTTATGATCAATGGTGAGGATGTAGACACAATCGTCCAAGATTGGCATGCAAAATGGTGGGTATCGGGCGACGTGCAGATGGACTAAGGAGGAAACGAAGAAGGAAATTTCCAAGGCAAGGGCCAAGGAAATGGCTAAGGAAATGGTCAAGGCAATGACTAAGAGGATGATGAAGAAGGAAATGATGGTGGAAATGGGAAATTCAACCAATTGTTGAGTTCCTATGATGATGACATTAATCACAACTCTGTTGATGATGACTCTGAAGACACACCTACTGATGAGGATTTGCGGAAGGCCCAAGAAGAGGCACATAACATAGAGCAGTCTTAACTGCAACATAAGAAGTGAAAAACAGAAAAATTGGCTAACATGGATAACTTACCTGAGGAAGATATAAGTCTGTTGTTCAATGCCATTGGAGAGGTCGCAAAGTCCAGTATGAAGGGCCTAAATAAGAAACAATTGTGACTGACTAAAAAACTAGCGGACCATATCAATACCATTACTGAGGCTATCAATGAGGTCAAAATCACAGTCGAGGCTGAGACTTACGGCGTTGATCCAAATGTCATGTTGGTAACACTACTCCCATTACCACTAGTAAAAATAGACATCCAAGCACGAGCAATGGAGACAGGGACACCAAAGTTTGATAATGTTGTCCATGGGTTTGAAATGATGTATATGGATTTATCTAAGCTCATGCTAACTGAATTCTATACTTTTCAGCATGCGGCGGTGATCGAGATATGGATCTAGGAGAATTCTCTTGCATATCAGGCTACCAAGCAAAAAAGGAAGGAGAAAGAGAGAAAGTCCGACCTTCAAGAAAAAGAGCAGGAAATTGAGGCCAGAGAATAGATTCAGCTTACACTAGCATAAGCCATCAAGAGTGCCATCACAAAGTTCTGACCAGAAGAAGGACAAGAGGATGAGGATTCAACTTCCAAGGTTGGTCGGCTGTCATGAATTGCAGTGGAACTCAGGAAACAAGTTGAGGAGATAAAGATACAACAGATACCAAGAACACTTCCCGAGGTGCTTGAAGAATGTAGGAATACAACATCCAAGGCTATGGGAAGGATCAGGCAAGGAGAACATCTCTACACTGAGGCAGTTGAATCTATCTCCACAACATGGGGATTCCTTTTGGAAGATGAAGCAGTGGAAAAGATCAAGGAAGAAGCGCGACAGGCCGACCTGAAAATTGCAATGGTCAAGGTAGACATGAAGAAGCTGTCGCTTAAGGAGAAGGTTGAAAAAGTAGCTGAGCTGAAGAAGCTCCAGTAGGAAGTCCAATCTCTCTATGATAAAGAGAAGAGAATGAATGACAAAGTGATAGAGCACTAGTCGAAGGAAAAATGAGTTACAGGGCTTATTCATCATCTACAACAAAAGCTTCAACATATAACTCAGTCATTGGAAGAAGGACCATCGAAAAATTTGAGTTCCAACCATGTATAATAGTTGACAAAACAATCTGAAGAGGTCACCGTGGATGTTTCCTGGGTGCAACCAATTTTGCAAGAATTTCAGGACAAGGTTGGTCATGTGGCACAACCTGCGCCAAAAGCTTGAATTTTGCAGATACTTCAAATTTTGCTAAGTTTTTCTTAGTGGCTCAGGACGAGCCACATGTGAGTGTTGGGGGATTGTTGGTCTAGTTAAAGTACACAAGGAAGAATCTAATGCGCAAGCACAAGAGGAAAAGTGGGAATGTGAAGGAGGAAGGAAGGTAAAGGAAGAAGCATAAGCGTAGAGCATAGGAAGTTGCGACGAGAATCAATGCAACATGGAAAGATAGATCCAAGTTGCTAGAACATTGGTAGGTAGAGGAGTTAAGGCTGAACAGGTGCAAGTCCAGGAAGACTGCAGAAGGACGAACTAGTGAAAGGCTAAAGGACAATTTTGTGGCTAGTTATGACTTGAACAGAGAGGTCAAAAGATGTTTCCGCAGCCAGTTAAGGCTGTTGTTAATGTAATGCAGGACTTTTGTGGATAGGTATGGGTAAGAATAAATGTAATAGAAGATATTTTGTAGCTACATAAGTTTGTAATAACTGATTTGTACTCAGTTGACCCTACATGGTCTTATAAATACTATAAATAGGAGGAACCCGCTCTGTATAAGGGTTAGCTTCAGTATTTTTTGTTATTAGCTTGAAGGGTTAGATTCAAGAAGTATTTTGATTTATTGTAGAGGATCAGAGAGGAGTCTAACAATAGTAGGTATAAATTGAGCACATCGATTTGTAGACAAACACACAAATCACAAAATAGATCACACAATTTACTCAGCAATTGAAGATGAAACAGTGCAAAAATGGCTTGCAACTGTGAATGCTTTCATTAATAAGAAGTAAATGGATAATAATTACAATTAAGTACAATGGCTAAATAACCACAAGAAATTTGAATCCACATGAGGAAATTCAAATTGATTACAATCTACTTGACTGTAGGTAACTAAGACCTTTTCTCAATCATTATCGGAGCACTCAATGGTTAACTAACCTTGTCTAAACCATCACTGAAGTTCATCGGAGTTCTAAAACACAACTCAAGTGTTAGATTCAGTGTTGACTAAGGATAAATGACTGTGGCAGGTGAGAAATGTGCCCCTCCTGCATGCATCCATGCAAACCTAGCGCTAACCAAATGTAGAGGACTAGAACTAAATGTAACTGACTCTTAACTTAGCTTGACTAGTCACCAACTCAACTCAACTGACCTTGGTTCGTTTTGGCGCTCCCATTGTCTCCTAAATTGTAGGTATTGGTCTAGGAGGCTCCTAAACTGATGCATGAAAGTGAAATCAGTGGCAGTAGGCCTAAATTAGTGTTCCCACACTTTAGTAACTAAAACATGTGCCCCAATTAGGCCAAGTGGACCCAATGGTGCTAGTGACTAAAAATAGACTCGATGGAATCCCGATTTAGACATTATTCTTGATTTAGACATATGACCAAATTGGACAAGGGAGGATTAATAATCCTAATACCCCCCTGAATGCTAACTTGGACAAACTGTGGGCCCTGGTAACTAAGACCATACGATACCCATTACATCAAGTAGAATAAAGTAACTTCTTAATACAAGGAGATGGGGAAAAAACAACATGGGAAAAAATCCCCCCCTCTATCTAATCAGGTAGAATCAGGTCTCAAGTTTGAAAAACTCGAAAATATGTTGTTGCAATCTTCATCTCTGTGAGGTAGTGAAGCAGCATGCATGGTGTGTTGTGCACAGGTATTATGGGGCCTTGCATGTAGACTTCTCCTTCTTCTCCAAAATTGATGATGGAAGGAATGAGGAATGTAATATTTGTCTCTTGCTGGATGAAGAGGTGCATGATCACATCTATTATTCTAAATTTAGTGAGACTAAGCTCTTTCCATGTAGCATATTACAAGGAGTCTATTGCATCTCTCTGAAGGAGGTAAGATTGCATGGCATATCACAAGTGTCTTTCCTTTCTGAGTGTCAGGTGGGTTTCCAGTCATTTTCCTAGCTTCCAGTTTGGAAGTATGAACTGAATCTATATCTGAATCACTCTAAATATCGATCTCATAAACTGATAAATATGCATCTACAATACTAGTAGAAGATGCAAAAGAAGTAGATGTAATGTTTATACCTTCCCTTACAAGTGGTTGCTGAGAGTGCACTAGTTTTGAAGGAGGCATGAAATGTGATAATTCATATGCTTTTGAGGCATGATTTGCAAGACCTTTCGCTATGATGTTCCCATTAGATATATCTATGATCTCCATTGAGTCAGGACCAAATATCACTCGCTTTGGAGATCCAGTATGGGTCATCTGATAGACAAATAACATGTTTGAAGCTAGGGAGGGAACAAATAGCACATATTTGAACCTTCCATGTTCAACCTTGACAGAGCCCTTCACTTTTGTTTGGACTTTACTGTTATTTCCCATTTGAATACTAGGACCATCAAAGGACTAAAAATAAGAGAATGATTCTCTAGATGCATCCATATGGTTGGAAGCTCCATAATCAATGAGGAAGACATGTACTGATGAGAAGCAAGCCTTCAGTGCATGGCCTTTCCTTTGGTATTCTTCATCTTCTTCTTTAGAGCCATCCTTCCTTGCACTAGCAAGTGTAGAAATGTTATGTTTGTTCAAAATAAGAGCCGTTTCATCAAGTTGTCTTCTCATACAAGAGTTTTCTAAATGAAATCCCCTTCCACAGTAAGACCAAAGGACCTTGCCTTTTCCATTCTTATTGATTTTCTTCAAACCTGAAGGATCCTTTGAGTGCTCTTTCTTCACAAGAGACTCATATGTTTCCTTCCCTTTGTCATTCACTACCTTATCTCCTCTTGCAACCAGACCTTGATATTTGGAAGATCGAATGATCCCCATTTGGATCAATTTATCATTCTCAAAAGTGAGGGATTGGATGAAGGAATCAAGAGTGGGCATCTTCCAATTTGGAGTAGTGAGCCTTACTATTTGGAAGGTTGATACAAATACTGAGTAGTCTGCATTGAGCTTTGTGAGAATGGCAAGGATGAGATGATCTTAATCCTTCTCCACTTTGCATTGCTTCAACTGATATATCAAGTTCTTAAACTTTGTGAAGAATTCATTCAGTGATTCAAATTTGGATGTATTAAGAGCGATAAGATCATTTTCAATCCTTGGATGTGGAATCGAAGATCTCTAGAAACTGAGGATAATAATTATCCATGAGCTTCATCAAGCCTGTTCCAGTACTTTTCTTTGTCATGATTTAAAACTGGCACTGCCTCTATTTCTTATATGAGTCTGAAGAGCTTCTTGGTGTGGAGTACTAACTCCATGTCTTCCTTCCATTGGTGATAGTTGAAGGGAGTGAGAGGCTCTACTGGATGAACCATTTTGAATGTAGTAAGAAGGATTGAGCTGCTATAGAGAATGCAGTGAGAAGAAAGGGCTTCTTGTAGCGAATCCTATGAGAAGAGTTGATAACCTGTCACATAATCAAACATACAAAGTAAGTTCAACAGTCTGCACTTTTGGAATTTCCTTCACACCCAGCATAGTTGATCAAGCAAGATTGATCAACAATTTCATAACTTGGGATATTAAGTTGTAAATTCTTCGCTTCTGGTGCAGTAATGGAAGGAGCAATTTTGCTAAAAAAAATGATCCAGCTGGAGATCTGAGGAGGTGAGGTGTCTTGTCCACTAAGGCTTTGATACCATATAAATTGAGCACATAGATCTATAGACAAACACGCAACTCACAAAATAGATCACACAATTTACTCAGCAATTGAAGAATGAAACAATGCAAAAATGGCTTGCAACTGTGAATGCTTTCATTAATCAAAAGTAATTAGATAGTAATTACAATGAAGTACAATGGATAAATAGCCACAAGCAATTCAAATCCACATGAGGAAATTCAAACTAATTACACTCTACTTGACTGTAGGTAACTAGGACCTTTTCTAAATCATTATCGGAGGACTCAATGGTTAACTGACCTTGTCTAAACCATCACTGAAGTTCATTGTAGTTCTAAAACACAACTCAAGTGTTACATTCAGTGTTGAATAATGCTAACTAAATGTGGTAGGTGAGAAATGCACCCCTCCTACATGAAACCATGCAAACATAGTGCTAACTGAATGTAGAAGACGAAAACTAAATGTAACTGACTCTTAGCTTATGTTGACTAGTCACCAACTCAACTAAACTGACATTGGTTGGTTTCGGCACTCCTAGTGTCTCCTAAATTGTAGGGATTGGTCTAGGAGGCTCCTAAACTGATGCATGCAAGTGCAATCAGTTGAAGTAGGCCTCAATTAGTGTTCCCCACACTTTAGTAACTGAAACATGTGCCCCAATTAGGCCAAGTGGACCCAATGGTGCTAGTGACTAAAAATAGACTGGATGGAATCCTAATTTAGACATGACTCCTGATTTAGACACATGACCAAATTGGACAAGGGAGGATTAATAATCCTAATAGTAGGTTGTTGAGCCGCGGATCTACAGCTGAGTGCGTAGACGGTAGAATGAAATAGTCGATCCAGGTTGTGTGCTGATCAGTAGGAGTAGATAGAAATAATAAACTAGAGAGAATGAGAGAAAGAAGAGTTGAGATAAAAGACATATCTTAAGAACAGTCTGTAAGTCACAGACTTCAAGGTGCTACCTAAATTTTTCATGCCAGATGAATAGCACCTTGGTGATTTTTCGCATATGGGTTTCCATGTTATTTCCTATGTTTATGAATGTTGAATGGTGTCTCTAAATGGTTGGATGTTTAAACTGTAAATGTTGAATGTTTGGTTATATTCCATTATTTACAGTTATTATATGAATGAAGGTCACAATATTGATGAATGCAGTGAATGAATGGATATCAAAACATTGTCGAGCATTTTGTATTAGTTCATGTTTAAGCATGATTAAGTCACGATATAAGTCGCATCACAATCATTTGTTGTAAAGGAATCAGTTGCATCGCCCCATTGCACGAGTCGTTAAGTTGTTGAAGGACAAGGTTGTGGTGCACAGTTGCACCTTTTTTGCATCGTAAAAGACTCCATCACTCCATCTCTATCAAACTCCTTGGATACATTCCGAGGGACTCTACTCCCTCTCCAAATATAGAAACATGGTTTTGGAAGTTACACATTAAGATATCTCAGGTGAGACTATTCCCGCCTCGCAGGTGTTGCCAACTAAGCTTCCTCGGTCCGGCTCAAGTCTTTGGGTGTTTTGTTGGTTTTGTGTTTTTTTACCTAGGTCACATAAATAGGGAAAAGAGTCCAACAGAGCCCATTTCTACGATCCTCTAAGGCTGTCCCCTCATAATCTAGTAGCTCGTAATCCCCTTTCTGTAACACTCGTTTGACTATGTAAGGCCCATGCCACATAGGGTTGAACTTTCCCACCCCTAATGATTCACTATCTTTGTCATACAAGAGGACCAAGTCACCTTCACTAAAATTCTATGGATGGAAAAAATTATCATACTGAGCCTTAAACACGATTCTTGTTTACTTCAAGAGTCCCTAAGGCATCTCGATGCTACTCATCAAATTTTTTTAAGTGGACTAGATGTTCCTCTAATGTATAATTTTCTGGAAAAAATTCTATGGCTAGCTTCAGAGAAGGGATTTCACATTCAATTGGTAACATCAACTCCACCCCATGCACCAACTGACATGGAGAAAAATCAGTGGCAGTCTTAACCGCGGTTTGGTAGGCCCACAAAGAAGGATACAACATGATATGCCAATTAGTCTTTCTTTTTGTGATGTGTTGAAAGCTAGGCTTTCACATCATTCAAGCATACTTTGCATGCTCATACACATCCATCAAATACAGGTATTGGGAAGGGATGTCCAATCCACCTTTGTATTCATATTTGATGCTTATTTATAGATTATGATAGAGGTTGGAGCAGTTGTACCCGTTCCAACTACTCATTCATTAGTATCTATGTAATTATACAATTGTGATGACATTTAAGAGGTTCGTCCCCCTCTACATCTCCCCCACAAACAAAATGTTTCTTCATCTTGAAGAGAACAAATGAATATGCATCAACCATGCATACCGGTCTACATAGGTAACTCAGCCGCCAACTCGATAGGAAAACACATGTGTACAAGACCCTACTGTGACTGGTTACTCTTTAGCCTCCATCTTCAATTTGGAAGTAGTCCATTGAAGTCTCATCCTCTCACAATAGTGGGAAACCATATTATTCTGCAATGAGGTCTTTTGGTTTAAAGCCTCACCCTGGCTCATCTTACCGGCATCTCCATTGGTTCAGGCATGCGGGGCCTTTTGGCTCTTTGACTTTCTATGCCATTTCTCTGTCTTCTGGCTTTCCGAGGTCATGACCGAGGAACAATTTCAACATTTTGATACTATGGGGTTTAAGCACATTGTCATCATGTCTCATTGGAGCACTTTCCTGTGTAGGTGTATGATATCTGCTTGAATTCCATCTTCATCATCTTCTTCTGTCGTGAGAGTTTAAATTTCCTGTAAGCTTGTATGTTTTCTGCTCATGTGCATGGTCTTAGACATGATAAAATACTTGTATTTTGACTGACATGACTCGACTTAAAATGGTTGGAAAGAGACCAACTTGATTTACATAAAATGGAGGGGATCACCTGCCTCAAAAGAGACTCACGTTTAACCCCCTCTTGACTTCAAAATATTTAAAGAAGAGTCACTTATAAAATTTTGTGACTTAATCAAATTAACATGGACTCCTCTTAATTCAAAATATTTAAAGAAGAGTCACTTATAAAATTTTGTGACTTAATCGAATTAACATGGACTCGAATATAGAATTATTGAAAAAAAATCCAATTACATTTGAATTATGGACACTTCTTTTAAAATCGACCACATTTGGCACCGACCAATTAGCATCAACCAAAGTTATCAATCAACCACTTTTTACAATAACCATGGTCAAACCCATATCGAACCAAAATAAGATGGGCTACATGCTACCTCAATCACATTTTCAATCATCTAATACCCTTAGAAATGTATAAAGAACAAAATAGCAATGAACTTTACCCACTTAATCAATGGACGACAATAATGGTTAGCTTGACTTCCTTCAACACAAGAAACTGGTAAACAGGTCAGCAATTAGTTGTGCATGAAGTGAACGCTCATTGGAGAATTAACTAAATAGTTGGATGCGTTGTACATGTGTTTTCTGGTCTAATGGCAGCTGCGCTTCTTGAAACTCTTCTGGACCTTCCAGGATTTGACACAATTGAAAGAGGGACTCATGGATAGATTCACAAGCATCCTCCACAATGCCCATGTGATCCGCACTCATGAAATTGGTGATTGTATATTCTAGAATTTAAAGAACGCTTTCAACATTCCTTTATGTATTCTTGGGATCTTCCAGATCAAAAATTTATTCATTAATGCAATACAACTTGTCTGCATTTAGACTTTCGGCTATGAGGGGAGGGTGTAAACCTTGGTCATCCGACAGTAGTCTTCGAAGTAAAAATCCTTTAAACTGAGTAGCATACTCCAAAACATCTTTTAAACAGATCATGCTCATTAAAATAATTCAAAATCAAATTTCTACACTTCAAATTAGCCATCCACAGAGTCTATCGACTATGCAGATGGTCACTCTCATTGGATTACTTGTCACTCAATGGAATGAGTTCTTTGATGTATCAACGAGTAGATTGTATCATCTAAATGTGCTAGATGCAACAATCAATGATGATGGATTAAAATTTATCAATTGTAATCATTATTTTATCAAAATCGTCTCTCCACATAATAGATATTCGGAGGACGGATACAATCTTCAACCCTATGCTGGTGATGTCAATCGGTGGGATACGATAGTCTTCCAATGCTCCACCTCCTTAAACATATATCTTTTAATGCTCAGTGAGTATTCAATAGAAAACACCATGTTCCATTCTTTAGCAATGCTCCAGTAATCCTCTTCATCAGTTTCTTCATATCATGAATTTATGCAAGTACAAACCGCTTCCCGTTTGCTGCTACTGTAACCCAGCCAAAAGGGAACGACAATGGAAAGAAGTGTGTAGTCGGCTTCTTAACAATGGATCTCACAGTCAGCTGATCTCTCAGACCGTCGTTTAAAGCTGTATATAAAACTGGCTATTTATTTGGATCCAACGGGCCATTCAAGAAGAGGTTCCAAGCACATATCCATAAGCCTTAGGTGCAGAGTGCTCTGCAGATACAGTTTCAAAAGCAGAAGCACTCGTAGTCCTAGATCGAGATACGATTTGTTCTCCACAGATTGAGATGCATATCCAGTTCCATAATATATATCGATACAGATTTTGTTGACCATGATTCAGATACAAAGCGATCATATGCATAATTTTTTAGTATAGTAAGTAGTCGATGTCGAGGGCTCATGAAGCAGACTCGTGTGGTCGAGATCGATGGGAAGGCTTGTGTAGGAGTCATTAATATTTCCTTGCAGGGCTTTCTTTCGAGTATCTCATGTTTTCTTCCAGGTTCGAGCCACCCCACTCGCTACTGTTGTCACCTAGTTGATTGAAGGAGGCAACGTTGCCAGATGTTGAGAGCTAGGCTTTCACATCATTCAAGCATACTTTACACGCTCATACATAGCCATCAAACATAGGTATTGGGGAGGGACATCCAATCCACCTTTGTATTCATATTTGATGCTTATTTATACATAATTATAGAGGTTGGAATGGTTGTACCTGCTCTAACTACTCATTTGTTAGTATCTATGTAATTATACAATTATGATGACATTTAAGAGGTTCGGTCCCCTCTACATGATGGTTCTTTGGAGAATGGACTTAAGGGACTTATTCAAAACTTCAACCTTTCCATTTGCTTAAGGATAATAATAAGAGGAGCGCTCTTGCTTATATCCCAACTTCAAATATAACTTAGCTATCATCTTATTTTGAAATTTCCTTCCATGGTCTGTGACAAGCTATCTTGGGATACCAAACCGAGTGATAATCTGATTAAAAACGAAATGTGTGGTTTTCTCACTGTCGACTTTGATAGTGGGAAATAGCCTCTGCCCATTTCATGAAGTAATCAACAACTACTATAATATGATGATGCCCCCCCGCCGAAGCTAGGTTTCAATCCATAAAATCAACCCCCCACTTGGTGAAGGGACCAACAGTGATAATAAGATGTAACGAGGCAAGACGAAAAGGCATGTTTCATGCAAAAACTTGGCAAGGGTGGCACCGCTTGACTGCATTGACACAATCCTTAAAGAACGATGACAAAAAATAACCTGCTATGGGAATATTTTGGGCTGAGGTAAGCCCATATAAATGACCACCACCCTCCTCTCTGTGGCAATCATTTAACACAACCTCAGCCTCCTCGTGATTCAAACATCGACATAAAATTGATCAACCCCACGGTGGTACAAAGTGTCATCAACAATGAGGTAGTTCTTAGCTACATGATGTAACCATCTATGCTCATCCCATGAGAGGTGAGGAGAGACCTTCAAAGTCTGCAAATAGATGATAATATCCCAAATACCATGGGTCCATAGTCGAAATGAGGAAAATATGCTCATTGACAAAAGAGTCCTCATGAACCTCTACTTCATCCAAACTAGGAAAATATGATATGAGCTCCGCAAAAATCAACGATTTCTTCAACTTTGCTGAAACAAACTCAAGATCAAACTCTTGCAAAACCACAATCCATTTATTGTAATCCCCCCCTATCATCTTTTTGGTGAGGAAGAACTAAAATGGATTGGTGTGAGCCACGACCAAAGTTTGGCGAAGGAGTGTGCAATGTCTCAATCATTGAACCGGATGGATGGTAGCTAAGGATAGATTCTCGACATGAGTATAACAAAGTTCAACATAAATAAAGTTTTGGATAAGATAATAGATAGCGTGCTCTTGGATCCCCTCATCCTCTTGAACCAAAACCATTCCAATAATCTCTTCAGACACGGCCACATATAACAAGAAATTGTGGCTTCAGTCAAGTGGAATAAGCACGAGGGTCAATGCCAAGGATTTATTCAATGCATTGAAAGAATTATGGGCTCACTCATCCCAGATAAAAGGAGTGTCTTTCATCAAAAGCTGCATGAAACCCTTGGTCAAATTGGAAAAATTGACAATGAACCTCTGCAAGAAGTTAGCCATCCCTTGCAAAATCTGAAGATGTCTAATCGTGTGCAGGGGAGACAATCAAAGTATTGCCTCAACCTTAAGAGGGTCGACCCTAATTCCCTCCTTAGAAACGATAAACCCCAGTAAATGACTTACTTTCATGAAAAAATTCACTTTTGAGGATTTAACCAAATTTGATATTGGCGACATCTTTCCAAAATGAAGCATATATGGTGAATATGATCCACTCTCAAACGAGACCGAGAAGATAAATCATAAAGATACACCTCAATAATTTGCTTAAGGTCGTGAAAAGAGAAGGTCATAGCCCCTTGAAAAGTATCTTCGATGTTTTTAAGGCCAAAAGGAATATTTTTGTATGCAAACGTACCCCAAGGAAAAATTAAAGTCATTTTATGTTGATCCTTAGGTTTGATCTGAATCTGATTATACCTTGAAAATCCATCCATGAACGAGAACTCCTCGCTTCCTGCACACTCATCCAAACTTTGATATATGAATGGTGTGTGAAAGTTATCTTTAGGACAATCTCTATTCAGGTCTCTATAATTAGTACACACATGGATAGCCCCCTATTTCTTATCCACTAGAATGGGATTGGATACCCATTCAGTCAAGGGAATCATATAGATAAAGCCATCCTTAAGCAACTTCTCTATCTATCCCCTAATAGTGGGTTCATTATGGGGATTCATCGCTCGCAAGCATTGCTGAACAGGTCTAGCATCGAGATAGGTATTAATCTCATGTTTAGCCATGCAAGAGTCTATTCCTGGCATTTCATCATACGACCAAGCAAAAAAATATCGAAATTATTTGAAGAGCTTATTGTATGCCTCAATTTCATCAGGGGAACAATCCGCCCCAATGTAAACATTTTCAATCTTGCAAGGAGTTCAAGAAATGTTTATAGGCATAGTCAATGACAAATTAGCCATGTTCCATTCAACAAACTTACTAGGAGTGCCTAATGGGACCACGGACCTACCAACCTTCTTGCTAAGGATTTCCCTATAGTCATCACACTCAATACATTCGAGCTCTAGGATAAAGTAAGAATTATGGTGTAACTCCTCCCAAGGCCAATCCAAACCGTTCATGGATTTGATGATAGCTTCATCTGAAGGAAAAGTGTCATCGAAGCAATCATGAGAGTGTGCTGATGAAACTGCCCAAGCAGGTAGTGCAAAGGGGTCCTCCTCCTCCATCTGCAAAGAGGAAGTACTAGGATCTACAATGGGACCAAGAGTAGCTTGATATGTAACCACTGTTGTAGAAAATGGCATGTCCATCTGGGTAGGTCTAGGATCTTCATTCTAAGTGCTCAAAGAAGTGAGAGTCCAAGGATCTGCCAAATGTGAAATGTGAAATGGATTCAAACTCAATGATGAAGATTCACTGCCAAGGCTAGAACCTATTGTAATAATTGGTGTGGAAATATTGAAAGTTCCCATCAATGACAGATACATTCACACCCCAACATTCTCAATTTTCAGCTCAGAATTATCAATGACTGGAATAGTAGCTCCAGATGATGCTTTCGTACTAGAATTATCAAAATATTTTTGCGTGACCATGACAATCCTCCCTTCAAAAGAGAAACAAAAAACTAGGAAGAGAGTTGACTCGGCTACTTTCATATTATAAATCCAGTTACGACCCAGTAGAAGGTTATAGTCAAGGGGTGCATCAACCACCTCGACCTCGATCGACACAATATTCCCTCCCAATTGGAATTCAAGAGAAGGAAGTATACCATGTGGTTGAAAAGATCTCCCATCAAAAGAATTCAAAATGGTTCTAGATCTTAACAACGTGGGAGAACCTATACCCTTCCAATAGGATAAATAAATCATAGAAGCCATAATGCCTTCATTAATTACTGTTCATTTAATGGTGTTGTTCATACACTCCACGTGGACTAGGAGAGCCACATGGTAAGTCAAGTGAGGCTAGAATTCATGGATTTCAAATTTAATCACTATCGAAGGATGTGAATCAACCACCCCAAGGGCAGACAACAACACTTTTCTTTGCGAAGGGTAATTCTGAAGTACTTCTAAGGCATATATCGCACAAGGAGTCTAGACCTATTGGGAGGCTCAGGAATTAGGGTTGTGCCTCGGACACTTTAAGAATCCATTAGGAATGAGAGGTGGAGCTTCAGGCTTGTCAATAAGCAAAAGGGCCTCAAAAGGAGTAGGTTCTTTTCCCAACTTGGGTTATGACAAACTATAACATTTAGCTCATGTAACAACATTCTCAACAGACATCATGGTGATGCACCCATGGCCATTTTTGGTGTTTAGAAAGTTTTGATGCCCTCCAAAATCACTTTCGGAGTCCACGATCCTCGAATTCATATTTTGATTGTGTGGTAAAGGGTTCGTCAACACAGCTGGGCTCTATGTGATGAGTTTAGAGGCAACTTCAATACGAGGGAAAACGTAGGTGAGGTGATCTCCCCCACAAAGCTTGCAAGGGAACTTAATCTTACATTTAGACTTATTTTCCCCCCAGCATTATCATTGTTCTTGTCATCATTGGAATTTCCATTCCTATTCCCACCCTTACGATTATTTCTTCCCTTTTTCTTGTTCCGACCGGGCTATTGGTTACCCTTCTGGTTCGATGATTGCACAGAGTGTACATCCATTGATTGGGTGGGATGAGACGAAGTTGTAGCATGTCCTAATGCAGGCTGGTTAATAGACAAATTATTCATTTGATTTGTAACCGAGTCTACAATTTTATTACTCATGGATCCAACAATGCTATCAACATGGGGCCCAGGTTTGAACTTAGGATCGATGTTTGACTATGATGCATTTGGAATAATCTGATCTAAGAGCCTAGACTAAGTATAAATCAAGTCTAGTTGCTGAGCTCAAAAAATAGCTTGTTCCTGGTTCATAACTTTAGATGTAGAAACATCCTTCGCTATATATCGAAATAACGACTTGAGGAACCATTCCAAAAGAAACTCTGGTGGAATGTTGGCCTTAATCAACCGCTTTCATCTATTCCACTCTTGAATATGGTTAGATTTATGTGTGTATTTATCTTACTAAAATGTCGACAAGAGCTCAGTATCGGCATCGTAATGCACAGGTAGCTGAAAGTGGTTGAGAAAGGTCAAGGCTAGGTCATTGAATGTCCGATATGTGCCCCTAGGAAACTCTATACACCTTGTCACTGCAGGACCCATGAGGGTGTGTTGAAATAGTTGTAAATGAACAAAATCATGGTACAATGAATTCGAATATCACCATAGGTGGAAAGTAGTAATGTGCTCACTAGGTTCCTCACCACTCTTACCTTCGAATTTTTTGGATGTTCGAAGAAGCTTGGTTGGAACAACCAGCCATGTTGGATTATGAGATACTGGATCATTGGTCAATCTCGACAAATCATGCAAGTTCAATTTAACTAGGAAAGGGATCCTAATTTGCTTCATCTAGTTCCATGTCCCCTAATAAGACCGATTCATGTAAGTATGGTTGTTGTAAATACCGTGGCCTTGGCTAGTGGGATAATAGCCTCCTCCTGCTTGACCCATAAAAGGATACATGGAAATGTTATAATTTGGAATACCTTGATATTAGGGTGCTACATTGCCATAATTGTAAGAGTGATAAGCAGGTTGACCCCCGGACATATAAGGTGGTACATAACTTGTTGACATGTAAGGAGGAATGTATCTGCGTCACACTACTGTGTGGGAAGACGAGGGAACAACATTACTAGAGGTAGTGCTCCAACCTGAAGGACCATGTGAGTCATGGAGAGGATGTGACATTAAAAATGCATTCAAAGAAATACGTGTAGTGCACGATAGAGCATAATATGAAATATAAGTTGTGCTTCTAATGTTCACATTTCTAGGGCCATTTATGCGAATTGGGACACTAGTATTAGGCCTAGGTAATGGGTATGACGATACTCCCACTGTAGGTGTGGAAGGAGAAATGTGACCACTACCAAACCTATCTACATGGAAAGGGATGGTAGTTCCCCCAGGCGTAGTAATAGGGTCTACACCAGATCTGAAATTAAATGACAGAACGACGTCCAAAAGGTCTATAATTCCAAATATAAATGGGTTAGTGCTAGAGGGTACTGGTGAGTTTCACCGTTCGACCTATGTGAATAATATCGATGGTTAGTGTTTACATAATATGAAAACTGGGATTGTGCAATATATGATGCACCAACCTCAAAAACATTAGCTTCTTCCGGAGTCCCATATACACTATCTGGCACATTCCCCACACCAGGGGGAGGAAAAGGAGGGGCCTCCAGGATCTCATATGTATGACTCATAGTGAGATGAGTGTGTGAATCATGGTGAATATGAGTCCTCCCAGACTATCTGTCTCTCTTCCATGAAGGAGGAGGAGACATAGATGACAGAATACCTTCTAAACATCGAGAATGATGAAATTCCACTCTCGGATCCATGATGAATTCACAAAAATAAAGAGACTCATAGTAATTATGAATCCTAAAGAGATATAGTGCACATAGAGAACACTCCTAATAGAATCTAATACAAAATGCAAGCAAGCCAAGGGGATGATAAATGAGCTCCCAAATGTAGTAGGTATGTCTCTCCTAGGAGAGGCAAGAGACTCCCATACACTACAAGCGGAGGTGTGTAACCAATTATAGTGGCCCTCAGCTTCAACGTGTAAAGAGACTATGTTGTTTGACCCCTACTTGGCTAGGAAACTCACAGGATAACCTCTGCAAGTACCCCCTATGATACCTAGGTAAGGAAACTAAGGTCACCCCAATATAACCAATGCTCAGGCAAACAGTCGCAGGCAAGATCTACCGTATGGGAAGGGAAACAAATCCCGAAGCTCGAAAGCACCAAAGGTACCTCAAAATCTCTGAGATACGAATAAGATCCTGGAAATATATCTAGCACTACATAGAGAGTGGCAAGGGGCTATCCCCACCATAAACATGTACGCTTCCTCATATGTAAATCCTATGTAAGAGGAGCCTCTTGAGAACACTAATTATACCAAGGATTTCACTCTCTCACCTGGAAATACACCTACTTGTTTTTTTTAGTATTCTTGGAGAAATTTACTCACAACAACCTGTTCCAAGACTCTAAAACCTAAGCTTGTTGATGTACCCTATCAAAGAAAAATGTGTGATTCATTTTAATATAGGCGTTAATTTTAGGGGCTATGGTTACTCAAAGGAAATTACCATGCAGCCAATGATGTTATGAATCAGCAATGAAAGTAAATATGCACACCTAACAAAAAATGCCAAGTGAATTTTTTTCTTTAAATGTGAAAACAGGGTATTCCACTACACAAGATGCATATTTTTCATTCAAATGAAAATGCAACCATTCCTATATGAAATCCTGATTACTAATCAACTGAGCAAACCTAGTGCAAGTATTATGCAAATGCAAAAATGCATGAACATGCCAAAAAAAAATATTTTTGTATTTTTGAAATAAATGATTTATAAATGAAATAACAAGACTCTACAACTCCTAGAACTGGGAGAAACTATTAGACAAGTGCCTAGTAAGATACTGATATAAAATAAATATAATGCACTAATACCAAAACAAAAAAGGAAATAAGATGACAAGAACAACTTCTAACTAAGAAGCAAATAAAAAATGTCTTTGGCTAGAAACAAAGGGAGTATACATACACAACCAGTACCCAGGAAGGTTCAGCAACACTAAAACTTTACCCAACAACTCTCAGTCATCCAAATCACATTCAAAACAAAAGCATACATGACTGTTTGCATAAAACCTGTGTGTATACATGGTTGTTCAGATAAAACCCCCGTGTATACGCTGCTGTGAGAAAAAAACCCACATACAAGAAGAAAGAGGGGGTAAAATGATAGGCTTAGACCAAAATTACTTCAAAAAGACACTAATGGGAAAACATAATTATGTACCCGACACAGAAACATAGAGAAACAGAGAGAAATTCAAGCACATTGTGCACCCAATCCCCAAATAAAAACAAGGAACCTCCCCAGCGGAGTCTCCAATTCTGTTACAGAGAGAAACTTCCTATGGCTTGGGGTAGAACACAAAAGACTGAATGAATCCAAAAACCAATCCATTCCAATATGAAAGAGAAACAAATGCATATAAACTTAAGGATATGAAGCGTACCTTATTCCAGATGGTTGATGTAGACCCCCATTGAGCTTTTCCAACACGCTTGTATTTATAATTCACTCTCAACAACAACAAACAAGGAAAGCATGCTATATATCAAAGTGTTAAGGCTAATATAGCTTATATAAAACCATCATGTATAAGAAAATATAACTACATCCATGGAAAGAATATTCATAGTTATACACATGTAATGGATGAGAAATGGATATTTCTATTAATAATAAAGAGAGATAAAATAGTGACAAACTCTATTAGCACCTCGTCGAAACAGATAAATTGAGTCCTCCACATGGGCCTCCACCACTTCAGTCCTCCATCTCAATGGCAAGCCTACAAGGAAATGGAGATCTTGGGAAGAGCAACAATGTGTGCTCCAAAGGGAAAAAGGGTTGCAAACTCATGCATAAACAAGTGAGGCAACAATGAACTATAGTTTCCTTGCTCTTGAAAATTCTCCTCCTTCAATGCATCTAAGAGGTTCAATACATAGCCCTCCAATGGACAATGCAGGGTCGATTCAGAGTGATTTTCAAGCATATGAAAGGCCAAGAGTCAAGTTATCCAGTACTCATTGAGGAAAACTCCAATTCTTTTTGTTTTTATGCACATTTCCCGATGTACACGGGTATTGTCTAAAAATATTCATGTACACGCAGGTATTGGATTAAAAGTCATGTATACAAATAAATAGGTCTTTTTTAAGGACTTTCTTGGATAATCAACGTATAACTTGATCAAGGGGGTCTAAGGAGCATGGGGGCGTCACCTAGGGACCAATATGATATCACGTTCGTTCATATTGGGGGGTTAAAATTAAAAAATTAAAAATTAATATATTGGGGGTATATTAGGGGTAATTAGGGTTTTTTTTTTACTATTTAAATATGTAATATGCTGGGGCATGTTTTATTCAAATTTTTGGCCTGAGCCATTCACGAGTCCTCCGAGCCTTGCCTGCGTGCCTGTGCCTGTGCTTGTGCCTGCGAGCTCGTTTGTGGAGGAGCTCCTGAGGCCGTTAGCAGAGGAAGGGAATGGTTATACCAATATATGCTTCAGCAACAAAAGCTTTGGTCTCGATGCTGCTCGTGTTGCAGAGAGAATCTTGATGGAAGTTCAGAGTAATCTGACTGATGTTGATCTTTCAGATTTCATCGCGGGAAGCGGCGAGGACAAGGCCCTTCAGGCAATGGCCATATTTTCATCCGTTTTACAAGGGTGTGTATTGAGGACCTTGAATCTTTTTGACAATGCACTGGGTGAGAAGGGCGTTAGGGCTTTTGGGTCTCTGTTAAAATCTCAGAAAACGTTGGAGGAACTGTATTTTATGAACAATGGTATCTCTGTGGAGGCTGTTAGAGCCATCTGTGAGCTTCTGCCCTCCGTTGAGAGGCTTAGGGTTCTGCATTTCCATAATAATCTGACAGGGGATGAAGGGGCAGAGGCACTTTCAGGGCTTGTTAGGAACTGCACCGCATTGGAGGATTTCAGATGCTCATCTACTAGGGTTTGTGCTGCGGGTGGTATAGCTCTAGCAGAAGCTCTAGGAGCAGGTGATAAATTGAAGAAGTTGGATTTAAGGGATAACATGTTTGGGAAGAAGTGCGGGGTTGCTTTGAGCAAAGCCCTTTCAGGCCATTTTATCATCAACTACAGGTTTCTACAATTTGGGCCGTTTCAATCAATCAAATAGATGGTCTGATCAGACTATTGATCAGAAAAAGGCCCTCTCTATGTCAGGAGCTCTTTCTCGGACGTTTTCAATCCCTTCAGTCCATGGTCCTTCATGGCAGGTTTGTGAATATCACACGCATCTCTTTCTTGTTGATAAGAGCTCGATTTCATCCTCAAATTGTTCTCCAAATACAATTTTAGAAGCGAACCTTCCAGGGAAGGTGGCAGTTCATAACAGCATTAAGGCAGTTACATACTCTGGCACTGGGCATCTAGAAGGGTTTTGTTTACCAGTCAAAAGCATTCATGGTCCAAAGTTATCTAATCAATGCTTGGGCCTTCGCAAAAATGTCAGTTTGAACAAGATTTCATTAGCGGCATCTTTTTGCAGTATTCAAGGGAATGGCCATTACAAGAGGGACAGAGATAGGCCAGAAAAGAGAAACCCCATTGGATTGAATTTGTCCTATGGTTTGCTTGGATTTCACTTTTTTGGAAATGAAAGCTGGCTTCGTTGGGTATGCGGTCCAGAGTCGAAGGGGTTTCACAATTTTACTGCTTTCTTGAATACAGCTGCTCGAGCATCTCCAGACACGACCTTTGATGGTTCTGCTAAATATGATAATCTTGATGACTCTTCTAATGCTTCAGACCAGTATGTTGCTTCTTCCTCCACTTGACCTTCCTCCGTGTGCTCTTTTTTTATGTTTGTTTGTTTCTGTTTGTCAACTGTCTTGAATTTTCAATAGACCTTTTACAAGGATAAACATGGGTTGCAAAATATTTTGGGACACGTCTTCCTCCTACCTTGCAAGGCATTCTGGTATCACCTCTACTGTGTGCTATTGGATTCTTATTAGTCAATGTTAGGTACTGCATGTATATTTTATGCTCTATATATTGTTAGTATAATGTCTATGGAGTTGATTTGGCAGAAATCGACTTTGAAAATAAAACTAGTGAATGATTGCACACAGAAAGCTAGAATCTATTTATTTTATAATGCCATTTGTGTATTTATATTCAATCCACGGTGAAG
>LPNX010152591.1:129314-145920 GCA_001517045.1 Pseudotsuga menziesii | reverse complement strand
TCTCTTGGAGCGAGAGGAGCAAGAGGAGGATTGAAGAGAAAGCTTGGACCAGCCTTCAGTTTATCAGGTGTGGACCTTTCTCATCTCTGAAACTTGCTGAACATTGTGCATCTCTCTTTCAACCCCAGTACGTTGATGGCCTCTTAAACCCTAGCCATAGGATGCTTTCCTTTACAACAATAGGTTTGAACCTATGAATGATGCAAGACATCATAAAATATGATACTTAATAAAAAGTGGATTTAAAAAAAAAATATTTTTGGCAATTTGATATGGGGAAACTAGTGTTAAAAGGGGACCAACCTTATTAGGGGTGTAGGACTTACAAGAATAATAAATGTTTAAAATGATTAAAACATAAATCAGATATTTAGTAATTAAGAATTTATATAATTGTGAGGAAATGAAAAGGCATGCCCTAACCACTTCTTCATTGAAGAAAATTAATTTTATTTGGGACTGACTATTCATTGAGACTGTTGATCTATCATCACCATTCCAATGGAAAATAATTATATCCTCTTCTTTTGAATTTCCTTTCTGGACATAAACTTCTGGAAAAAGAAGAAGAGAGAAATCCCTCATTTTAAAATATTCTAAGAAGATAAGAATGGAAGGTAGATGGAGGAGCTTGCAAAGGAAAAGATACCTTTTCCCCCCAAAAGGTTTGGCCTAAATATCCATAAGAGTACTCACAGTTATTTTATTCCAGTAGTGTGGTCTGGAAAGAGAGAATTCCTGAAAGAGGAAGCTTATGCAAACAAGGGAATCCACAATGCTGGGTAAATGGAACCTGATGGTAGCATCTACTTAAAGTCAATAGTTTAACAACAAATAACACTAAGTCTAGTCTACTAGTAGCCTTGGTTCAGTTGAGGGTGATATATGCAAAGGTTCAAAGATAGTGAACAGTTGCAGATATCTATGGAAGGGTGGAACTCGGTAGTCCCATATCAAGTTACCTAAAAGGTTTTCAGATAAGTTATTTAAGTTGTTTTTGTTACTTTCTTGCTTATGAGTTAATTTTACTTATTTTAATATGTCTTCCTTTATATTATAGATTAGGATTTTTGGCTAGAAAGAAAGTAATTTATCGTATCCATTCTCGTAAGCTGGTTTGATAATCTACAATCTGTCTGAGATTGCAAGAAAATGTTTCTAAATTTATTAGTTTAAATTATTTCTAGGGTTTGATAATCTAATTTCAATAAACTACATTGATTAGAATTGTGTAATACATGTTGGCATTATTTAGAGGAAGGATTTAATTCCTCTATTTCTTAGTTAGGGTTTAATAATTATTTCTTGTTAAATTGTTAATTTTTTGAGTAAAATTCTAGATATTTTAACATAAAGAAGTAATTAGGATCTCATAATTATTTTTCTATTTAAATTCTTGTTATATAAGTAATTACTGATCATTTTAATGCAAACAAGTGATTAGGGTTTGTTAATTATCCTTTATTTAATTTTTAAAATTATTTGAATAATTAGTTATTATTTTAATGTGTGTGTGTTTGTAAAAAGTTTGTTAGGGTTTAGATCTATTATGTTTGAAGAACAATTTTAATGTTTTGAAAATATAGTAGTAGACATCTTATCATTAGAATAAAAAAACACCTATGGATATATAACTATAAATATATACTTGTAAATTATTTCCCATTTATATGTTAAATATGAATTAATAAAGTACATGTAATAAATTATTATGGAAGCAACAATTAGGAAAACCCGAGGACTAAACCCTAACTCCTAAAAGAAATACTAATGAACTCATTTTAAGACAATAAATAAAATGTAACTATAAACATTAGTTCTCTACAATCGATTATATCAGACAGAGAAAACATCTATAAACAATACACTATAAATAAACTCTAGATAGTAATAATAACATATGTTTTTATCATTCCCTCCTTTCAATGGGTTCATTTTTTTCTTCTTTTGATAATTAAGTAATTTTTATTTGTTGTAAATATTTCTTATATTTAAGTAAAATTAGTATACGATAAAGGAAATGAAAAATGTCATGGTATTAAGAAAATCCAATGCAAAATATTACAAAACAACAACAACTTTGAGGAAGTGACGACTTCATTTAAATATATAGTAATCAATTTTAGTTACAAATATATACGGAACTATAACATTGAGAAAAAATTTAAATGGAGGGTGGAAAGATTATAATGGACTTGAAATGGTTGTAAATCAACAGCCTTATGGATTTGAGAAAATAAGAAACTCCTCTTTAAGACTCTTGTCACTCACGATGGTGAAATTTGGGGTTGCATCATATCTAGAGAATCATGAAGGAAGATAGAGAAAAAATAAAAGAGTTTTATAATTTCTAATCTCAAAATTAATGGAAACACACCTTAACCTATCATCATGATAGAACCATGTATTTCCTCCATTAAGAGCATGGCTATGACCAAGTACCTAGTGTAAAAGAACATGCTAAAAAACATGGAAAACAAGAGGTTTTATAACATTATACAAAACCACTTATGGAGCAAGAGGTGTTGGCATAAAACACGAGGTCTTTGATAGATAATTGGAGAATGAAGGAAGAATTCACTATGCATCACTACGCAAAATAACAATAATATTAAAGCTATTATTAAATCTAAATTAAGGAGAGGAAATTATGATACTATATGAAGGTGATAAACCATAATATACAAGATAAAAGATATTCCTCTATTTTAATGAGCTTAAAGAAGAAAATGAAATTTGCTATAAAAAAATGAACTCTTATCAGATCGATAGAGGAATAAGGCAATGAAAAATTTGCCAAAGTTGGTGAGGTAAAATAATTTGTTGTATTTATGATACTAAGAGGGATGAATCACTACAACAAAACCCTATGATTAGCATCTATTTTAGTGCCCTTTTTAGTGTACACTATTACTTTTAGTGTATTTTTTATTGTTTTTGGGACAAAGTGGACGGTTTTCGAACAGATGATAATTTTAATGGCGTTATTTGCGTCCTTCTTTTTAAATTGGCGCTATTGTGGACGGTAATTAGCGTCCCAATTAGAGTCCCATTTAGCGTCCAATTTAACATCCCAATTAGCATCCCTTTTAGTGTCACATTTATCATCCCAATTAGATTCCATAATAGCATCCTAGATAATTCCCAAAAGAGCCTCTGAAACAACCCCCATAATAGCAGGTCTAGCATAACTGCATGTATAGAGCCAGGGATTGCTTCAGGAATTGCGTCGTGAATTGCACATGGAAAAACATCCAAGATGATGCCAAGAATAGATCCAAGAATAGAGCCAAGATTTGCACCTAGAAAATATCCAACATAGAGCTAGGTATAGAGCCAGGTATCGTGCTTGGAATAACACCAAAAATTTTGAAAGAACTGCGCTAGGTTTAAAGCCATGAATTGTGCTTGAATTAACCCTAATTAAACCCTTATTAGCACCTAATTACCACAAATCATTACCTAATAATTACCACTAAATGACCCTTAATTACATGTAATTTACCACAAATCACCCTTAAATGATTAGTAATCAAGTTGACTCTTAATTTCCCTTCATTTACCCATAATTACCCATAAATGACCCCTTACTTTGCGTGGGGCCCAATTCCATCACATAGGCCTTACATAGCAATTTGTTTGGCTTGTGAGTGGGATTTGGTAGCCATTTTTGGGATCTATATAACCATGAATATTTTTATACTACTAGGCCATGGTTTGGGATTAGCCTCTAGGTCCTAAGCTCATATAGTTTCCTCGATGTCTCATGGGTCATGTGTAGCGCCCTAGACAACCACACACTCCCTACTCATGAAATATTTAGCATGAATGATATATGTTCATCATTTTGAGAATTAACATACTAATGATGGTTCTTGATGCCCATGCCATGGTTTCGGGATAAAAGGAAAGGAACTAGGAATAACATATATTTATATGGGGCTCACATGCCATGCTTTGTCGCTCGAGGCATTATACATGCCCAAAATACATAATATATGGCCTCCAAGTTTGATGTGATGCTTATTTCGAGGTTTGAAAGGAATGATATGTTTCTTTGGGATAAGGGCATAGTTCGGTGCGAAACCTAGGTACTAAATCCATGGAATCTATCTCTAATCCCTGCATGCCATGTGTGGGGTCTTAAGCCACATCATAGGCCATGCATACGAAATCTTTGGAATGTGAGTAAGATGTGGGGTCATATTTAAATGATGGTTCTCATGACCCAAGTCATTTTCTAGGGTGAAGATATATAGTTTTAGTCCATAACATGAGGATTTTGGGTTTTACATAGGCCATCCATGAGGCCCTAGCCCATCCTTTCCCAGTGGTAGGGATATGGTGGCCATTTTGAGGCTTTTCACATCATGGATTCTTCTTGGTTACTAATCCATGGTTTCATACCAAACCCATGTTGTTGGGATATAACATGATTTGTCTATAGGCCTCATGTTCTTTGCATAGTAACCCACATCATAGAATGGGGCTCTTGTACGGAATACTTAGCCTACATTTGATATATGACCATCACATCAAGCAGGGGCACGATACGGATGGATGTTGAGAACCATTCCATGGCATAATGAAAAATTTAGGAACTTACATTGTGGCATTTTACTATGGAGTTCATGGTCCATGTGTGTGGTCCCAAACCACCATATTGGCCTTCCATGGGAAATGTTTGGCCTAGAAATGTGATATGGTGCACATTTTGAAGCTCAAAACACTAGAAATGGTTCTGGGTTCTTGTGATGTGGTTCAATGCCAAAATGTAGGGTATTATACCGTAATATTTGTATATGGGCTCATGAGACATCCTTGTGTCACTTGGACACCACAAAGGTCATGCAAAGGAAATCTTTGTCATGTGATCAAGAAATGATGGCCATGTTGATTTTGGTGCATTCAGGATAGTTATCATGGCTTTAGAGACGATCCAAGGTCAAAATATAGAATAAAGTGATGATAGAATTTAATAATCTAACATTGAATAACGTGATGATAGAATTAGTAACCTAACATGTTTTCTATGAACCTTGTTCCAATCATTTATTTTGTAAATATTTACAAGACAATTTAACACATGCAACCCACATCTATTAATTAATGACATGTATAATACCACTTACATCAACTTTAATCCCATGAATATCCTTGGATATGAACATTGTTCAATCCATTGAGATTATGCTAGTAAATATAACGTATACCGATGGTGTCTTTGGTAAAACATTATTTATTTGAATCTATGTTCTTCATCACATTATCTCTTTTATGATAATTCTAGATGAATAAAAGGTTACGTAATGACAACAAAGCCTTCACCACAAATTTCAAATCTTCCAAAAAATGTTCAATTATGGGGGGATTAGTTTCTTTTAACCCTCCTCTTTATTATCAATTGTTAACTCATGTTAAGCATCTATATGTAAGTATTTATCACAATACTAAAGAAATAATTTGGTGATGGTCATTCCTGTGATGGAATTTAAATGGTCATCATCAAAGACAATTATGGTAACAGGATATGAAAAATTGTCATTGTAAGTGGTTTTGGTGGCAGTTCTTTATTGGGAACCTCCACTAGTTAAGTCCTCCTTTTGGACTCCTAAAGATATAGGAAGAGTTCTATGACACACCAATGCACTCCAAGGTGGTTTTCGATCTACTCATCAACCAAAAAACTATAGCCCACCCCACTAATGCTCTCTATAAAGGCATCCTTCCAATACACACAACTATGATCATGCCAAAATAAACAACGGTTTTCAGCATCAAATTAAACATGATGAAAATAATGATGATCATCAACATGGAGTCACCAACAAGAAATATCATCAAGCTAAATAACATCAAGAAAAATGGAACTATTGTAGGGAATAATTAACATAACCATTTAATTAAATAGTTTATTTCTATTTATTCATTAATATATAAATGCAAGATAATTAAAAAAAAAACTTATCTCTTACAACACTTGGATTTGGCTACAAAATCCCTTGTAGTAGATCACCAAACTTACTTGAACCAAATAGGAAGGAATTATACTATGCCTGCAAAAGTTACATACAAAAATCCAACCAAGTTCATCCACCCACATTAAAATACAGAGTCATTTTCCTTATCTAGAGCACATATCAATATTTCCTCTTACACAAACCAATAATCTAAACCAATAAGTAGTTGATGAAGAGTTTCCATGACCAAAAGTGATGACCCTTCCAAATTTATATTATATATTATTTTTAAATGACAATTTACAGAATTTGGAAGTTGATAATTCCAATTTTTAATGTATTATCCTTTCCTAAAACTAATTCATAAAAGAAAGAAAATGAGTAGATGATATTATTCCCTTATTAAATTGTTTTTGTCGTCAATATCCTCAACGTCATATCTCACTTGAACTTTTACAATAAGACTAATTTCATAAAAATGATACAACAAGAAAGTAGTTTGCCACTATTAACCAAATTTTCTAAATTTGGAAATGATTTCATGCAATTAAATTAATTTTAAAAGATGTTTTTTTTTCAAAATATTGCACATATAACTTTAGTGTTAGGTTCTCTTAGGATTATTAACTCATCATATAAATGGTCTCAACAATATCACCCTTTCATATGGCTAAAATATACATCCCTTTATTTAAAGCAATACCACCCTCAACAATTATCTTTTAATGCATTCCTTATCACCTCCTTTAGCAATCAAAATTATTTGTAATACATGCCCTATTATCTGCTTTAGCACTGATAGATATTCATATATATTATGACTCATTTTTCAAAGTAAATCAAATACATTACAATACTAGACAATAAATCAAATATATAAATATTACTTTATATCAAAATTATAGATTAACCTAATAGAAAATTATAGAAGACATCCATGTTCTATATTAAGAATTCACACCAAAAATTTCAATTACTTTATGAAAATTATAATTTTTCGTATAAAATATTATTATGTTAATCTTACAATTTGGATTCTAGTTAGACATCAACATCATCAATATGAGAGGCTTAGAATTGAAACATTTTTTAAAATATAAGTTTTATAAGCCTTTAATAATTGTTGTGTTCCAATATTTATTTGTTCAAAATATGTAAGAATTTGCAATATACTCCACATTAAACACATGTTTTTGTTAATGTTTGTCATATAATGAAAAATGGAAATGGAACTTTTAATTTACAAGACTAATTGGGAAGTGAACATATATTTATACATATATAGGAACCCAATGAACCAAGGAATTGACTATCACGCTTTACCTCTACCATTCGGAGCTTGCTCTCACACCCAAGGTGTTCGCATCTAAATAGTACACATATGAACCAAAACGCCTTGGTTCCCTACCATGTTTTCCTATAATATTACAACCGAGTGAATTCCATGGAGAGACTTGTTAGGGTTGGCACCAAGACAACTTACATGGAGACCCTGTTTGTGGGTTGGCAGCAAATGTTTTTCTTTGACGAGAAATGGGGTGCTTTTTTTAAGGAAGGGGGGATCTCAGAGGTAATTAGGGTAGAATTCATTAGTTTTTTATGTGATGCTACTACAAAACATACCTGCAGTGACATGTAGTCTCATGAAAATCCTTTAATGATCGTTTCCAAAGCCACTTATGGTGACACCACACAGAAGATCATCGACAAAAGTAGATTTCATTATAACTAATAAATGATCTCAAAGAATTCATGATTCGAGCTAGAATTTCTTGCTTCTCAAACTGTTGGGGGATATTTGGGAACCAAACCCATACTATAGTCAAAGAGGTTGAGGTTGATCTTAAGGTAAAACTAGATTCGAAGGGCACATGATGTTATAGTTGGATTTTCCACTCTCGGCATATCATGTTTTTGTGGCCTGTCCATGTCCCTATGCGGACTCCTTGTACCCCCCTTTTCCTCAGTATTACTTTGATGCTCTAAAAAATCGCTTCAAAAGTCATGTTTATGGGTATACGCGAGTCATTAGCTTACAACACACATGTACATGCATCTTTGTCCACTATGACCCACATACAGCAGGAAATATGCTCAAAAATAAATATTTCAAGTTTTCCCTCATCAAGTAATGAATAACTTGACTCTTGGCCTTCCATATGCCTGGAAACCCTCTGATTCGTCCCTTCACTTCTCACTAAGGGGATATATATTGAGCTACTTGGAAGCATTGAAGGAGGAGAACTTGTGAGAGCAAGGAGATTATAGTGGAATTGTGCCCCATTCTTGTATACTTGAGTCTGCATCCCTTTATCCTTGGAACAACCATTGGTGCTCTTTCCCAAGATTTCCTTTGTCTTTGTGATCTTGCCTCAAGATATGGAGGATTGAAGTGGTGGAGGACGAGGTGGAGAACTCATTTTCTCGATTTCGACGAGGTGCCAACAGAGGTTGTCATTTGTATCTTTGTTTACATTTAATAGAAATATTTGTTTCTCGTCCATTATATGTGTAACTATGAATATTTGTATCCATAGATGTAGTTGCTTCGATTATATATTGGATGTGCATATCCTATAATAGATTCTAACACTTAATATCTATCATGCTTGTATATTTTTTTGTTGTTGATGATGGAATGTAGGTACAGGTGTGATTGAAAGTTCAATGGGGATGTTCTACGAACATCTGGAAGAAGGTACGCTTCTCATCCCTCAGTGTTAGTCTTGTTTACATCTTTACCATATTGGAAGTGGATTGATTTATGGTGTGATTTTGTATGTTGTGGGACACCCCAAGCTATAGGAATTTTTTTTTGTATCATAATCGACGACTCCAATGGGGACTTTCCTTTTTGTTCAGGCTTGGGTGCATAATGTACTTGATTTTCTCTCTACTTCTCTGTGTTTTTGTGTCGTGTTCAAGAGTGTGTTAACCCATTGGAAGTCCTTTGAATTAATTTGACTATTATCCTACCCTTTTACCACCTATCTCTCAGTATACACTAGTCATAGAGGTAGTAGTCGCGTACACATGTGGGTTGTAGTACATACAGTCACATATGCACTTAGGTTTTCTGTGAACATGTGCATACATCCACCTTTGTGATTGAGATATTGATGTTGGGGAGATTTTTGATGGGTTGTGAGCGTTGCTAAGTCTTCTTGGGTTCCCACGGTGCTTGTTTATTGCTTCTGTGCTAACCAGAGATGTATTTTTCTTTGCTTTTATTTAAAAGTTGTTCTTATCATTTATCTCCTTTTTGTTTTATTATTAGTGTGTTGGACTTCTTGGTGTCAATGTCTTTCTTGGCTTGGTTCTGATACTTGTTGCTGAAGGTCTCGGAGTTTATAGAGTTTGTTTATTTCATTTTCATAACATTTGTAATTAAAATACAAAAATATGTTTATTTTTGGCATGGGTTTTCATTATGCATTTTCATTGAAATGGTACTTGCATTAGGTTTGCTTATATGAAATAGTGTTCACGATTTCATATAGGAATGATTGCATTGCATTTGAAGAAGAAATTTGTGCATTTCATGTAGTGGCATACCCCCTTTTTCATGTTTAAGAACAAGTTACACTTGGCATTGTTGTTTAGGTATGCATATTTATTTCACTGCTGAGTCATAATATCACTAGTTGCACGCTCATTACCCTTGAGTAATCACAACCATTAAAATTAACACTTAACTTAAAATTGATTACACTTTTTCTTTGATATAGGTGCACCAACAATATTAGGTTGTAGAGTCTTGGAATAGGGTGTCATGAGTAAATTTTTCCAAGACTGTGAAACAAAACAATTAGGTGTTTTTGCAGGTGAGAACTGAAATCCTTAATATAATTGGTGTTCCTAGGAGGCTCATCTTACACGGGAGTTAAGCACTAGGAAACACACATGTTAGTGGTGGGAATAGCCCCTTGCCACTTTATACTAAGCGTCGAATATATTTCCAGGATCGTATTCGTATCTGGGAGATTTTGAGGTACCTTGGGCGCTTTCGAGCTTGGGGATTGCTACCTTCCCCATATGGTATATCCCGCCTATGATTTTTCACCTGAGCATTGGTTATATTGAGGTGACCTTAGTTTCCTTACCTAGGTATCACAGGGGGTACTTGTATAGGTTATTTTGTGAGTGTCCTGGCCAAGTAGGGGTCGGTCAACAAAATCACTATACGCATTGAAGCTAAGCGCCATTATAATTGGTTACACACCTCCTCTTGTAGTCTATTGGAGTCTCAGGCCTCTCCTAGGCGAGACATACCTGCTGCATTCAGGAGATCACTTATCCTCCCTCTTGGCTTGTTTGCATCTTACTAATATTTACTTAGGGGTGTGCTCTTTGTGTGCTAGCCAGAATTAGAGATAGTAAGTTATTGAGTCTTTTTTATTTTTTTAGAGTCATCATAGATCAATTTTCAGCACTACACCGATCTCAACATTTAGTGGGTATTTCTCCTTGTGACTCTCCTCCTCCTCCTTGGAAGAGGACTAGACATTCTAGACAAAATTTTACACAATGTTCTCACCATGTGTACTACATCTGAGAACCTGAAGATCCCTCCTTCTCCATACTATGGAATGGGGAATGATATCGTCTTGATACTCGGGACTCTGGTTCACATCAATCCTCACGGGACCGATACTTATTATAATACACAACCCCATTTGTCAAAATCTATAGCTTCCCATCGTAGGTCTACCTTAGGAAGATTGACTAGTGAGACTCATCACATTCCCTCCAGCACGGGTCCTTTTAGGTTTGACATGTTGAAGCTTACTGATACTATCCCATCATCTGTCATCAACCCTGGTATGGATTCTGGTGTTGGGATTGTAGTCATCGCAGACCCTTTCCCCATTGATAGATTTGGGAGTGGTCATATTGCTCCTTCTGCTCCATTCATGAGAGGGTTTTCACCCGATCTTAACACTAGTTTTGAGATGTTACAAGTGGTATCAAAGCCATGGTTACAACATTGTGACCTATGGACTCATTCACATTTTGCATAGTAAAATTATTCATTCTAAAAAATAATATCTATTTTCCTTCTTCACTTTAATGTAATTCATGACACTGCTAGATTCAACACAACCAAACCTGCCAAGGAAACTAGGAAATTAAACTTCAATTTTAGGACGATGATATGATTCGATGCTGAGAACTGGAAGAAATAGGGCTAAGTTAGAAAGAGCTTGGGAAGAAGTCTCAAGGAAAGAAGAATTGGCAAATGAGTTACAAAATCAATGGCATCGACATTAGTAAAATAAAACTAAGATAACAATGAGTGTTGAAAGGAATTCCATCCAACAAGAACAACAAAAACCACCCCAACAGGAAGGATAAATGTGGGTTGATTTAGACAATGATCATAAAACCATTACACCTTTAAAAATTTTAAGAACCATGCAAAGTTTGAAATCTGAACTACAAAGTATTAAGGAAGATAACCTAAAGGATAGGAAAACTCAACATGAACTCAATGTGGTATTACTGCAAAATTTGACTGAAATCAAACAAAATCTAGAACACACTGTGAGTAATGTAGCGAGAAGGACTTATAACAATAAAAGAGATAAGGAATAAGAAGAATCCAAATCAAGTTCCTCTCAGAAACCTGGAAAAAGAGGAAGTTACAGCACTGGCACAATTTCATCCTCATCCCCACCTAGATACAGGAAAAAATCTAAACACTCACACAGCTCTAAATTGAAGGGAGAGTTAAAAAAAAATAATGCACCATTCTTTGAAGGTGATATAGATTGAGAAAAGTCTGAGGAATGACTGCTTGGTATGTCTAAATATTTCCATGTCGATGACCATCCAAGCAAACTGAAAGTTAGTCTAGCGATATATAACATGAATGGGAAAGTTGCATGATGGTGTAGGGATTTAAAATTAACCAAAGGAATAAACTTAAGGAAAGATTGATTGGGAAAAATTTAAAAGGTTGTTTAAATAAAAATACCTATATAAAAGATTTTATGATAGTAAAATCAAGGAGTTTCATGAGATAAAAATGGGTTCAATGACAATGGATGGACTAATTACAAATTTTTTAGAATTACTTCATTGCATACCCTACATAAAAGAAGAGAAAATAAAAATCCAAATATTTTTAAGTTATTTACCAACCTATTTTGTGAATAAAATAGAATTCGATATTGCAAAAACTTTGAATGAAGCTCTGTATAATGCTAGAGTGTGTTATGAGCATAGCCAAAGTATGTCAGAAAAAAAAATCCAAGTTTGGTGATAATTTAGGAAATCCTTGTTTGGTGAAAGGGATACCTAGAAAGAATTCTATACAAAATATTTCTGCTATACAACTTAAAAGGAGTGTTAAAAAAGCTATAAATTGTATGCAGTTAGCATTCATGACTGTAATGAAGAAACACAATACAAAATAGATGATATTATCGTCTTACCAAATTTTAAATATGTGTTTCCAGATGAAATACCTGGTCTCACACCTAAACAAGATATAGAATTCTTTATTAATTTGGCTCCCGGAGTAGTACTAGTATCCAAAGCATTCTATCGGATGAGTTCCCCAGAATTGGTAGAGTTAAGAATCCAACTATAAGAATTAGTTCATAAATGTTACATTAGGCTGGCAAGTGTATCACCGTGGGGAGCTCCGATCCACTTTGTGAAAAAGAAGGATGGACTATGATAATGTGCATTGATTAATGTCCGCTTAACAAATTTACTATCAAGAATAAATATGCACTTGCTAGAATTGATGACTTGTTTGATCAAGTTGGAAAGGAAAAAATATTCTCCAACATAGATTTAAGATCAGGATATCACCAAGTTAGAATTCGAGAAGATGATGTTGTAAATACTTCTTTCCGAACTAGATTTGGGCATTAAGAATTTGTGGTAATGTCTTTTGGACTGACCAATGCACCCACAAATTTCATGTGTTTTATGAACATCATCATTAGTCAGTATTTATATAAGTTTGTTATATTATTCATAGATGACATCTGATTTACTCAAATAATGAAGAAGAACATGTTGAACATTTAAATATAGTTTTACAAACCTTGTGAGAACATCGGCTTTATGCCAAGTTCTCCAAATATGATTTATTCAAGAAATAAATTTAGTACCTTGAGCATATTATATATGAATAAGGTATAACAGTAGGTCCTGAGAATATTGAGGCAATAATGGAATGGCCTACTCTGCAAAATGTATCATATGTTAGATCCTTTATGGGGTTATCTGGGTACTATAGAAAGTTCATAGAAAACTTCTCTAACATAAATTGTCCTATTACCTCTTTGCAAAACAAAGAAGCTAAATTTATTTGGAATGAAAAGTGTGAATTCAGTTTTAAAAGACTTAAATAATTTCTCACAAAGGAACATGTATTAAAAGTAGCTGACATGGATAAATATTTTATGGTTTGCACAGATACATGCAAGGAAGGCTTAGGAGGTGTCCTGTTACAAGATGACCATGTAATTACATATGAATCCCAAAAATTAAAATACAGAGAGAAAAATTATGAAACCGGTGACTTAGAATTGGCTACAATCATGCATTCCTTAAGGATATGGAGACACTACCTCATGGGGGAGAAATTTATGCTAAAAATAGATAATGTAAGTCTGAAATAAATGTTTGAACAACCCAACTTAAATGCTAGGAAAGCACGATGGTTAGATTTTATCAGTGAGTATGATCTTGAATTAAGACATATAAAAGGTATGGAAAACAAGGTTCCATATGCCTTGAGCAGGTGAGTCCACTTTCTACATGAAATTTATTTGAGTAAAATAGAGGAAAATTTAAAGCATAAATTAGATCAGCACAGGAAAATGGTCCATTTTATGTTGAAATTAGAAATAAGTTGTGAAAAAACAACAAAGAATCACAACAAGTGTACTTAATTGATGAAAAAGGATATCTATGGTCAAAAGGTAGGTTATATGTACCTGAAAATTCAAATATTAAATATCATATTTTAACTGAATTTCATAAGGAACCATAGTCAACGCATCTGGGTTATCAAAATATGGGTACATCAGTTAAGAAACATTATTTTTGTCCAAAAATTAGAATTGATATAGCTAATTTCATAGCTAGGTGTCTGGAATGTCAACAAATTAACATTGAACATCAACACCCTACTGGACTATTACAACCCTTGCCTATACCAGAGTGAAAATGGGAGGTAATAAGTATGGATTTCATAACAGGTTTACCAACAAGAAGAAAACAAAATGACTCAATCATAGTAGTGGTAGATAAGTTATCAAAATCTGCACACTTTGTTCCTGTAAAATCAACTTTTAAAGCAGTTAACATCGCCGAATTTTTTCTGCAAGCAATTTTCAGATTGCATGGAATCCTAAAGGAAATCATATCTACCAGGGATTCTAAGTTTACAAGTAAATTTTGGAAGACTATTTGTAGTTTTATATACTCAACTGAGTTTTGGCACCACATACCATCCACAAACTAATGGACGGACAGAACATGTTAACCAAATCCTTGAAGACATGTTAAGAATGTACGTTATGAAAAATCCTTCTAAATGAGAGGAATACTTGCATTTAGTGGAATTTTCCTATAACAATGGCTACCATGCCTCTACTAAAATTCCACCCTTTGAATTTTTATATGGAAGAAAATGCAGAGCCCTAGTTACTTGGGATGACCCAATGGATAGGCTTATGTTAGGACCTGATTTTCTTAAAGATTTGGAAAATATGGTTAACAGGGTAAAGAAGAATCTAAAAGAATCCTAGGATTTAAAAAAAAAACTTATGTTGATAAGTTTCACATAGATAAAGAGTATAAGGTAGGTGATCATGTGTACCTAAAAGTTGAGGAAAAGAAAATCACACTTAGAATGGGAAAGTGCAGCAATTTGGACCCAAGATATTGTGGACCCTTTGAAATTCTGGCAAATATAGGCCCAATAGCATATGGGATGGATTTACCAACTCACATTACAGTCCATGATGTATTCCATGTACATCTTTTAAAGAAATATGTATATGGTCCTAAGAATATTATTGATTGGAATCTATTGCAAGTGGAAACAGGTGGATAACTCCTACTAGAACCACAATGCATAATGGACTAGAGGGAAACACGGCTCAGGAGCATAACTATCATTCAGGTGAAGTTGCAATGGATGCACTTCAGGCCTGAAGAATCCACATGGGAAAAGGAGGAATCTATGAGGGAATCCTATTGTTTTATATTTGGTGAATAAACACTGGGGCGGTGTTGTTTTTAAGAGGGGTGGGATGTGACACCTATTGTATATATATACTATGTTTTGGTTAAGCCATAGGTTTGAACCTATGAATGATGCAAGACATCATAAAATATGATACTCAATAAAAAATGGATTTTTTTAAAAAATATTCTAGCAATTTGATATGGGGAAACTAGTGTTAAAAGTGGACCAACCTTATTAGGGGTGTAGGACTTATGAGAATAATAAATGTTTAAAACGATAAAACATAAATAAGATATTTAATAATTATGAATTTATATAATTGTGAGAAAATGAAAAGGGACACCCTAACCACTTCTTGATTGAATAAAATTAATTTTATTTGGGACCGACTATTCATTGAGACTATTGATCTATCTTCACCATTCCGATGGAAAATAATTATATTCTCTTCTTTTGAATTTCCTCTCTGGACATAAACTTCTCAAAAAAAAGAAGAGAGAAATCCCTCATTTTAAAATATTCTAAGAAGATAAGAATAGAAGGTAGATGGAGGAGCTTGCAGAGGAAAAGATACCTTTTTGCCCCAAAAGGTTTGGCCTGAATATCCATCTGAGTACTCATAGTTAGTTTATTGCAGTAGTGTGGTCTGGAAAGAGAGAATTCCTGAAAGAGGAAGCTTATGCAAACAAGGGAATCCACAATGCTGGGTAAATGGAACCTGATGGTAGCATCTACTTAAAGTCAAGAGTTTAACAACAAATAACACTAAGTCTAGTCTACTAGTAGCCTTGGTTCAGTTGGGGGTGATATATGCAAAGGTTCAAAGATAGTGAACAATTGAAGATATCTATGGAAGGGTGGAACTCGGTAATCCCATATCAAGTTACCTGAAAGGTTTTCAGATAAGTTATTTAAGTTGTTTTTGTTACTTTCTTGCTTATGAGTTAATTTTACTTATTTTAATATGTCTTCCTTTATATTACAGATTAGGATTTTTGGCTAGAAAGAAAGTAATTTATCATATCCATTCTCGTAAGTTGGTTCGATAATCTACAATTTGTTTGAGATTGGAAGAAAATGTTTCTAAATTTATTAGTTTAAATTATTTCTAGGGTTTGATAATCTAATTTCAATAAAATACATTGATTAGAATTGTGTAATACATGTTGGCATTATTTAGAGGAAGGATTTAATTCCTCTATTTCTTAGTTAGGGTTTAATAATTATTTCTTGTTAAATTGTTAATTATTTGAGTACAATTCTAGATATTTTAACATAAAGAAGTACTTAGGATCTCATAATTATTTTTCTATTTAAATTCTTGTTATATGAGTAATTAGTGATCATTTTACTGTAAACAAGTGATTAGGGTTTGCTAATTATCCTTTATTTAATTTTTAAAATTATTTGAATAATTAGTGATTATTTT
>LPNX010152591.1:111803-126011 GCA_001517045.1 Pseudotsuga menziesii | reverse complement strand
CCAAATTGCATATTTTGTTCATAAGACATCAAATGACACTTGGATTTCATCTCTGAACTACATGATTGTGTTCGATTAGAAGAAAACCTTACTAATGACCTACCCATGTAATATTTTCATATAGCAAATTCCAAGCTTGAAATTAGAAGCAAGTAATGTGAATTTTATAAGTCTTTGTGTAATATATATATGATTTTAAAGTTTTATCAAAACTTTTACAATGAATATTGTTAATCAAAAGATAAGATTTGAAAACGAGTTATGGCAATTCCATAACATTTTTTTTAATCGATAACCCACTTCTTTAAACTCGAAAAATTCAATTTCTTTCAACGTTTATTAGCGTTTGGATTTGGATCCCATGGTGTGGTCACTGATGAGGTTGTCCGGGGGCTGGGGGTTGTACTCGGTTCTGCTTCCACACACATAACATAAATTTGTTACGCTAAAGTTCTTGCAAAGATTACAACTAATGCTTCAAAGTTTTGAATTGTTCTCTTATAAAGGCAGCGTCGGCATTGTGTACTTTATTCACCTTAGATGATACCTTTGTTCCTCGGTGATATACTGCTAGTTTTTTGAAACATTTCTTATAAACGATATGAAGTATATAAAGAATATTTTTTTTATAAGTCGAATGTCAAAATCCTGCCACTTTTCAAATACTTGGTCAACCCGAACAAATGTGTCTTTCATTTTAACAAAATGGTTTATAAGCTGACTAGGAGTTGGTTATAAGTATAACCAATCATACCAACATGTCTTATTATCAAAATATGACCCCTAATAATAGTGATTGTTTTCATATTAGATTTTGTTAGCTACTATTTTATGACAAGCATTCAAGTGGCAATGGACACCTTTGTAAATGTTATGGATAAAGCAACTACTATTTTATGGAAAGCATTCAAGTGGCAATCTATGTTTTGATTAACTTGATAAATCAACAACTAGTTTCTTTAGCACTATGTCAAAAGCCCTTATTAAGTGAAATGCAAAATTGTAAAATTACTAAAATCAAACAAAATGAATCATGAACAGGTTTTTCCCAATGCCTTCTTCGTAATGTTGTTTATTGCACAACACTTGCTCTTTTAATTACATGGAGTATTTTTAAGTTTGAGTAGGTCATGATTGTGTCTAGGCCTTCAAATTTTTACATAGCACTGTTGATTTTCAAATATACTTTAATAACACGAAATGGCATTTAACAGAAATCTATTTTAAAATACTGTCTTCATAGTATAATACAAAGACGTACATAAATACTCAAATACTCTGCATTGTTTTGCATGTAAATTCATGTGCTTTTTTCTAAGGGAAAAATTGGGAGAGTCAACTTGAGCTACTGCACAATAAATATTTTAATTTTCTTTTCTTTTGGACTATGGCACATTGGTTTTTGGGAAAATCCACCTTTTTTTTTTGACAAGTTTACTTTGATTGAAATAACTTCAACGGGATTTTACTTTGAAGGGGTTTTACTGCAACGACATTTAATGCAACCAAATTTAACTTCGACAAGTCTTCACACCAGGGATGATTTTAAGGAACCATACTTTTTTAAAAGTGTATAAATGTTGGCGAATCTTACCAATTCTTAAAATGCTAACTATAAAATGTTTGGCGATATTTTTCAAAAAATATTTTAATTTCCAAGTATTTTATATCGTTTATATAACAATTTGGTGATTTTTAGGGTGAAAACATTTACCCCATCAAAATTGGGCGAAAAAGGCTTCAAAAAATGCAAAATGACGAATCTTTTTTTGGAGAAACCCCCTTAAAAATAGCCCATGGGCTAAATTTTGCCCCTAAAATTATCCATGCTTCACACTTGACAGTGACAAACTTCACTTTAACAAGACTCAACTTTCACTTTAACCTCGATACATCATTTTACATACTTTTATATTGACCCACTTTTACCTCGACAAATACCCACTTCACTTTTAGTTCAATGGGATTTTACCGCAACACACTTTTAAGTGCGACCAACTCCGACTTCAACATGATTATAATATTGAAAAGTTATCTTGTTAAATCATAGTATATTTTTTGCTTCAATGTGAAAGACACCTTTTTTACCGCCCAGTTGGTCGAGATAACTTTGACATGACTCCACTTTGACAGGTCCACACTTAATCATTCATTAACTTGATATGAACCTCGACACAAGAAGCTCACAATATCACATACCCAAAATATTAAATAAGACTTGTGTCGATCACTTTAAGGTTAAAACTTAAACTTTTAGATGGTGAAATATTTGAGAATTGTTTATTTCTTTTACAAACGATAAATGCAAACAAAATTCACACAAATTCACACAAATAATTATGAACTCTTACCGAGTCAACTGAGATTTGATGATATTCAACTCGTAATTAATTTCTCCAACATTTTTTGCTATGCATGATTGTCTTAGTTCTTTGTTTGATTCCTTTGCATCAACTGCTCGTTCACAAGAATCATAGTTCCATATGCCTTATACATTGATTTCGTGAGAATTCACAACAAAAAGAAAAAAAAGATATGATCTACTAAGATCCTCTAATACAAAATTGTTAAAGAGACATATTACGAGTCATTCAATACGTTTGTAAGATGAATTCTTATGAAAATCATATCAATAAGATTTTGAAAAAGAGTTTAGAAATGTTTATCAATGTGAGAAGTATCAAGGATCAAAACCCGTGAAGACCAAAAACATTTATTTTTCGAATTAATAATTATAGTTCTTATTTAAAAGATTATTTAACTTTCAAAATGTGTTAAATAAGATTTCTAATTTTCATTTAAAATATTATTTAAATTTTAAACAAAATACTGCGACCGTTGTAAAATTAATTGTACAAGGTCCATAAACTAATCAATAGTATTTTTGTTCTCACTTCCATATCGCTCATCCACTTGAATCGTAATGATATTAGTATATAGAGCAAGGAAACAAGGGATCTGGATATTAGATATTTATAACTCCAATCTCGGCCTAGAATAATTTCCTTTGGATTGAATTCCATTTGTTAGCACATGAAGAATGCATGATAATTCCATTTTGTTGCTGATAAAGTAGACCGTGTTCATTTCTCTGGGCTGTTCTTGGACTGTTAACTTGGGCATCATTCCTTTGCGGTTTATAAACCTTATTTGTGAATGTGCATACCCTCTCCTAACAGGTCATGAGTAAGGTATGATCTATTCTAGCTGGGATGTGAATGTGTTGTCTCTATTCTATAGATAGTGGTTGATTTTGAAGCTGTAGTAGGTACAGATTTTGTAGATGGCAGGTATGATGGAGTTATATGTACTTCTTGGCAGATTTAAGAAATATTCTCTAAGTTTATCTTTAGTTTGTAGCACTATTTAGTCTGTTGGATGTATCTAGATATTTTTGTGAGAGGTTGAATAAGTTTTCATTTTTATACTACAATATAATCTTAAATAGATGTGGAGGGACCTACTTACAATACATACATTTTCAACTAATGACCCAAAGGAAACTTCCAATGGACAATTCCAACACTATTTGAATTTCTACAATCGAATATTATTGGTCTTGTCTAGCCACCCTGCTCCTCAAAGTTTGTTTGCTTCAAAATGCTTGAAAATGGCTTGCAAACAACTTGTAACTATGACATTAAGCTTCCTTCTCTGTTGGTTGTCCAAATTCCTATAGTAGTCTGAGACTTGTTGTATTAATGGTTTTCTAACAACACTTTTCCTACTTTTAAGATAAATTCCATGCATTTATTACCTTGATCTACTCATTCTTATGTCTTTCTTTCTCTGCTCTACAATATTAAAATGATGAAAATATAGTGAAATTTACCTCTTTTTTGTGTGACGGTCCTCTTTTTTGTTGTTTACTTGCTTTGTTGTTGGGTAAAATTTTATAATGCTTCCATCTATTCTTAAGTGATTATGTGAATATTAGTACCACTCCATTAAAACAAATTTATTATAGTTATTTGAGCACTGAATGGTAAGTTAAAACAGTGAACCTTGTTGATTTTAAGAAGTACAACACTACATGGGATAAACGTTCACTACATGGGATCGGATATTTGCATTGAATCCTCTAACTTTCAAGGTTAGGTGGAAAGGAAGCAATTCAAATGCTATTACATTGTTTATCAAATGTCAGTTGTTAGGATGATAGCCTATTAGTCATTAACAAGTTGGGGCTTAAGGTGGCATCTTGGACCCCTAGATAACAATTATTATTTATACTAAGCTAGGGAATTATTTGTTAAAGAACATGCCTTTTGTTTGCATAGCACAACTACATTTTAATTTGATATTTTTCATTTTTACTACTCAGATGGTTATCCAAGAATACGTTTTCCTAAAATTTCCAACTGATGATAATGTTTAATAAAATTCGTTTTGACTTTTTTGATATTGTGTTATTTAACAAATTGATGTCAATTTTTCAGAGCTGTCAAAAGTGCAGAAGCTTGTTCTTACAAGGAAGGTAGTGGAAGGAGAAATATTGACTGCTGTGGAGGTCATCCCTAAGAGTGAGTCACAACAAAGCATTTGGGAGAAGCACAAAAAAGATGTTAAATATCAATCGTATGTCATAGCTATTTTACTGTTACTTCTATTTAGATTATTAGTGTTCTTGTCATGTCTACCCATGTTAGGGGTTCATGAGTTTCCTTCTAATGGGCATGTTACAATCCTCTGTCTAGAGTTGCACAGACTTTTGATCCCTTTCTTTTACAACGCTCATGCTCATACAAAGTGCGTCTAGAGGATGTTGGATGTTTCTTACGGATGTTGGATAGTTTGTTGTCTTTCTTTTCCTACAGATCTAGAATTAGATCACGGGGTCATCACCTAGGGACCAATATGATATCACGTCCGTTCATATTGGGGGGGTTAAAATTAAAAAATAAAAAATCAATATATTGGGGGTATATTAGGGGTAACTAGGGTTTTTTTTTTACTATTTAACTATCCAATATGTTGGGGTATGTTTTATTCAACATTTTTGCCTGAGTCGTTCACCAGTCCTCTGAGCCTTTCCTGTTAGGTGCCTATGCCTGCGAGCTCCTTTGCTTGTGGTCTGAGTGCACCTGCACCAAGTCGAGATGCCTGCGAGCTGAGCCGAGGTGCCTGCAAGCTGGGTTTAGGGCATTTTTTCCATCGTGTGGCTGCATGCCAAGGTGCCTGTGAGCTGGGTTTAGGGCGTTTTTCCATCGTGTGCTTGCATAATATTTGATTGCTTAATATCTGGAGATTGCTAAGAAGCTGAGGAGCCGTTTGGAAACTGGTGATTGCTAAGAAGCTGTTGCAGAGGGGATATCTGGAAGAGTGATGCTTTTTGTTGATAGACCTGCGTATCTGTGTGTATTCTGGGCATAGTGGCTTATAGTGCAGTTGTGCACAGGGTCCTGCTAGCCGCCGAATAAACTTGTTAAATATGTTAAAAAATACGAACTATAACAGGGTGTTTTCTGTGGTGGGTTTCTCTGGTGTTGGAGGAGGCACATTGGAGAGGTACGTTGTAGTGTGTTTAATCTTTGCTTATGACTTCTGTCTTGGGTTACAAGCAATCTCTTCTTCTTGAATCGAAATGCCTATGGGTTCCTTCAGTTCGCTTAGTCTAATGAATCTCTAAACATATATAAATTATGTCTTGGGTTACAAGCAATCTCTTCTTCTTGAATTGAAATGCATACGGGTTCCTTCAGTTCGCTTAGTCTAATGAATCTCTAAACATATATAAAGTCCTCTGTAGGCACCCACCCAGTCGAAACATTAGAGCGAATATCCACATGGACGGAAGTACCAATCCTTCTCACATGAGCTCATTTAAGATCTCAACCATCACCACGATATACTTTGGGTTTTGAACATTACATTGAAACTGTGGCTACTCACTCTCCACGTAATTTTTGGTGTGAGAAATAATGACAAGAGCAGTTGGTTTGCATGTGATTGTTACAAGTACACCTTTAACCAAATGTCAAACCACAGTTAGTGATGAATCAATGGGTTATGTATGGCTTTCGAATTGGAAGAAATGCCAGTGGTCTGGGAACAGATCCAATTGACCGAGTTTACTCCAACATTGACCCATATTCTGTTTACATTGATTTTTGTGAACCCATTGGAAACCCTCTTGTGCTGAAGCCATAATTTTCTCCCTTTCCAGTCTAGAGACATGCTTGACCAAAACTTTATGTAAACTATCTTCATTCTTCCCATCACACACATTGTTCTGTACCCTCTCAGATGCTTTGTGTGCTTCCATTTTTCCCTTTTCCAGCTTAGAAATATGTTTCACCAAGACATTTCCTAAACTCTCTCCATCCTTACTATCACAGTGATTCATACTTCTTTGCACCCTCTGAAATGATTCCTTTTCTGATGCCAATGCCGCCAGTTTCTCCTTTTCCAATTTTGATACATGCTTGACCAATACCTTATCCAAACTATCTTCATTCTTCCCATCACACTCATGCTGTTTTTTTTGTACCCTTGCAGATGCCTCTTGCACTACCTCTAGTTTCTCCTTCTCCAGCTTAGATATATGTTTCACCAAGACATTTCCTAAACTCTCTCCATCCTTACTATCATAGTGATTCAGACTTCTTTGCACCCTCTGAAATGATTCCTCTGATGCCAATGTTGCCAGTTTCTCCTTCTCCAATTTTGATATATGCTTGAACAATACCTTATCCAAACTCTCCTCAACTGTATGATGAGGTTGATATTTCCTATCTACATTCTGCAATGAATTTCTTGTCAACCCTGATGCTGCCATTTTTTCCTTCTCGAGATTTGAAATATGCTTGACTAAGACTTTATCTAAACTCTCTTCATCCTTCACATAATGGTGTTGTTTCCTTCTTTGCACACCATTAGATGCTTCATTGGACAACAATGCTGCTGCTATTTTTTCTTTCTCAAGCTTTGAAATATGCTTGACTAAGTCTTTATCCAAACTATCTTCTGTCTTCACACAAGCAAGTTGTTTCTTTCCCTGCACACTACTAAATGCTTCATTTGAAAACTCTGTTGCTGCCAACTTCTCCTTCTCCAGTTTTGAGACATGTTTGACCAAAATATTATCTAGACCTCCCCCACCATTTTCATCATGGTAATTTTGCTTTCTTTGCACTCACTCAACAACATCTAAGGCATTCTTCATGGGAAGAATCTCTTGTTCAAGATCAGTCATATCCTTGAGTGGAATAGTGCTGAGGTTACTACAAGATAATGTAGAAGTAAAATTATAGTTTTGCATTTTATCTTGGTTGGTGTTATTCATATCAAACTTGCTCTTCATTTTGAGTGTCTTATTCTCAGTTGAATACATGTTTATATCTCTGTTCTCTTTATCATATTTAGTATCAATATCATCTATTGGATTCACATTGCTTTCCATGCTTTGCTTCTTTGAAAATCCTGATTTTGGCTGAGGCATATTTGTACATTTTTCTCCTGTGGTAGTTAACCGTTCTCTTTCTTATGCATGAATCTTTTCAGCCAAGATTACATCCAAACTTTCCGCATTCTTCCGTTCTCGAACTGCTAGTTTTGTTGTTTTTTCTGAAACACGCTCAGCATGCTTTACGAAGGTTCTTCCAAGCTCAGGAATTGTTTCAAAAGAATCATCCTTTGTTGAATCTTCAGACAAACTTTCACCATGCTCTTGCAATTCTCCTAAGTTTCTATTTTCTTCATCTTTAATAGCTTTTGCCAACCTTTTGGCTTCCTGAACTTCACTCTCAAATTTTGAAACATGTTTTACAAGTATGCTTCCAAGATCACGTAAAATTTCAGAAGTGAGTTCTCTTTTGTTATCTCCAGGCACAGGTATAGCCTTAGCAGCAACAGCTTTTTCTTCCTCCAACCGAGAAACGTGTTTCAACAAGATATCTCTTAGACCTCCAGAACTGCACTTGCCATTAACTTCTTGCTCCTTGTTATCCTCTTTAAGAATACCACTTAGACCCCGGGTTGCGACTATCATTGCAAGAGAGATAAGATCCTCTTCTTTTAGGAGCTTTACTCTCCCAAGCATTAAGTCAATAAGCTCTTCATAAACTATAATCTCTTTAGCAGATTGTCTGTTAGATTGGTGGTCTTTAGGATGATGTCTATGCTTTTGAAACGGTCCCTTAGCTGCATTGTTTCTAATTTGGATACAGTTTGTCTCAGGAGTGGTAGCGCCTGCATCTCTTTCCAATTCAGAGTCAGTGTGAGGTTTGCCTTCAGTCTAAACTTCAATTTTAGAAAATGCTTCAGAAGATAAATCTTTATTGTCCGAATCATTGATGAGCTTAACAGCATTTTCATCTACGTTTATGCTTGCTTTTTTGAATGTGTCATCATTAGCATTAAATATATCATTTATGGAGGAAGATGGAAGATGAGCCAACCGGAAAAATGCTACTTTCACATCTTCTGCAACTTCCTTTTCTACTTCAAAAGCTGTTTCCAATGATGCAGAGACAGTAAGTGTTGATCTTCCATCAGTAGTCTCAAATTTCAAAGATTGCTTGGAACCCGCATGATTGTTATCAATTATCACTCCGACTTCTGCTGTAGAGTCAAAAGCTTCAGCTGCTTTTTGTTCAGCTTTCTTTAGCTGTACTTCAGCTAATGGACATTGAATTCTGAACAGAAAATACAAGTAACAACATATGGAAACGAAATTTAAAAGTTGTATGGCTAAAATGTAAGAAAAGCAGTAAAGCTAGAGAATTAAAGTTAAAAAATCTAGACAAGATATCAAGGGCTACAACCTAGCTGCATTAAGAATTCGGCACCAAGGAAGCTTTACGAGCCTCCATATCTACCCTTGCTGCAGTTTGGGCTTCTAGTTTCTCTCTTTCTATCCTGGGTAAATGTGGATTTGAATCACCCAATGTCTCGTCAAGTGTGGCATTCATGCCTTCCTTTTCCTATGTTCAAATTTTGAAAATTCATGATGTTGTTGAGATGCCAGAAAGGGTCAGATTAGGATTATATTGGCATGCATCTAAACACATGATTCTAAGAGTAAATGCAGTGAAGCAGGACAAAATCCTTAACTGACACTAAATTTTTGGAGGGTATGAAATATGGACTTATATACCTGCAGCATTCTTATCTTCCGCTCTAGATACGATTCTATCCTCTTTCGTGGGAACCAATTCAAAGGAGACTGAACAATGCATGAACTTGTGCTTTGGGTGCTTGGGTTTATACCATATCGATCCTTTATCACATTGTTGAGCCTTTCTGTACTGCCTTTGTTGAACACCTGCATTAGTACACCAATTCCCATATTCTCAATATTAGATTATCGTTGATCCTCACTGGTCATTTTGATTGACTTAAGTGGTCTTTATTTTCCAGGGAATCTAAATGCTTAATTTCATCTGTAACCACCTCTTTGTCACTTTACATGTAACAAACTTATTTTACTACAAAAGGGTCAGCATGGAGTCTTTTATGCTCAAAATAAGGACAATGGAACCTGGTACATTTTCAACTGTAATGATGAAATCAAGGTTCTCCTTACAATATGTGGACTTTGTTTGAACAATAAGATCCAAGCAGGGAATGAAACTTAAAATCATGGCAGGAAGGATCTTCTGAGATAATGGATTAAGAAAAATCAACGAAGAAGAAACAAAGAGCTCATCTGAATAGATTCAGATTGAGAACTTACACAGCTAAAGTCTTGCACCAGATTTGGTTCACTCTGTCCTATGATTATCTCATATATATCAAAGAAAATTAAGATAAATATGACACCTCTGAGTCAGGTGTAATTTTGAGGGTTATTCTCATCTAAATTGATATTCAAGAATTAGGATGGTGATTCACTTCCAAAGAGTTCAAAGAAAACTATGCATATCTACCAGAACTATATGTCACCTAAAATCAACTAAAAAGAAAACATTTTAAAAACTTAGTTTATAGAACATTTCTTGGCTGGTCTTTCAATAGTTCAAGCAGAAAAAGAGAACTCCAGTCTGCTTAGCTTTACCATTTGGGTTCTACCAGAACTGTCACCTAAAATCAACTTAAATGCAAACACTTCAAAATCCTAGTTTATAGAACATTTCTGGGCTGGTCTTTCAATTGTTCAAGAAGAAAAAGAGAATTCCATCTAGGTTTTCTGTTTCCATTTACTCTGTCCTACCAAAACCAAGCTGGTAGTATGAGTATATTAGCATACAACCAATTTTGCAAATAATGTTACCGATAAAGGGAATGCATAGAACATTTCTCTGCTGGTCTTTCAATAATTTAAGCAGAAAAATAATTTCAGTTTGCTTAGCCTTGCCATTTGGCTTTTCTGTTGCCATATATTCTGTCCTACCAGAATATATTGGGGAAAATATCAAAACACATCAGTAAGCATAAAATTGGACCTGAAAAACTCAGAAAATTTAGGAGATATCAGAGATATTTACATCACTGCATATGACTATAAGAGGCTTATGTATTTGGAATTTGAACCGAAACTGTCACCTAAAATAAACTTTATAGAACACTTTTAGGCTGATCCTTCAATAGTTCCAAGAAGAAAGAGAGAATGAGTCTGCTTAGCCTTGTCAAGATGGGTTTCTTGTTGCCAAGTATCAATGCATTAGCAGTATATTCTCTCCCAGTGAATTAAGTTCAAGGGAGTTGAAACTATTTCCACAATTCCAACTCCCCACACTCTAGACCAAGGCCTCTTTTCCACTAAGTGGTCACTCCCAAGTTTGCGATCTCATCCAATTCACCACTGTAATTTTTCTCTTGTCGTCACTCATTCTGTGGATTTTCAGTAGCTACCATTGACAGGTGTGAAGAGCAATGTACATAGATTTTCCTAATGCTGGATGAGAACATAGGAAGGCCTCAACCTTTAATGCAAATTAATTTGGTCTATTGGATGTTATTACAAAATTTATCTCTGATATTGTGCTCAGCATGGTACTTTTTGAACTGTGTCATCTGTTGGACCTTATTATGAGATCTATCTCAGAATAGTGTTCAGCATGGTACTTTTTGAACTGTGTCATTTGTTCTGGGGCATTGTCGTTAACAATTTGTTAATTTCGTTATGTGATAGGCTTTTTCATGTTTAAAGGCTTTGCAACATCCATTATAGTATTCCATTCTGTACTCATAACCAAATCTTTGTTTCACTGGAAATTTCTGTCATTCATTCTCTATTTTTTATCTCTTTTTAATCCTGAGAGTGAAATCTATTTTGTTTTGATCACACTATTGTTTCTAGCATTCCATATTCAATCCAAGCTGGTGTAGCTTGTCAGAATGCCTTCAGTATAGCCTGGAATATGGATGGTGTCAAAATATCAGGAATCTCGAATTTCTTTCCCTTTATTTTGCTCATGTTTACAAAGAATACAACAAGAAGGCAGATGGCTTATCCAATGAGGCACTCTCTATGGCATCTGGCCTCTTACAGTTCACTGAAATATGTGAAGGTGAAATAGTGGGGAATGGATCCATGAAGCTCTTTTAATTTGAGTCTTTGACATCTTTGATGTCTATTTTTTCAAGAGTGACATAATTTAGATTTTTTACATCCTTTGGATGTCTGAGGCAGATGTTGATCGCCTGTTGTATCAGTTTCTTGGTAGGTCCATAAGTGCCTCCTTGGATAAGCCATGACTGGGTTCTTCTTGTATTCCCTTGTAGACATATTTTGAAGTCGGGATGAAGATGGGATGTATTCCTTGGTATTTTGATCTTGGTGGTGAAGTTGGTTATCTGACCTCTCAATGTAGCTATCTGGAAGAGTCTCTAAACTAGATGTCTTTATATGAAGTTTGATAATTCATTTTTGGCATATTATAACCTTAAAAACACATTTTATGCATCCTATTATATGCCCTTTGCTTAAAACCTAAAAGGTGACCAGTCCCACACCAGTCCAATGTTGACAGAGAATATTTCATAGCATATCTTCTACATAGCTAAATTATTTAATAGAAGAAGAGTAATTTCAGAACTATATTTAATACTAATTGTTGTTACATGCAGTTTGATAATTCATTTTTTTCAAATTATATAACATTTATAAAACATGTTATGCCTTCTATAGTATATGTGCCTTGTTTACCAAAAGGTGACCAGTCCAATGTTATGTTAACAAAGGATGTGTCATCACATATCTTCTACATAGCTAAAAACTTGTGTAAGAGTAATTCCAGCACTGTCTACATCAGTTTGACTAGGTCTACAATGTTGATGATAAAAGGAGTATGCATATTAAGATTATGATGTGAAATTAAATGCCTCCCTTCCAAAATCTCGCCGATTTCTCTTTGTTACCTGTCATTAGAGATACAATACCTATTCACAGTAATGTGAGAGATTTAGGTTGCTTAAAGTGTTATGGCTGTAATTTCATTGTGTTGTTGAGATGTGGAAGCTCTACCAACTACGTAATCTTCACCATTTGGATGCAAAATTGATCTCAAATATTTAGGGAGTGAATTTAAGAGTTGTTGCATTTATGTGGGAAGTTTCCAAAATGGTTTACTTGAGCTTTGTGAGTGACTATTGAACAAATTTATCTCTCCTTGGACCGTTCTTCATTTATTAGGTGAGTTCACTTATTACTAAGTTTTTTTCTTACCCCAAGGCCAAACACCATGTAGAATAGGGCTTAGGCTTGCAGGTTGGGAATATTAGTCAATTAATATGTTTTTATCATTTCCTAGAGTGGATTGTAATGCTTGGGGCATTTCCATAAAAAAGAACAAGACTAAATTCGAAAAAGAACAAAGACCTTTGATCACCTCTATGTTTTTCATCTCTTGTTTTGATCACCTTTTGATCTTTTGTAGGTACGTTGAAGTTGACCACGTTGACTCTTCAGTTTGGGGAGGGCTATTTGAATAAGCCACTAACAATACATTTTGCTTCAAGGTGTTTCATCTCGATAGTAAGATTTCTTCATCTTTTTTAGATATTTTAATTGAAAGTGCATACTTTGCTTCCTAGCTCTTTGTTTTATTAATGAACTAATATGCATGTGTAAATTTGAATTACTTTTTGTTTTTCATTTATTTATGGATGCACTCACCTCATTTCGTAGCCTTATTATATCCAAAATTTTGAAAAAAATGTTATAATTTTATTCATTTCTTACCCAACTAAAAGGTACACATGGATGTAAATGCAGATGGATCCAAGTGATGTTGTGGACTTTGGAATTTTTATTGGTGAAGAGAATTGTCCCATTGGCATAGTCCAGTGTCAAAAAGGCTGTACATATGCTGATATCCGTTCTGAAATTCTGAATGATCAATTCGTTCAATATCCTTTTGAATTTATTATTGGCTCTGCTAGATGTCCTTTAAATGCATTCCAAGAGGAAAAAAGGAAACCTAAAACAACATATGTAGGCATTAAGAGGAAAGTATGCACGGTGGTTGCTGATACATTGGAATCAAATGTAATGGAGGGAACGACAATCTCTGAAAACATTGAAGGGAATGTGGAGGAACCTATGCATAAACAACCAAGAGTTGGTAATGTGTCCGAGTCAGTGGATCAAGTTGTGGTTGATCCTAATGTATTGGCATCTTGGCAACATAAAGTGAACATATTAATGGAAGAGTTTGTCAAGGAGAAGCTAACGCTAAAGGATATTTAGAAAATGGAAAACCTAATATAAAGATCCATTGTGAAATCTGTGGCATTGATTATGGAACGGGGGAAGTATCCTTGGCAGCGCGAACAATTCGTAACATCAAAAACAATCATATGAAAACAGGGTCCCATCAACGTCAAATTTCAATGTTGGGAATTAATGAAATGTGTGAAATTCCTTCAAGTAACAAAGAAAAGCAAACAACAATGGTTAAAGATCAACTTGAGATTGATCAAGCAATCAAACTTCTACATGATTTCAACCAAAAGCAAGAGCCTAATTTGTTCAAGGTGGTGGAAGCAACACTTGCAAACTACGAGGACAAGAAAAAAGTAAGAGTGGAATGTACACGATGCAATAGATGGTTCTCTTTGGTGCCAGCAAGTGGTAATATTGTCAGTTCTCTAAATGAACACATGAAATCAAAGAAGCACACTACTAATACTACAGTTGAGGCTTCACATGGTACAGGGTTGTTGAGGAGTGGAACAGTAGGGAGACCAAAGAAGCCTAGCAATGAAAAGTCCCAACAAAGTTTGTCTAATTTCTTGATCCCATCACTACCATAACCATGACAT
>LPNX010152591.1:83579-109416 GCA_001517045.1 Pseudotsuga menziesii | reverse complement strand
ATTTTACAAGGTCTTGGCATGCAACCAAAAAGACACACAGAAGATTCTTGGTGGTTTAAACCATGGATAGAGGATCACAATGTTCCAACATTTGAAGAGCTGGNCAAACCATTCTAATTTATCTTATCTTTTGTACTACTATCTTATAACTTATTTATGAAGTAGTATTTTTTGTATTATTGTTGATTCGTTTGTATAAATTTGATACTCATTTTAATTTATCTTATCTTCAGGTGCGGTGAATGGTTCGGATGCCGAACGGTTGGGATAACTCCATGTGAAGTTATCGATTGTCAAATATTTCTCTATGCGTTCTTGAAGCATGATGCTTGAGGGTTGCTGAACTGTTCGCTAGTTCAACAATTATGTTTAATATTACTTTCAAAAGGATGAAACTAGTTTTTGTTTGTCAAATTTTGATGCCCATGCCGATATTGCTACTTCAATACTTAAATGGAATATTAGTTACTGTGTTTTCTAAATTTTTGCTTAAATGGCATATCATGTTCTTTAATTTCGTCATGTTTGTGTGGAGTGAATATTAACTCATTAGGAAATTGTGATTGTTGTTGATTTGAAAGATGGCTATGGTGTGGAAATCTCTTGTTATAAAACTCATTGTTGTGCACCTGTTGTGGTATGGAGTGGGTATGATTGGTTCTACTTTCTATAAGCAATGAATCTTATACAATGATGAAAAAAATATATAAAACAATGTACCTTGAGAGAGAGAACATATTATTGGTCTTGTTGGTCCTATTAAGGAGTTGCATGTCCACCTTATATGGTTCACCTTGACCTTTTGGGTTTGTTGTTTGTTTTGTTGTGGCCACCTGGGTTGACTCATGATCACCTCATGATCCTTTATCTTACTTTGTCCATAGGTGATGTTTATTAATGTTTTGATACTTTACCTTAAGGAGCATTACTGAACTCTCTCCCTCTGCGAGATCTTTGCACGATCTTTGTTGATGCTCCATGTGATATCTTGCTGCACCATCCCCGTGACTGAGCTTTCCTTGTTACACCTTCCATGCAGTCACTTTGCACCAGCGTGACCATGAATCTGTTGGATTTTGGGTCCTCCCCCAGCGTGACCGTGGCCTGTTTCTTGGGTGGAATGTGGGTTCTTCCATAGTCTAACCATGAGTCTGTTTCTTGGTGGAATTTGGCTCCTTCATCAGCGTGACCGTGATTTGTTTCTTTGCACTTTCTTGGTGGACTGTGGGTCCTTCCACAAGGCCGAAAAATCTGTTCCTTAGTGATACCTTGAGAGGTCCTTTTCTAGCATGACTATGATATGTTTTATTGGGTGGAATTTGGGTCATTCACCAGCGTGAAAGTGATCTGTTTCTTGGTGGACTGTGGGTGCTTCACCAGCATGACTGTGATCTATTTTCTTGAGTGGACTGTGGTTCCTTCCCCAACGTGACCATGATCTGTTTTCTTGGTGGACTATGTGTCCTTCTCCAGCATGACCATGATCAGTTTTCTCGGGTGGACTATGGGTCCTTCCCACGTCCTTTCCTAGCATGACCATGAAGTGACCATGAGCCTATTTTCTTGTGTGGACTATGGGGTCTTCCCCAGTGGACTGTGTTTTTTCAAGCATGACTGTGCAAAGTATGCTTGTGTGTCTCTGTAGTATGTGACTGCATCCTTACCCAGCATGGCTGTGTTGACAGATTGACTGTATTGGGTATGAATGTGCTTGTTGACTAAGAATTTTGGGTCAGTATGTTGTCCGTATGCTTATGCTTTAACCTTCTATGGATCTCTCGCAAGGTACATAAATTGTTTGTCTATATTGACTTGTCCCTTCGGTGACAAGATCAAATATGAAAAATCTGAGTATATGCTTGATTCAAATATTGGTTATGATTGTTTACTATTGATATCTACTGTACATTACCTTATCATGTTGTTATTGTACATGGCATTTGATGATTCTCAAGGACCAACTTTAACGCAGTGAATAGTGGAGCGTTAAGTTGAAAGAGATGAAAACTATGTTTGTTTGGTTTTATTGAAAATTATGTTTGTATTGGTTTTATTACAGTTGCTCCACCTGAAACTGTGAAGTAATTAGAGCAGGGTACATGGAAACTTGCAAAGTGTGTAAACTATATTGGGGCTGCAACTATTGAGTATCTTTATAGCATGGACTCTAGCAAGTATTATTTTTTAGAACTGAATCCCCGTTTACAGGTATATAGAATTTGCTTCAGTAAGCATTATGAGCATGGAACTAATAATGTTGGATTTGAATTTCTAGTTGTCTTGAGGTGAATAGAATGGTAACATGATTTTGACTAGAATAAAATCATTTGCTTTTCATGTTCATTGCAGTCAGGAGGAGGAATCCACAAGTTTTCAGATTCTCAGTTTGGTATGTACACATTTATTTTTCAGTGGCTTAAGATTTGCTTCTGTTAAAGGTATGTACTGTTGATAACAAATAGTTATGAGTTTCAGGTCATATTTCACCACACAGTTGACCTTCTCCATGTATGTTAATAATTTTAGATATGCAACATTGACAATACATCGTGCTATGAAACTTTCTTAGGTATGGTTCCAAGTAAATCATGTGGCGAAATTTTTACACTGTTATATGATAGTATTGTTTATTATAGAGTTGTGTGATTTGCTATAGCTGGATTTTCATGATTTACCTAGATTTGCTGTAGCTGGCTTTTCTTCTGCTCAGAATAGCCTCAAGGCTGCCCAGAATAGCCTCAAAGTGCCCAGATTAGCCTCAAGGCTGCCCAGAATTAAACTGAAGGATGTTTGTTGCTGCTTTAGAGCATAACCAGGGCTGTTCTAGGTGCCCATTTGAGGACTGTCTCATTACCTATAGCTATTGTAGTAAAGTGTAAAGGTCACAGAACTCATCACCTCGGAGCTTATAATATGACAACATTGTATGCATTTTATGTTCCTCTGCTCATGCTGACTGTGATTTTGGTTTAAGTATAAGCGAAAGTGGCTCAGGGGCATAGTACACTAAAGAATATCAGGGAGATCAAAAGTGATAAATGGATAGTTAACATATGGGGGCTGATTCATGTGGATTTTTCTTTTGTGACCTTCATGCATGCTCACTTTATTGGAAGGAAGTCAATTTGAAGCGTTGATTATTTGTTTCAAGAACATTGTTGATGACCCCGGACTGAAGGAAGGTTATTTGGGCAATCTATGGTGAGTGCAAAAACCATAGGATAATTTTAAAACATGGAGGATAAATTATGAATTAATACCAATTAAACATGCTCTCTGTGATAGTAATTAGAATTCCCATGTGTATGGGATGCCAACTTTATGATCAAGAAAGGAAAATTATTGCTAAGATTTGTTATGGAGCCTTGCCACCTTAGTAATGAAGAAACGAGGGATAAAGCAAGGCTTTTGTTTTGAGACGTATCATTAGTGTATCATTTCTTACTAAATATGTGGAATATGCTGGTTCTCTGCACACAACCTTCAAAACACTTACATCCAATGTGAATAGTTGAGTTGTAAGAAGTGGCCTAGCAATAGAACAATACCACAGTAATTATTTCCGTTGTTCTGGCTATGGAGTTCTGCCATATTCTATTTGATTCCCACTTTGCTCTGTAAAGGTTAAATGCTCTCAGCAAGCTGCCTTGTTGTCTGCATAAATATGCCAGTCAAGTTTTTTTAGTGGTACTGTAAAGTCATCCACCTTATGATTGTCATCCATGTTAAATATTTTTCACCCAAGGGCCAAGAAATTCTGACACGAGTATACTATCTGTCTACTTTGCTTCCAACCATTTTCTACTTTAATACACATTCACACACTCATATTGGCTCTCACTCTGGATACTTTGTTCCTATAGTCAGTTGTATATGTTGGAAAATCATTGCCTAGTTTATTTTCATAGTACTGATTAATCTAGTGTGAATGCCTAAACAAAATCCAGCCTCCTAATTGTCCAGCTTATTTACTTCTGGGATAGGAAATGCTTTATAGACCATTGGGTACATTCTAAGGGAAGTACTTCTGTATGGAGTGGAGGAATTGTGCCAAAATTAATGAAATACAGGAAAATGGAATGAGCTAACCCTATCCATGGTTGTGGATATTATACTTGTAGATTTGAAGAATTCTCTTAGCAAATTTCTTGAATATTCAATGTTTTTTTTTTACACTTGATGTCCATGTAAATTTGGGAAGGACAAATAAACTGCCCACTTTCTAATCTGAAGTGTTATGCGTGGTATAGTATGGTGCAGGAGAACTGATGAGCTTGTGGATGGTCCTAATGCCTCTCACATAACACCTCTAGCACTTGAACGATGGGAACAAAGGCTAGAGGACCTCTTTTATGGGTGTCCATATGATATGCTAGATGCAACTTTAGCAGACACAGTTTCAAAATATCCCGTTGATATTCAAGTAAGAAATCCTACCTGCCCTACTAGGAATCGAACCTAGTACCTGTCTCCAGACATGAAGGTTCTCTTTCACTGTGCTATATGCTCCATGATGGGCACCCACTCTAGATAGAAAGATCTATCACATTCACACCAGAGATGTCTCTGTGGTTCTCACTTCTGAACCATAGCTCCAATGTTTCAACAACTACCCAAGATCATGTCCAAAACATTGTTCTGAAACTCTTATCATCGGGATCGAGGAATGGAAGTACAAAAATGTATAGGTTGAAAATTTGTAAATCTAATAGACTTTGCAAGACTTTGTCCGATCAAGAAGTATTATTTTATACAGATTAGGTACCTTGGTGAACTAGTTTATCCAGGTTAGATGAGAAGCTTAATTTTCAAAATATGTAAATTAAAGAAGCTTGGCAAACCAGAAAATTATATCCTTGGTAAGTCACTCATAGTTGACTATTTGGGTTGTAAAATATAGTTTTTTTCAAGGTGATAACTTTTATTTCCAAATTTTACTATATAGACTGCACTTTAAGCATTATTTGTATTGTATTAATAACTTTATATCTAGTGGAAAATAACCTCAATTCCCCTATTCTTGCTTTTCATATTTTTTCATGATGTCTTCTGCTTTGCAAACAGTTTTGGCCATACATACCATCTTTTGAATGGAATCAAGCAGTGGATATAACAGGTGGTGTGGACCCAACAGAGCTCGGTTTGAATCGAAAGCATTTCTATCAGTATAGTGGTTCCCTAACCACTCCTCCATGCACAGAGGGAGTGATGTGGATGGTGATGAAAAAGGTAAAGTGACCATATCACAATATTGCTAAGTACCTTTTCTTGTTTTCAATAGAATGTGCAGTTTCCTGTTGTATCCATGACGTGCTTCACGGATCTATATACATTAGTTACTGCGCCATGTAGAGTATGAAGCTGAACCCCAGATAATGTATGCATACCTTAAGGTTTCAAAGAAATCACATCACAACCTTTCATAAGATAGATAACTACCAGAACTGTCTAGTCAAAATGTATATGATGTGTGGTTTCTTATTGGGTATTATTGCTTAATATAAACATTAAGCATTCAACAGAGATATAAGAACCTTAATGTTGGTTCTTTGTTTGCATTTCTGTATAGCAAGTAGTTTCTTTACTAGGATTTATCTATGCAGAATTGAAGTTGGATTAACCTTCATGGGTTTGGGATTTACTGATTCCATCTTCTAACTTTTACAGATACACAAAGTCTCTCCCATGCAAGTGGATATGTTATATGCTTCTCTCAAGGTAGAGCACAATTTCAGTTCTGTTTTCTCTAGTTTCTTTCTATTCACTAGAATGAAATGTCTCTACTTATGAAGGACTGCATGAGTTTATTTATAGCAAAACATTTTAAAAAAATGACTTCAATTTTTGAATGCATTGTGGTTTTTCTTTTTAAGTAGAATTTATATGTTACATATTGCAGCATGAAAATTCTCGCCCAACTCAAGCTCTGAATGGAAGAAGTGTATACAAGAGGAAATTAGCATGATTCCTTCCGAGTAATGGAGGAGCATGGGTCTATACATGAAATTTTTTTTCTCACATTTCGTGCATTACTCCTATTCCAAGGAGGTCATCACCCTCCTATTTCTAGATTTTTTGCTTCTAGTGTACAATTTTAGCTGAATCAATTGCCTGTATTCCATTCTCATTTGACCTGTTTATACACCAATTGATATGGATATTTGGAAAGCTTCATCTTCCAGGGTTTGCATGTTCAAAATTGGTAGATAAAACTTGAGTTACCCATCTGTCTGAAAAGAAATTATGGCCTCCGAGACCAATCAACTTCCTAGAGAAATTATGGCCTCTGAGACCAATGACTCAGGTTTCTCTTCACTGCTAGAATGAAGTGAGAAACGTAATGGATCTCAAAGATGTTTTTTTCCAATATGGTTAATGTAATCACAGTGTAAAGAGGAAAAGTAGTCTCTCTTTGGCTGTGGAAAGGCTCCAAGAGTTTATTCTTTCATAGTTTCTTCTATGGTTATAATATTTTTAATGTGTTTAATCTTGGATTCTTGTTGCATGATTTTATATCCTACATTAACTCTATGCCTTTGTTGTAAGGATTTGGACTATACTGAAATCTCAAAGTATGTGAACCATACTATTGACTTACCTGTTCTAAATGCTGGCATTATTGTTTTTTGGATAATTAATCTCATTAGATTGATTTCATCATGCACATCTTATGAATTTCTTGGTCGTTTTGTTTGCTAGTGTACATTGAATGCTGAATCTCCTGTTCATATTAAAGTTATGATGTTCCACAATTTATGATAAGCTGTCATTGTTTTACCTGTTTCCACATTGTGTGTTAAATTTTTCAAGTCCAATTGGTATGGAAGTTTGGGCAACTCCATCTTCCTAGGTTTGCATGTTCAAAATTTTGCTCAGCAACCTTGAGCAACTCATCTAAGGAACAAGTAGCCTCTTAGACTTACCAGCTTCCTACAAAAATAAAATTTTGAGCTCTAAGTATGTATTGACCTTGCCAACTTCCTGTTCTGAATCTCTTTTTCAAGATTTGAAGGGGTCAAGCCACTATTGTGATCAACATAAAAGAAGCAATGGGATTTTGGTTAAAATGCATGGATATTTTGGAAATTTGTATGCATCTTTATCTTCACCAGGCTGTGCTATCGGGTTTCTTTGCATTTGTTTCTATTTCTTCTTAGTTGTGTAACAATTTCAGGGACACTATTTTCTGTGCTTTATGTGTTGTAAATGCTCCTATGGCACGGTTTTTTGGAATTTTTATTCTTGTACTTTCTTGTATTCTATAGTTAATGTATCCTTATCTAACATGCCTGGTAGCTAGATATAGGCCTCGTATTACCTTTGTTAAAAGATGGCAAGATCTGTCTTGAAAGTTGAGAGTTCCATTTTTTACTATAAATGTGGGAAAATACACAGCAGGCATTAGTTTGGTTATTACTTTCAATAAGACGTCAATATGGATCTAATATGAGGTTTCATGCAATACATTGATGTCAATAAACTTGTAAAAGGGCGACCACTCGACAATCTAGAGTTCATGCAATGGTTAAAGAGATACTATGATTCAGTAAATGGTGGAATCATGAATAGGTATCTTCTTTTTCTGTTCTCTTTTCCTGCTTTTTGGTTTTTTCTGGATTTCATGGCACTACAATAATGGGCATATTTGTTTACATGTTAGTGATACATTTGTTGATCAGTTTTTGATTTTGTGCCTTTTTAGTTACAATGCATTGGAACGAAGGGAGTTTTGCAAAGGTGGAAAAGAAGTTAACAAGAAAGCATCTCTAGTAAACCCTTCAAGCAAGGGCAATGCACTAGGGTCTAAAAATGCCACAGTTGCTAGTTCTCAGTGAAATGATCCTCCAGTTCCAGTTGTGAATGTAGCTGCTAAACATTCTAGGACAGGGTCAAATGCTGGATATGGGTCTGTACCCTTCCAAACAGCCTCAACTGAGCCACCATTTTATGGGTCTGCAATGCCCAACACTGCATCTACAAATGCAGCTGAGATTCAGGCTCTCAATGAGCAGGTAAAAAAGATTACTCCATTTAAAGTCTCTTGATGTTGTGTTTTCGTTATTCATATTTTCCTATTGTTTTACCTCGGAAAGAATCTTGGTTTAGTCATGGTCCAATCATCACAGGATCCTTTTGTCAGGAGCTTTTCCAAAGGAACTAGAGCAACATGAACTTGGTCCAGGCTCTCATATCAGTGAAGTTCTCATATTTGTTTATTTCTATGCTATTTGTTGTTTAATTGAGGTATGCAGGTCACAGAGTTGAAGCTCTTGGTAGACAGTTTGGAGAAGGAAAGAGACGTTTACTTTGCAAAGCTCAGGGATATTGAAATACTTTGTCAAAATCTAGATGTTGAACAATTACCTGTAAGCACAAATTTTACTAGCCATATACAACCTTTTGTCTAGAAATGTTTTCTGCATGAGTTTAATGGAGTGACAAATATCAGATTTTGATAACTGTAATTTTGAATAGATAGTTGTAGCAATACAGAGGATTCTATATGCTACTGATGATACTCCAGCTGTAATTGCTGAGGCACAAGCAATAATATACAAGTCATCCAATCCATCCGATGAAAATGATGAGAACAAGGCAAGGAGAGAGATTAAGAGTGTGAGTCATATTAGAATGTTGTAAAAACTAGTAAGGGCCTATGACATGGGAGAATAACAAAGCCATGGATCTAAGACTATGCAAAATATAATACGAGTGAATGAAGAGAATCGAGTACAACATATGGATAGGACATCATTAGAGTATATTTTAAGGGAAGGTGTTGTATGTAAGAGATTTAAGGAACGTCTCAAGGTATATGCCATGGCACTTGGTGTAGAGGAATCTAACTAAATATGGAAAACTGGTGGAAAAGCCAAAGACAAGTGAATTTTATAAACACATGTACTCTATGTAATTAATTCATGGCCCTTTTATGAATTAGAGTGCTAGTTACTTGAATATCTTTTATTCTTTGTTGATATTGTGTGACATGGTTATGCATAAGTTATATTAGACCCATGGATATGTGTGAGTGAGCAAGTTTGACATGCTCCTATTTGTTTATGTTGTTTTTTATAGCTGTTGTGTAAAGCTAAGTGAAGGGCTTCTTGAGGCTAAGGGAATCCATGTGAACTGAACCATGAGAACATGTCAGCATATGAATTAGTGAGCATGAGAATAGAGCCTTGTTGAAAATGAGTGAGGTGATATTTGTATATGAAGTTTGCTTGAGTGAGTGAGCAAGTTTGACATGCTCCTGTTTGTGTATGTTGTTTTAGCAACTGTTGTGAGAAGCTGAGTGAAGGGATTCTTCAGGATATGTGAAGCCATGGGAGCTGAACCATGAAAGTATGAGAGTCATGAGAACATATAAATTAGTGAACATGAGAATGGAACTTTGTTGAAAACGAGTGAGGTGAGATCTGTATATGGAGTCTGCTTGAATGATGTTCTGTTTGCATAAGAACTAAGATTTTAAGAACGATTATGTAGGATTGAGATGCTTGTTAGGTTGTGAGGATTGTTGGCCTTTGTGAGAGAGAACTTTGAATGCATGCAGTGAAGTTTTTACGAGGGTAGAGCTGTGGTAGTTTTGAGAGCATTTTGAATGAAGCTTTTTGGGTGTGTTATTCTTTCCTAAAAATTCGTAGTTGTTCTACTTGTGGAGTTTATGAGCCCTTGGAATATTGAAAGTTGTCTTAAAATTACTTGCAAAGTGACGAAGCTTTGGTTCAACTGTGAAAGAAGTAGAGCTAGGCTCTCCACTTAAGATTGTCTCTCTATGTAATATAAATGTTCAACTAATGCTAGTCAAAGTACTAAGAAATCTATGAGAGTATTATGTATACAAACTAGATTTTTAAAGCTATTTTGAAAAAAGTTGTTGAAGCTCTGAAACAAAGGAGCACTAAAATATGTGTGATTGTCGATGAAAGCATTTAAAAGTCTACTACAACTGAAAAGGCCTCTCAGCCTCTGGAGTTGGATATATATCCAGTGTCCACATCTTGAAGCAGTTACTAAAGCAGTTACACACTACTGTTTGAGATTGGTACAAATAAACCCTCTCTTATTTGTTTTGACATCATGTGATAGATTTTAATTCCTAATAAAGTGATTTGCCTAAGGGCACCTATCAAGTGTCGCCCTTTCTTGTGTTTAGTTTTTTTTTCCCTTAGGTAGAAATATAAAGGGGTATAAAAAATGTAAATGAAAAAATGGATACATGCAATATATAGGGAAAATAGGGGTTTTTTTAAAATCGGCAAGGCATATTGGGAGGGGGTTAAGAAAAACGATTTTTGGAGGTATTTTCCAATATTTTTTGAAAATAGGGGTATTGTTTCATATGCCACGAACGAATGTGCTATGGCATAGTTTCACTAAGTGAAGATCCCGTGAATTAGATTAAATGCATACAATAAAGAACACATGCATATTCACATGGATTAATACAAATAAATTTTGTAAGAGATGCTTATAACATGGAAGACCATTAATTTTGAGGATTTTAAGTTTTCTCCTAACTCATACACTTACGTACATCCATACATGCACACACAATAGTTTTGTTGTTGAGTTAGAATCTCAAAACACATAGAACTTGTATTTTTAAAGTCCATGACCTATTGATTCTTTATTCAAATACTGTTGTGATTCTTTTCTATATTCCACTATGTGGTCTTGTGGCCTTTGTATTGTTGTGGAACTCTGATTTTTTCGGCTGTGTTTCAGGTATTCTAATTCTTACAAAATTATGTTCACTTATGGAACATTCGTTTTGGAAACTTAGGGGGACATGTCTCAAATTGTGTTGACCACTTTGTTGTGTCTACGACCTTGCAATTTTGGATGTTTTCTTCTTGTGTCCTTTCATCCCCACAAATTTTCTATTTTAGATTCTTGCAGTTCTACAAGACGATGAACTTGCACAATAAAATTCTCTCATTTTGACCTAGATTAGTCCTCCCCTATCTAAACCCCATGTGATCCCCAAATGTAAAGTCGAATGTTATATTATTTAATATTAAGTGAAAAAAAATGAACTATCTCCAAAACCCTCAACTCCCTTCGTTCTCTAAGGTTCAATTTTATACAATGGTCTTTAGATTTAAATTGTCACATCTAATTCCAATGGGAAAGAAATTGAATTCTCCATTATTAAAATTGTTGGTATTTAGAACCCCATAAATCAAATTAGTCTTCACCATCACAAATATGGAACTCATGAATTGTTCATTAACGTGCCTCGGATAAATTTCAATTTGAGATTGTTTGTTGATAAACACCTCTTGAAATTTTGAATAGTTCAAGAAAACATTTGTTTTTTTCTATGTAAAGTTTCCTTTATTCATTCCTTCTCCATGTCTCTTCACTAATTTTTACTCTGAATCCCATTATTCTCTTTTTCTTTCTATGTTGTTTTTGTTAGTTCTTCTTTCACATTCTCTTCGTTAGCTATTATTAAATGGATTCATGAAGCTATGTTGCATGGAGGTGCCCCCCTCTTCGTCCCTGCTCCCGAAATTCACAGGATTCATGAAGCTAAAGGATTCATGAAGCTATGTTGATGAAGTGATGGAATGCCCCTTCAGAATTTCTTGATGGAACAATCGTTAGTAAGATGAGAAACCCCTGAACTTCATCTACCTCCTTGTGGCCTTATCAATTGTGGAAACTCATATGATCCTTTTTCCTGTTGACATCTTACTAATTTTTAGATTATAAATAATGCACATAATATAAATCAACTTTGTTGGTGTTAATTGTTAAAATATTCATTATATCATATATGCTGCACATAGTAGACATCTTATTTTAGTCACCATTCATGAGTTCTTCTATTACCATCCCATTGCTAAACAAAATCACCTCATTAATGAATAACAACATGTATGTAGCAACACACACACCCTCAATTAGTTTCTACAACTATTTCTTCAACACATCCCTGATTCTTTGTCCATATCAAGTTTAGGTTATTAGGTATGCATGAATACATTATGTTGTTCTCTAAGACTCTTTTGCGTACCACTTTAATAGATTGCGTAACTGTTTAGGATATTTTGTTTCCTGAGCATGGTAGATTTTTGGGCTATTTAGTGTGGTTGAAAAAATAAATTGGATTTCAAGCATGAATGCCTTTGGATCTTGTTCTCTTTTATTAGAATTACAAATGATGAAATCTATGTGTTAATATTTCTCCTCTTCTCGATTCTTAAAGGGTGCTAGCTCAATGGAAGAGTGCCTGCTTTACAAGCAGGAGGTTGGTGGTTCCATTCCTACATGCCCTAATGATATTGGAATGTATTTCTAAAGGTAAAACATGTAGTAGTGCAAGATGGATGCAATATTAGATGCAACACTAAATGCAAAACAAGATGTAAAAGTGGATGTCACACTAAACACAAAAGTGGATGCAAAATTCGACCTTATGTCAGACGCAAATATGGACACAAAAATGGATGTCATACTAAACGCAAAATTGGATGCAAAAAGAGACTCAACACTAGACACAATTAATAACTCCAAACTAGATGCAATACTAGGTCCAAAACTAGACGCAACAGTAGATGCAAAAGTGAACTCCTAACTAGACGTAAAATTGGACATTAAATTAAGCACAAAATATGGTGTATCGATGGACATAAAACTAGGCATAACACTAGGTGAAAAAATGGAAGCAACACTTGGCGCAAACAAAAACTTAAAATGAGACACAATATTGGATGCAAGATGGGACAAAACATTGGATGTAAAATTAGACGTAATATTGAATGCAAGATGGGATGCAACATTGGACACAAAACTAGATGCGATATTAGATACAAACATGGGTGCAAAACTAAGCAAAACACTAGGTACAACATTTGGCTCAAACATAGATGCGAAAAAATACATCAACCGGAATGCAAAACTAGATGCAAAATACGACGTAAAACAAGATGAAGCATTAGGCACAAACATGGATACAAAAAAAGACGTAAAACAAGATGCAAAATTACACTAAAATCCGACGCTAAATCCATTTTTTGTTGTAGTGATGACAGAGTTTCATTATGTGTCGTCACACCAAAAACATGTCTTTTGATTTCATATATAAAAAAATACAAAAAACAAATTTAATAACTCAAAAAAAAAGTCAGTTGGGATTCGTTACCAATGTCTGCATATGCTAATCCTAGTGGTAGGGGCATATTTGGATCTCCACATAAGTCTATCCCTACATAGGTGTAGTCTTCTATGGCGATGATCTATCTCCACCACCAGAAGAAGAAGTATGTTGGATATGGGTTAGCCCCTTTCCCCTCCCGGTATACACATGATATGGGCCCAGCGTAGCCATAGTTAAGATGGATGTATACTAGTAAGTATAACCAATCATACCAACATGTCTTCTTATCAAAATATGACCCCTAATAATAGTGATTGTTTTCATATTAGATTTGGTTAGCGCTGCTATTTTATGACAAGCATTCAAGTGGCAATGGACACCATTGTAAATTTGATCGATAAAGCAACTACTATTTTATGGAAAGCATTCAAGTGGCAATCTATGTTTTGATTAACTTGATAAATCAACAACTAGTTTCTTTAGCACTATGTGTAAAGCCCTTATTAAGTGAAATGCAAAATTGTAAAATTACTAAAATCAAACAAAATGAATCATGAACAAGTTTTTCCCAATGCCTTCTTCGTAATGTTGTTTATTGCGCAACACTTGCTCTTTTAATTACATGGAGTATCTGTAAGTTTGAGTAGGTCATGATTATGTCTAGGCCTTCAAATTTTTGTGTAGCATTGTTGATTTTCAAATATACTTTAATAACACGAGATGGCATTTAACAAAAATCTAGTTTAAAATATGTCTTCATAGTATAATACAAAGACAAACATAAATACTCAAATACTCTGCATTGTTTTGCATGTAAATTCATGTGCTTTTTTTCTAAGGGAAAAATTGGGAGAGTCAACTTGAGCTACTACACAGTAAATATTTTAATTTTCTTTTCTTTTGGACTGTGGCACACTAGTTTTTGGGAAACTCCACCTTTTTTTTCAACAAGTTAACTTTGATCAAAATAACTTCAACGGGATTTTACTTTGAAGGGGTTTTACTGCAACGACATTTAATGCAACCAAATTTAACTTCGACAAGTCTTCATAGTGTATAAATGTTGGTGAATCTTACCAATTCTTAAAACACTAACTATAAAATGATTGGCCATATTTTTCAAAAAATATTTTAATTTCCAAGGATTTTATATCGTTTATATAATAATTTGGTGATTTTTAGGGTGAAAAACATTTACCCCATCAAAATTGGGTGAAAAAGGGCTTCAAAAAATGCAAAATGACAAATCTTTTTTGGGAGAAGCCCCCCTTAAAATAGCCCATGGGCTAAATTTCACCCCTAAAACTATCCCTTTGAATCTTGACAGTAACAAACTTCACTTTAACAAGACTCAACTTTCACTTTAACCTTGATACATCATTTTACATGCTTTTATATCGACCCACTTTTACCTCGACAGATACCCAGTTCACTTTTAATTCAATGGGATTTTACCGCAACACACTTTTAAGTGTGACCAACTCCACTTCAACATGATTATAATATTGAAAGGTTATCTTGATAAATGAAGTATATTTTTTGCTTCAATGTGAAAGACACATTTTTTACCACCCGGTTGGTCGAGATAACTTTGACATGACTCCACTTCCATAGGTCCACACTTAATCATTCATTAACTTGATATGAACCTCAACACAAGAAGCTCACAATATCGTATACCCAAAATATTAAATAAGACTTGTGTCGAACACTTTAAGGTTAAAACTTAAACTTTTACATCGTGAAATATTTGAGAATTGTTTATTTCTTTTATAAACGATAAATGAAAACAACATTTACACAAGTAATTATGGAGAAGATGTGTGACATAAATAAAACATGTGTTCAACCATAAAGCTATAGGTTTATATATTATCATGGCATAATAAGAGAATTACGACTGCATTTATATACTTGGATGTTTGACCTTTTACAGATCTTGGGCTCTCGACACATTCCAAAACCACGAGCTTGAGCTCTCGAATCTTCTCAGAGTTTTTTTTCTTCTCCTTTCTCTCTTATTTTCTTCTTCTCCTAGTTCCTCTGTTTTTCATTCATTTTTCTTCTACATATATAAAGAGTAATTTTTTCTTCTCTTGGAAGATACCAACTAACATTAAATACTGTGAATTAATACATGACTTAACAGCTTTACTTTGAGAACAAAAACATGGTCGAATAAATATGGTGAGACATGAACTCCATGTTCTGACAGAATGATTGACACACTTGTACTTCTATGAACTCTGACCGAGTCGACTGAGATTTGATGATATTCAACTCGTAATTAATTTCTCCAACATTTTTTGCTATGCATGATTGTCTTAGTTCTTTGTTTGATTCCTCTGCATCAACTCCTCGTTCACAAGAATCATAGTTCCATATGCCTTATACATTGATTTCGTGAGAATTCACAACAAAAAGAAAAAAAATAATATGGTCTACTAAGATCCTCTAATACAAAATTGTTAAAGAGACATATTACGAGTCATTCAATACGTTTGTAAGATGAATTCTTATGAAAATCATATCAATAAGATTTTGAAAAAGAGTTTAGAAATGTTTATCAATGTGAGAAGTATCAAGGATCAAAACCCGTGAAGACCAAAAACATTTATTTTTCGAATTAATAATTATAGTTCTTATTTAAAAGATTATTTAACTTTGAAAATGTGTTAAACAAGATTTCTAATTTTCATTTAAAATATTATTTAAATTTTAAACAAAATACTGCGACCGTTGTAAAATTAATTGTACAAGGTCCATAAACTAATCAATAGTATTTTTGTTCTCACTTCCATTTCGCTCATCCACTTGAATAATTCCACTTGGAGATTAGATATTTATAACTCCAATCTCGGCCTAGAATAATTGATATGCAATTTGATTCACTAACTATCTTTGATTCACTAATTGATATGCAACTTGATTCACTAACTATCTTATATTTATAACTCCAATCTCGCTCTAGCTCATTATTATAGGGTTTTACTAACATAAGGTGGTTTTACATTTAATTTTATGAAAGAACTTTCTTCTTAGGAGCTCCCCTTAATTTTAAAACATGTTTTTTTTTTCAAACTATCACACATATAACTTTAGTGTTAGGTTCTCTTAGGATTATAATTAACTCATCATATGAATGATCTCAACAATATCACCCTTTCATATGTATGGAATATACATCCCTTTATTTAAAGCAATACCACTCTTAAGAATTATCTTTTAATGCATTCCTTATTACTTCTTTTAAGAATCATAATTATTTTTTAATACATGCCCTTTAGCACTCATAGATATTCATACATATTATGACTCAGTTTTCAAAGTAAATCAAATACATTACAATATTACACAATAAATCAAATATATAAATATTATCTTCCATCACAATTATAGATTAACCTAATAAAACATCATAGAAGACATCCATGTTCCATATTAAGAATTCACACCAAAAATTTCAATTACTTTATGAAAATTATAATTCTTTTATAATATATTTTTTTATGTTAATCTTACAATTTGGATTCTAGTTAGACATCAACATCATCAATATGAGAGGTTTAGAATTGAAACATTTTTTAAAATATAAGTTTTATAAACCTTTAATCATTGTTGTGTTCCAATATTTATTTGTTCAAAATATGTAAAAATTTGCAATATACTCCACATTAAACACATCTTTTTGTTAAAGTTTGTCGTATAATGAAAAATGGATAAGTTTGTCATTAATGTGATTAGTTTCGTGAGTATGTTTGCACAATTCTTTTGAGTGTGGACCTTTTAAAGTACTCCACCTTCATCAATAACTTGTCTTACAAAATGATACTTCATAGAAATGTGTTTTGTTTTACTGTTATAAGCTAAATTTTTAACCAAATGAATAGCACTTTGACTGTCACAAAAACCTTTTACCTTATTCTTTATCCACTACAAAGATAGATGATGTCTAGGTGTAGAGGTGTATAGGTTATAGAATCAAACTTTTCAGAGGGGGTTTCTTTTTTAATTACAATGAGGAAGTTATTGATACAAATGTAGACATTTTTGGCCACCAAACCATAATGATTGGGTTGTGAGTGTGATGAGTTGAAGTTTGTATCCAAACAATCCCTATTTTCTAGAGAATGGATATTGTCATAGGATATAGTCCCTAAGTGAAGCCTACTAGAGTTAAGAATAAATCAAAAAATACCATAAAAAAGTGTTGAATGCAAAAGTGACCAACTGAGCAAATATTTTGATATCTAACTGGGAGGGTTGATATCCTACAGACTAGATTTACATAAAAATAAAAGAATTGCATGAGAGGGACTTCCACTTTAGTGTGGAACTAAAGTAGGGGGGAGCTAGAGAGTAGGTCCCAACATAGCTCTTGGTGAGAGGGAGCCCTCTAGTGAACTAGATATGGAATAATTATTTTATGTGTTGATTAACTTAGTTAGGCACTACAACCCTAATATTTGATGGAGACTAGGTCCTAAATTTATTATGTGATACCATTTGATGTGTTTTGACCTCTTAAGCAGAAAAAAAACAAAGGTAAGAGGGAATCATACCATCCATAGAAGTTAAGAACCCATATATTTTCAAAAGCAAGAATAAAAAAAAAATACAACAACTTTCTTAGCCAAAATGGCTTAGCTTTATTATGACTAACTGATTTTTATATATCATTCCAAAAGGGTCCACATGAATGAGGGAAATAATAATAAAAACTCCCTGAGAGTTTGAATATCCATTTACATTAATGCATATAACAACCAATTCAAAACAAAGTGCATAAAATAATGACAATCCCCAACAACTAACTTGTTGAGATAGAAATAATTATCCAAGTGAATATATCCTCCTTAATGAGGGAATCTATGCTTCGATAGGTATCATATTTGGTCTTTTTTCTATCAAAATAATTAGTACATCTACTAGTTCAAACTCAATAGTTTCATTACATCATTTCATTCTATCAAGATCATGCTACCTAAATATTTTAGTTAAAAGTGGCCATGTTTAGTCTAATGTGATCAAAATATTTCATTCTTTTTCACTATGTAGATTATATAATTTATTTCATTTATGGTGACATTGTATATGATTTATTTAAAAATGTTTGAAAACCTCATTTTAAAAAATTTAGAGAAGCAAAAGCTTAGCCTATGACATAGTTCCAAATCATTTTAATTTTATAAAGGTTTTGGATTGCTTCATAAACCCTCAACACTATCGGAGCTTGAAGAAACTAAGTACTTACCCCCATTGCTTGGGTGTTCATATGGATAAACTAAGGTTTAGTTACCATACTATACATGTTCCCTTCAAAGAGGCTACTTCCCTAGGTAGCGAAATAAAGGAATAATATCCAACCCATCCAACCAAGGAAAAATCATCAAACTTCAATGAACTACAATAGGTGAATGCATTGCATAACTTCATTGTCCAATGAAGGATAACATAAAGGGGTAGAATTTAAGGAAGGTTTTATTGAGAAGGTGGTCTTCTAATGTCCCTTTTTTTAAGTTTTGAAGAAAAGTGCAATTCAGGAAAAATTCGAGCTTAAATAGTCATGACTCTAGAGGGTTCCAACTTTCACCAATTATGGTCCCGAATTTGAAAGGAGATGCTATGGTGAGTCTTAGAAAATCCCAAGGTATTTTCTGGATACTTTTCATCAAACTTTAGGCCTATGCATCCTTGTTTGAGGCTGATGACAAAAAGGCCAAAATTAGTAGGAAATTGTGATGAAATTCCCCCTAGGGTGTAGGCCAACTAGGCTTCCCAACTCATGTACGAACCTCCCAAATTTACAATAAGAGTATGGGGACTAATATAAGAGCTCATGTAATATCATTACACATGGTTATTAGTTCTGAAAACTGGTCATAGATTTCAACATTCGTTTGATAACTTTCAGTGATATTTCTTATGGGGAAATCACATAACTAGCTCGATTTTGACATATAAAAGGTAGAGTTAAAGTTTCATATAAGTATGTGACATATAGGGAGCATATACAGAATACAAATTGATTCCCAAAAAATATTAAAAAGCATATAAATCCCTTCATAGAATTCTACAATAAAACTACTTCAAGCTGGAAGCCAAAATCCATGAAAACTAGTGATACAATGGCATGAGAATGCAAGATTTTCACATAGGATTTTCTTGGATTTCAAGATGAATAGAATATGGACATGAAATTATGGATTTTTACATAATATATGGCTTTCCCAACATCATAAAACTCATATAAAAGTCCTCATACAAATCTGATATAAAACCACTTCAAGATTGAAGCAAAATCCATCAAAACTAGGTATTCAATAGCATGGGGAATGCAAGCCTTTCATACATGTATTTTTTATATTTCTACTTACAGATCATATGTATATGATATTATAGATCCATGAATCATGTGTCAAATATTGGGCATCAACTATACTCAACAAAGCACAAGCACCACCCCAACAAGTGTGCCATCAAATGAGAGTGTGGGGGAATGGAGAAGAATGAATGAGAGAATGGAGATATAGATGAGAATTAGAATGTATGGAAATTCAAACTACAAGTAAAAGTCCTTCATTAATCTCCCATGAGAGTTTTGAATGGACTCTCCATCAATCAACTTGGAAAGGAATCCAACTCCCTCGAAATTGGTTCATAAGAAGGGAGAGTGAACATTCCTCATGTAATGGAAAAGCAAAAACTCTCCAAAATTATAAAGGCCAATTAAAAAATGATCAAAATATATTCTCATTCCTCATGAAATCCTTTTATTAACTTCATGAGGCCTCCCAAGGTCGAATTTCCTTCATGAGCTTCCTCCAACTCATCTTAGTGGTTTAGTAACTCTCATGACACATGTCTTCCTCTTCATGCTCCAATTCTTTCCCAATTTCGAATGGCTCCTCTAACTCCCAAATTCGACCTCTTGGTGGCTATTTTTATCCCTGATATGCCAGATCTATCATATGTCAACAACCATGTCTGAATTTGTCATACTTTTCATAGAATATTCCATCATTTGTTGTCATAAAGTGCATAGCATCTCCTTCCAAGTGGCACACCTTGTATTATAGTCTCTTCCTCTTCCATGGGAGTTACCCTTCTTTACCAATTCAAATTCCTTGGCTCTCTATAAGATATTTGACACTGCATCACCATCCAATAATGTTACATTACCCATGTGTTTGAATATGGATGAATATCATGCCAAGTGTGTGGGGAATCTAGTCACCCAAAGGCTCCAGAAGATTCCAAGTGTCTTCATGAATCCATGCCACCTTATTTTATTAAGATTTATCATTTATATGACCCATTTAAATGTGAATATGGTAATCTAGAGTCCTTTGGGATGCCATAGCTCCTTATTACAAAATTTATGTCTCCATCTCAACCTAGGGAACTAGTAGGTTGGTGAAAAATTATTTGCAGATAGTCTTATTTGGAAATTATTTAATTGGTGACATGGCATGTCTATATACATAATACTATACAAAACACTTAAATTTATATCAAAATTTTCAACCTAAAACTTTGCTACGATATATTTTACACAGTCTCTAATCTTAAAAGACTTTGAATCATTAAAATTGACAAACAACTCAACCCTAAAAGGTTGAAAGAAGGGAGTGATTACTTCCTTTAATGTTCTTGATTATGTACTCTACAAGAAGTAGCCATCAACATGACCCTAACAAGAAATCAATCTTCTAATACATAATGGATTAGATAAAATTTCTCTCATCATAGGGTCTGGTAGAGCCCATGTTGATCTAAAAGGGAGACTAAAGATTCCAGGTTAAGGGAAAATGAAGCATTCCAAAATTAAGCATTTCATAAATGGAATGATAATGCTATATATGGTTGTGTACATGATGTCATATAGAAATTTTAAGATTGATGATGACAATAATGATCGTTAATGTCTATTGAGACAACTTTGGTATATCATGCCTTATTAAGGAACTATTTGGTTTGCTTTAAAATTTTATTCCTATACTCAAAAATATTGAAGACAAATGTTCCTAATTTGTTGTAGTTTTGATAGGTTAATAAGGTTAAAAATGTTTTTATTGTAACAAAGATTTTGAAATTGATATTTAATGCATGACACTCTAAGAGAAAGTGATTTTCATCCTCAACACTCATAATCTCAGAGCGATGGCAGGTCATTTCATCCCACAATGTGTTATGAATTGTCGAACACCCCGTTTCACGATGGAGGTCATAAGAGTTTGTTTTTATTATAGCTATATTAATTTCCATCTTTATACTAGTTAAAATAAAGAGATACTTTTGATCTTCTAGATTATGGTTAATGACCCCCTTTGAACATCTTATTTTTCTGTGGTTTTCTTTTAACCACTAAATTTTTATGGCACCATCATTTTTCTTTAAGCTTAAATGTAATAATAATTTTGTATATTATCGATATTTTGCAAAGTGACATTTTTCGTCATTTCCCCAAAGGTTTAACCAACTGAGGGCATTTTTATGCCAACCCTTCTTGAGTCATACATGGTTTTGATTGGAATTTAAAGAAATTTTAGGAAGCCTCTTGTCTCTTATGGTATTCATCTTGTTCTTGTACATCGAGTAGCGAGTCATAACCATATTCTCATTGGAGGAAACTCTCACTTCTATGAGGAGTATCGGATAGGGAATATTGCTTTTGATTTTGAGGTTATACATTATAAAACACCTCTCGATTTGTTCAATCATTTTCAATGATTTGGTCCAATATTATAATTGTTATCTTTTGACCAACTCTCACTCTTCTTAAACTTAGAAATAACACTCTATTATAACCATTGTAGCCCTTCTTATTTAGAAAGAAACCTTTGACTCTTCTAATCTATTCCACGTGTTATTTTCAAAAACACTGTATCAAAAACTTTTCTAAATTCCAGATTACAAACAAGTTAGATTTATTATTAAGACATTATTAAATGATTACCGATAATTGCAATAGCCTCCATCTATGACATAGTAACACTTGCCATTATTACAATAATAACAAAAGATGTCGATAACTACAGAGAGTCTGCACAATGCAACGATATCATCCAAGTCAACAATTCATTTCCTCGAATACGAAGAGGAAGAGCTGCTGTCATCTTACGAACTGAATCAATGAAGATAGAGCTACCTACTCCATGAAAGATTCAATGCAATTACTGTACACTACTACGTAATGATAAATTCAATCCATGAGAAAACTACATGTAGAAGACCCAAGAGAATGGAAGAAAGTCCACTAGTTTCGATTGTTCTCATTGTTCAGAGAACTTGCATCCTCCGCCAAGGCCTCCCATTAACTGTTCCAACAGTTGGACACTGGCTCAACAACTTGAAGCTCCAATGGTGCTCACGTATAAAACCTCCGTAAAAGTTTTAATGAGATACTGCAAGATCGCTACCACAAAAACCAGAGCCTGTTAGAAAGAAAACGTCAACATTCTGAAAACATAATGTTCCACCTGAGCCGTCAAGTGGGTTGACACGGTTTTTCAGGCACAGAAAATTCTGAAAGTTGAAGCTATATACATGGAATGATCTTGTTTACAGCAAAAGACGAATATCATAGGTATAAACCTATAATTTCGTTATTTTCAATCCTCAATTCAGAGATTGAGTTCACGTTGTAGGAAGACATCTGCAACTCTTATATTAGATATTCTGTCAGGCCTTATACAAAGGAGAAAATATCTGCATATGCCAGCAGTTGATCAAATCCTTGATCAGCTTTGCGCGAAGAAGCATTCAAACCCTCGAGTCACACTTGTACAATCTCGGATTGATTCTGTCTGACCAGGGAAAATACATACAGTGGAAGGGTTATGAAACATTTCATGATGGCAGAAGCTTCAGCCAATTCTGGATCAGAATCTCAGCCCAGGTTTGCTGCCAATAAATGTTCTAATGTGATTTCCAACTCTTATTCTGCTGCCAAAGACGAAGGAAGTTCAAGCAAATATTCGCAGGACAAGAATATCATTACTCCAAGGGTACGTGTTGTGTATATTGCTGAACCCAAGATTATCAAAACTGACCCAGAAAACTTTCGGTCTGTAGTTCAGAGACTAACAGAAAAATCTAGCCACAAATCAAAGCAGAAGAAGAGGGAAACAAATCACAAGAGTACATCCTCTGGCTTAATTGTTGCAGAAGTAGGCTCAGAAAATCTTGATTATTCTCTTTGTAGCAAAGATCAACTGTCTGGAATAGGAAACAAAACTACAAAAATTTCAACTGAGGAGTGCTCTGGTTTCACTAAAGAACTCAGCGACAAGGACATGATTTCCTTAAGTATGATGAATCGAGGATTACTCGATGAGATTCCTCTGATTTTTCCCGATCTGGTGGATCAAGGATTATTCTCTGAGCTCATTGCTGCTGAGGTGAGCACAGAAAATCTAGAATTTGCTTATTATTGCAATGATCAACTGCCCATCACGGAAAACAATGCTTCAAATTTAACGAAGGATTCCAGTGGTTTCTCTACGGGATTTAGTGACACTGACATGAATTTCTCGAGTATGATGAATCAGGGATTACTCGATGAGATTGCTCTCAGCTGCCCCGATCTAGTGGATCAGGGATTATCCTGTGAGGTAATTGTTGCTGAAGTGGGCACAGAAAATCTCGAATATACTTTTGATTTTAATGATGAACTGCCCATCATGGAAGCCAAAACTACAAAATTAACTGAGGATTGCACTGACTTACCTATAGGATTCACTGACAGGGACATGATTATCCCCAGTCTCATGAATCGGGGACTAGACAATGAGTTTCCTCTAGTTTGGAACAATTCGCCAGTTTGTAGTGATGAGACCGGAGTTTTAAAGTGAACCCAGGGTATGACGCCCTTGGGGGTATATGTTGGAATATGTAATTTATTGAAATGAATTATCGTCGTCATCAAAGGTCTTTGAGTACTGCTGAAGCTGTTAGGAGAATTTACAAAAAAGATAAACATTTTACATCCATGTTTATATAGTGGTTTTAACAAGTCTTCAATTAAACATTATAAAAGCTTAGAAAATAAAATTTTCTCATAGTTCTATATCCAGAACAAAGTCTCTCATAGTCCTATATAAAGTGTTGTAGAATTAAATAAAAATAATGAGAGGAAGAACAAAGTCCCTCATTGTCCTATATAAAGTGTTGTAGAATTAAATAAAATAATTATTACGCCGATAGGCGTTATTCAATGGTATTTGGGGATGGACTTGCTTGAGCGGATCATCAAGATCCTACAAATCCCGCCAAGTGTATGATCCAGATGATCCAATCGTCTGATCTTTTAACAGATGAGTTAGGAGATTCTTTAAGGCGAATGTTAGTGTTTAGTTTATGTTTTGATTAGCAGTTAGACCTCTCTGGCAGCTACACCAACTTATGGTACCAGTTAGAGGTCGTGGCAGCAGCGGTTAAACCTCGTGGCAGCTACACAGGAGTTGGTTATGAGATCGTGGTTAAACATCGTGGCGGTGGTGCAGTTAGCCCTCTCTGCATTCAAGCCACTTGTCGTCATTCATCCGTGCTGCTGGCATTTAGCTTCCTCTAATGCCGTTTCCTGAAGAATTCCCTACATATCCCACCAAGAATCAGTTTAAGCCCAGATTCAATGAGTGCGTGGAGTCTGTCCATTATGATAAAATATGCGGAATGTGAAGAATACGTACAGAGAATAAGTTTGCAGGTGAAGACACGGAATGTATATGCAGGTGGTTGATTGTACCAAAAGATATCAAGAATATAATTGCAGGGAGACTATGGAGCAATTTGCAAAGGAGGCGAAGGGTTTGGCAGAAAGAGTATTAGAAATAATGTGCAAAAATCTGGGACTGGTAAAAGCGTATCTGAAACAAACCCTAGCAAGGGACAAGGATCCTTTCTTTGGCATCAAAATGTCTCACTGCCCGCCATGCCCAAGGCCAGACATCGTAGACGGACTGCGTCCTCATACGGACGCCGGCGGACTCATTTTGCTGCTACAAGATGATGAAGTCGACGGGCTTCAAGTTCTCGAGGACAATACTTGGTTCGACGTTCAACCTGTTCGACACTCAATTATTATGGACATTGGCGATCAACTGGAGGTATATACACATGATGTATATCTATAATAATAAGAATGGTATATTTATAATAATAAGTCCTCATACGGACGCCGGATGTACATTTTCATTGAAGCGTGATTGAGTATATATTGAGAATTGGGTTTATATTAGTTGTGAGATGGAGTGATATATATTTTATTATTTTCTTTTTTAAGTGATATGTTTTTCTTTTTCTCTATGATAAATAAATTTGAAGGGTGATTATGGGAGAGAGAGTATGTTTTCTCTTTCTTTTATTTCTTTTTAGTATATTTTCATTTCTTTAAATGATATGATAAAAAAAATTGTTTTTGGTTTTTCTGATAAAAAGAAATTTGAATAATGAAATTTTTATTTTAATTAAAAATAAAATTAAAATTTTATCAATAATTAAAAAATCAATTTAACTTTTAAAATTGAATATTTTTTTATATCATTTTTTTAAAATATGTTTTTTCTCACTCATTATAATATATACTATTAAACTCTTTTATATAAAATAAAATTACCACTCATATATCTATGTATATATATAGATGTTTTAAGAAAACATCAAATAAAAAAAATGAAATAGACTAAATAAATTTAATCATAAAAATATTATATTTAATCT
>LPNX010152591.1:21676-78105 GCA_001517045.1 Pseudotsuga menziesii | reverse complement strand
ACATACTTTTTATATTAATGTTTTTCCCTATAGTATGTGCTTAAATTTACGCCTATCGGCGTATCCAGACACATTATTAATTTAATGTGGTTGTTGCTAGTAATAAAAGTGTTGTGATAAAAAAAAAAGTGTTGTGATCCCAAAAAAATATGGAAAGTTTATGTAGATTCACATTGTTAAATTTATTTAGGTTTGATGGACCAAAGTTTGGTCTAAGAAACGTTAACCCAACGTCATTTCAGAGGAATTTCTTGAAGAATTTACTATGAAAACAAATTGAATATTTGCAACTGCTTTCAATTCTGGATTTGAAACTAACATTTTTCATTATTGTTTTATAATCCAATTAATAACCACTAACATTTTCATTATTGTTTTATGATCCAATTAATAACGACTAGGCAGTCACCAAAGATCATCATATTTAGGATCCCTTTCTCAAAAACTAATAATCTAAGACACGACTTTTATGAAAATGACCTTTGGTTTTTGTGGAGTAGACCTACAATTGGCAAAGATATATCTATTCTTAGAACAATAGAAAGGGTGAATTTCTATTTCTTTAAAAGTTATGGCTTTTCAACCCACCATATTTAATGATAGGAACATTACTAAATTCTTTTAATTATGTTTGAGATTACTATTTCAAACTTTTAACTAATGTACCCTTAGTCTCTCTTCCTTAACCTTGGTTAAAGATTCCTCATATAATTAGACATGCTTTGAATAGCTACATATAATTTAAAGATGGTCCATTGTTTCCTCACTCTTTTGGCAAAGACTTCCTTAACTTTGGTTAAAGATTCCTTATATAAGTACACATGATTTGAATAGATACATATGATTAAAAGATGGTCCATTGTTTCCTCACTCTCTTGACAATGAGAGCACTTTCGCATCTGATGTCTATTCTACTTTCTAGGTAAGTCTCTTGTTCATTATAGACAACCACATGAAAAAATTGGCTTTAAGGGGAGCCCTACTCTTACATAATTGTCTCCACCACCATTGTATTTCTTTTACTTCTAAATTGTTAAAAATGGATTTATATCTTAACTTAGTGGTATAAACTCCCAAAGTTATAATTTTAGATAAAACCAACTTATCCTAAAATATTTGCACTCTTCCATGGTTTGACTTCAACTTTTGTATGTAGGAAACCAAAAGCTCATCTTCAACCACATTTAATGCTAGTAAATTACTAAACTTCCATTCTTGAGACCATATTATAGTTCATTCTCAGTAGGATGCATGCGTTAAACTTTATATTCCACTTTCTTGAAGAGAAGTTACCACACTTGCAAGGAGTTTATATGGATATCTACATACAACCAATGGATCAAAACCGATTCTTAACTACTCTACCTTCCCCACCTTCCAAACTAGCAATTTCCCAATAATGGGAAACCCAAGACAATGACCTTACAAACTATTGATACAATGAGGATGATAAAAAATGGATATGAAAAAAATAACAAATCATTACTGAGACTCGGTCCTAACAAGGAACAACAATATAGAGAGTTCAAATAATGTCCATGCAAGTGCTAAAACACATCAAGGCTATAACAAAATGAAAATTTAAGTGGAACACGACTAGCAAAGGATGAAATGCAAGAGAAGAACATTAAAGAATGAGAAACTAATGGAAAACGGATGTCTAGTCTTCGACCAGCCAAAGCAATCCCAACACTCCCTATATCCTCTTGAAAATTTATTGCGAAGGGGGCTTCTAAATGCATTCTCCTTTTTGCACTGTAGGAGAGGATGTAGAAAAAAATCCTTATAAATAGTGAGATTCATTAAAAAACAGAATTTTTACTATGTAAATTATAAAATGGGATAGCGAGACATGATACTACATTTTAACACTTCATTTTTTGAGAATAAAGATAGAGGAAATACATATGTTCATGTTGGTTTTGTATTTTGGGTTTCTAGGGTAAGACTTTGTGTTAATGGTACTTTTAATTTCTCTATATTTTTTGAATTGTTGTGAGACGATATCATTGGATCTAGTTTCTATTCAAGAGCTAATTAATACCTCCACCATATAATTTCTTATTGGTTTAATCCATATATGTATGTTAACTAACTCCTTGGGACTGTTGATGAGGATCATTGCTAACGAGTTGTAAATTCCCTACTGCACTACAAATCCCTCTAGACTATACCATCTGCATGTTAATTAAATTTCTAGAATGATATTTAAATGCAACTTCATATAACCAATGCATTCTCACTTTCATAACACTAAGACCAATTTGGTTACCTTTACCTGTTTCGTAATGTTGCAAAAATTTGTTGGACATCCACTTGCAAAAATGATATTAATTACTTTGACTTCTTGAGTGAAATGTTAAACATTTCACAACACAAAAAATGGATTCTGCTGAGAGTGATCTAATTGGTGGTGACTATAAGTGTTTGTGAAGTGTTACAACTAATTTTACCACACATGGTATATCACATATTTATAGCCTCCTCTATTTCTCTGTAGACTCTTTAGACCCCATGGACTTATATTATCCTTTGATGTTCCAAGATCATCCCTTAAAAATCCCTGGTTATTTCTGTATGCAACTTTTAACCTCATACTCACGTGTACACTTGAATTTTGACCTCAAACCCACGTACATCAGGATGTCTACATAAAGCCAAATAGTTTTGGATTTTTCCTCATATGAGTCCGAACCACTTGACTCTTGGCATTCCAAATTCCTTGAGAACGCTCGGATTCAACCCTCCATTACCCTTTTGGAGTGCTATATAAGGAACCCATTGGATACATTGAAGGGGAGGAATTGAAGAGAAAGTAAACTATAGTCGATTGTTGCCTCAATTTTCTTGTACTTGAGTCTGAATCCCTTTGTCCCATTGGAGCACTTTGTGTTCTTCCCAAGTTTTCCTTTTTCTTCTGAGATTGCTATCTAGAGATGGAGGATTGAGGTGGTGGAGGCCCAGGTGTAGGACTCGGTTTCTCCGGTTTGTATACGCGCCAGAGGTTGTCACTTTTGTAATCTCTGATTTTATTAATAGAAATATATTTTCTTGTGCAATTCATGTGCAATTAAATGAATATTGAATCTATGGATATGTTAACTGCTTATACATTGATGAATATATATGCTAGAGTAGGTCTAACATATTATATATAGCATGCTTGTCTTGTTTATTGTTGTTGATAGTGAATTGCTAAAGCATTCATGAATTCGAAAATATCAACGAGGATCTACTTCAACCGTTCGGAACAAGGTATGATTCGATATCCCTCAGTGTTAGATGTTTGGTTTCTCTTGTATATTGGGAAAGATTTATTTCTGGGGTTTAGCTGTTTGTTGTGGTACAATCCAAGCCATAGGAAGTTTCTCTCCATAACAGAATTGGTGACTCCGCTGGGGACAGTTCCTAGTTGTTTTGTTTTTGCGGTTTTTGGTATTCAATGTACTTGAATTGCTCTTGATTTCTTTGTTTATGTGTCGGGTCTGGGGGCATGTTTTCCCAGTAGGGTTCTGAATATTGAATTTATGGATATGTTAACTGCTTATACATTGATGAATATATATGCTAGAGTAGTTCTAACACATTATATATAGCATGCTTGTCTTGTTTATTGTTGTTGATAGTGAATTGCTAAAGAATTCATGAATTCAAAAATATCAACGGGGATCTACTTCAACCATTCGGAACAAGGTATGATTCGATATCCCTCAGTGTTAGATGTTTAGTTTCTCTTGTATATTGGGAAAGATTTATTTCTGGGGTTTAGCTGTTTGTTGTGGTACAATCCAAGCCATAGGAAGTTTCTCTCCATAACAGAATTGGCGACTCCACTGGGACAGTTCCTAGTTGTTTTGTTTTTGCAGTTTTTGGTATTCAATGTACTTGAATTGCTCTTGATTTCTTTGTTTATGTGTCGGGTCTGGGGGCATGTTTTCCCAGTAGGGTTCTAAAGAAGTAAATTTTGTCTTAGCTTGCCTATTTTCCCTATTTTTACGCCTTTTTCTTCTTGTACACGGGTTTTGCATTCATAGTCGTGTATACATGTAGGTTTTCATTGAACAGCCGCGTATGTACACCCTTTTACTGAAAATAGTTGTGCATGCTTTCCTTTTGAGCCTTAGTTGGAGGATTAAGTGTTGTTAGGTGAGTTCTGATGATTGCTGAACCTTTTTGGATGCTTCTGGTGTCTGTATACACCCTCTGTTTCTGACTAGAGACTTCTTTTAGTTTATTTTTTAAGTTTTTTTCTTGTCATCCATTTATCCATTTTTTGTTTTATCATTAGTGCATTAGATGTATTTTTAGCTCAGTGCATTGCTTGGTTGTTGTTTGTGAATGGTTGCATGGTCTGGGGGTTATAGAATTATTATTTTTTTCTTCATATCTCATTTATTGCAAAGAATACAAAAACATTTTTTCTTTTGCATAGTTATGCATCTCTTGAATTTTGCATTGGCGTGGTACTTGCACTAGGTATTCCTACTGTTATTAGAGTTAGATTTTCAAATAGGAATGATTGCACTTACATTTGAAGGAAAAATATTGCACCTCATGCAGTCGCATACCCTGTTCTTCATTCTACACATTGCACTTGGCATTGCTTGTTAGGTGTGCATATTTACTTTACTGATGAGTCATAACTTCATTAGTTGCACGACCATTTACCCTTTGAGTAATCACAGCCAAATAAAATCAACGCTTAATAAAATTAATTACACTCTTTTCTTTTCTAGGGTGCATCAATAAGAATGGGTTTTAGGGTCTTGGAATAGTTCATTGTGACTAAATTCTCCAAGACCACTAAACAAAACAATTAGGTGTCTGTCCAGGTGAGAGTGTGAAACCCTTGATATAATTAGTGTTTCTCAAGACGCTCCTCTTACATGGGAGTTAAGCACGAGGTAGTGCACACGATTGTCATTGGGTCGACCCCTAGTCACTTTCTGTGAGGACCAGAGATATTTCCAGGATTGTATTCGTTTCAGGGGGCATTTGAGGTATTGAGTGGTGCACCCTTAGGGTACCAGTTGTGCTTTCAGGCTTCAGGCCTTTCTACCCTACCCATACAGTCGATCCCACCTACGACTGTCCGCCTGAGCATTGGTTATATTGAGGTGACCTTAGTTGCCTTACCTATGTTATCAAGGGGATATTTGCAGAGGTTATTCTGCAGGTGTCCTGGCCAGGTAGGGGTCGAAAAACACATCCTCTATATGTGTTGAAGCTAAGGGACACTATAATTGGTTATGAACCTTCTCTTGTTTTGTATGGGAGTCTGGAGCCTCTCCTAGGTGATACATAGTACTTCATTCGGGAGCTCACTTATCCTACCCTTGGTTTACTTGTGATTTGGATTTATATTTTCTTAGGTGTCTTCTCTATGCACACTACTTTTCTTAGGGTTACGTAGCTATATTGAGTATTTTATTTTTGTTGATTCATTGTGGATTTGGGTGCGACACCTCATCGTTCTCATCGTTTAGCAGGGATTCCTTCTTCTAAGTCTCCTCCTCCTTTGGGAGAGGGAACCAGATAGTCCAGACAGACTACTTCTCACTTTGATTCACACACTATGGGTGACCATGAGCATGAGATCCCAGAGATCCCTCACCTTCCTCATCATGTATGGGAAGATGAACCTCCGAGCACATATGGGAATTCATTAGGGTATGGTCATCATTCGACTGGACCATCACAAGGAGATCCTTCACGATTCACAGATTACACACACCCTAATCACTAGTATAGGATTCTAGGTGATGAGAGTCACCACAAACCCATGAGCACTAGCACCATTACGTATGGCATGCCTGATGTTCCCAAGTCTGGCCCAACACCCCATGTCTAGTAGGATGTTGACCTTGGTACTGAGATTGAGGGCACTTCCATTCCTTTTCATGTGAAAAGGTTTAGTAGCACTAGTCACATTACACCTTCCATCCCTGCGGTGGAGGTTCCTTCACACACACATCCTAGGCCTACCACTAGTGTTCCTATTCAGGGACCAGAACCTATACATGTGAATATTAGGGGCATGAGTTATATGGTTTCCCCGAGGAAAATATTTGTGTTTATTGTCTCTTGTGTTTTATTGTTGTGCATGTTATTCTCTCAGATAAGATCCTAAGATCATAATGCTAGCGTGAATGATAAAAATCTAACGTGGTATCAGAGCTAAACTAAGAATAAGACATTGTGCAGCTACAGAATCTAGGGCTTCTTATTTTTTGGTTCTCTCTCCACAATCCATCAGCAAAAGTATGCTATCCTGACTCCATTGAAACGTGCATCTTTTTGTCGAAGCATAATTCGATTCCGAGCATTTTCAATTTTTTGGTGCAGGGAATTAGGGCTTCTTACAGAAGAGGAATTTTTGAGTGAGCCCAGAATAGGATTTCTCTCCTCATCAAAATCGAATTTTAGAGACCTGGGTTGATATTTTTGGTTGGGTATAACTCCAGGAAAGTCAAACCCTAGTTTCACCCCACGCCAGAAAAACCCTAAAATACTAACATTGATATGTTTTTGTACATTCACTGTATCTCGGGATTGGACAAGGATAAAAATATGAAAATTTTACAAGCCAAATATAAAATCCTTATTTACATGGTGTCCAAATTTCAGCCTCATATTCTCTATATTTTAGGAGATATGATCCCTCCAAGTTAGGGTTCCAGCCTCTCCTAGGATTCATCCCCAAACAAGAGACCTATGGAGAATTTCTATATCTCGGGCTACGAAGGTCCAAATGAAATTTATAAAGGTGTTCCATAATGGGCATGAACTTTAATTTATGTGTTCCAATTTTTATACCTAGAAGATAAAACACTGACATGTGGCAGTCCATACAACTTCGCTATGCTGAACAGTCCTGAAATCAGTCACCTTGGGAAAACGCTCATAAGTCCCAATTGGTGAAACCAATTCTGATGAAACCTGTGGTGTTGGAACAAGGATAGCTGAGGATACCTTAGTACAAAGTTTCATACATAGAGGAGCATTAATTTGATATATACCATAGAAACAACATCTGACATTTCTGCAGAAGAAATTGGAAAACTAGGGCTTCCTGTTACGGGAGTTTCCCTCCATTGTTTTCAGAAAATGAGTACATTGGACAAATCACCTTGAAGAAGTCTATATTTATATCCAATCAGATCTTAAAGATTGCAAGTTTTTAAAATTAGGTTTTCTCTGACAAACCCTAGATCAGCCAGCTCCGGAACTAGGACAAACACCTCAAATCAGTAATATCTAATCTTTTGCTATTTTTATTTGAGGTTCTCATTTCAAAGTGACCTATCACATATTCTTGATGATAAGCTTCGTAAAGTTGAAAACTTCCAAGCATGGAAGTATATGATCTCTCTGAAAAAAATGAATTGGACACCTACACAAGTAGAGAGGTTCCAGTTCCAGAGGGAGATGAGGATAAAAGCCTTACACAAGAAGAACGTGGTCAAGGAAAAGAAGATCATTGTTGATTCAATCATGGATCACCTTGTACCACAAGTGTATTCTCTAAAGACACTGAAATAGATGTTTGATTCCTTGACCAAGATATTTGAAGGGAATAACACAAATCAAAAGATGACCTTAAGAAACCAGTTGAAGAATGTGAAGATCCAGAATGCAGAGACCATATAGTCATACTTTACGAGGCTCTCTGAAATCAAAGAACAACTTGAAGTGGTAGAAGAAGAAGTGGAGAATGAAAAAGTGGTGATAGCCACCTTGAAAGGTCTCCCAGGATCATGGGATTAATTCATTCGAGGAATGTGTGACAAAAGGAAGTGACTACTTTCGGCAAAGTCTAGGAAGAAGAAGAAGGACTCAACTCTTGAAGAAACTCTTATCCATGTTAGCATTTGGATTAGAAACGATGCTATTATGAATGAAAAATATGATGAAGCTGAAGGCTCAAGGAGTCTACCCATGAAACAAATAAATATAAGTAATCAATTGTCATTTCATGATATTGTTTTGTTATGCATTTGTTTATATTTAGTTGATATATTATGCATGATAGAATGTTTTCATTAATGACATTGTACTACTAATATGCATGTGATGTGTAAGTAGCTCATGGTGCTATAAAACTCTCCATTTCTACTTATCTAGAATGAAACCTCTTTGTTGACATATTGGATTAGTGCACAATCTCAATTTTGTCTTGGTAGAGATGGAAGGCATCTAGAAATGTTTCCGTGAGTTATGGATGAATGTGTTGGAGACATTCACCACCATACACACTCTTTTTGGTCAATTTGGCCTAGTTAAACCACTATCCTAAGTTTTATTGGCTTAATTGAGATCAGAAGAGCACTAGATGAAATCAGCATGAGCACACCCAGGCCTACCTTCAATCAAGGAGGCTAGCTTAGCCTTCTCCTACATTCGGGGAGGCTAACTGGAGCACTCCGGGGGTGATCTGAGTGTCATCAGTGCCCCATATTGCTAACTGATGGTTACAATCCATTAAATAGAGAAATGAAGGCACATTCCTTCATTAAATTGATTATTTAATGAACTGAAGTCAACAGGGGCGCATCCAACCACTTTTGATGGTCAGTTACACTTCAGTTAATCTCATCGGGGATCATTGGAGTCATTGATGCACTACCACTTTTTGGTTGGCTTGCAGTGACATGTGTCTGAGCTACTTTTAGTTAGAATCAGTCATTTATTGCACTCCCACTTCAGTTAGGGCTCAGTTGAGTCAATTAAGGTTTTGATCAATGGTTAACTTGAGTGTTGACTGTGGATTACATTTAGTTAAGCTATACTCACTCATTCAATTCGAATGACCTACTTGGGAATTTGAATTGATTTGGCATTCATGCTTGCAACATGATCATTGTATTGTATCATCATTCTTTCATTTGATTATACAGAGCCAATACTTCCATTGCAGCACCATTTTGCCAATTTTATGCATATTTTTCTGAATTCTTTGTGAGACTGTGTTTTCAGTTCCTAGACCACTGTGACAAATTAATATGGTATCAGAGCTCATGGTGAGACAAAGCTCAGATCTCTCAAAAAACAAGGTTTTTGATAGAACTTGCATCAAAATTGAGCAATAGCTCAAACATCCAGTACTGCACCAGAAGCCAAGGCTTACCACTTAATACCCTAAGTAAGGAAATTGTTGATCAAACTTGCTTGATTGACTATGTTGGGTGTGATGAAAGCATAAAATGTGCATGCTGTCTGACCTTACAATGCCCCTTTTGTTGTGATTTTCAAGTTTTTAATAGGTGAAAGCATTTGCTCCAGCATATTCAGATGGATTCTTCCGTAGAACTCTTAACTCCATTCAATTTCCACTCATGGAAAGGAGACATGGAGATCCATCTAGGGGCCAGAGGACTCTATAGGGTCACTAGGGACACTGAAGAAGAGCCTACTTCTGTGACAAACAAAGCTATATTCTTGAACAAGAATGATGAAGCATTCACATTCTTATTCCTCACCATTTCCTGAGATCTTATTTTCGATCTTTTGGGATTGAAGACTCCAAAGGAAACCTGGGACAAATTTGAAAACCTGTATGGAAAGCAGGATGATGACCTTGAATGAATTTTTCACAAATTTCAAGCACATTGTATTACTGTTGAAGCAATTCAAAGTGGAGAAGGAGGATGATCAGCTCATCCTCGGCATACTCTCCAAACTTGGAGCTGATTATTCAGTTTTGGTCTCTACATTTTGTGCGGGGAAGCTCACAACCCCTAGATGGAAGATTCCTACACTCAATGCCTTCATTGAGTCCCTAATAAGTGAACATGATAAGGTTGTCAAGATGGGGATCATCATATCCTCCTATTATCAAGCCCTCCATGTCTCTGGGCCAAAAGATCTGAAGGGTAAAGGAAAGCAGTAGAAGAATCCAAAAACTAAATTTGAAGCTCCTAAGCCTAAAGTGGAAAACCAGCAGCATGATGAGTCTTCCGGCTCAAAGAAGAACAAAGGAAAAGGGCATCATGGAAAGGAAAAATTCAAGTGTTCATACTACGAGAAGTTATTCCACCCTAAACATGCCTGCATGAATAAGAAAATTCATGAAGCTACCTCTCTCCTTGAGAGAAAACACATCAATCTTTCAGAAATATTTCAGAGGAGAGATCAGCAATATCGGGAACCATAGCATGAAAGAGGTCATGCCCTCATGGAAAGAACTTAGAAGTCCAAATCACTCTTGATAGATTCTAGAGATTTGAGACACATGATGGATGAAAGAGACTCCTTCTCATCTTTATAGATCGGCAAATACATCCCCATCCACATGGGAGATGACTCCACCATCATTTGAGAAGGACAAGGTACAGTTGATCTTGAGAATGGTTGTTTTTCAAATGTTTTGTATGTACCATCTCTAGGATCAAATCTCTTGAGTGTCTATCAAATGACACATATGGGAGTGCCCAAGAGAGTATCCTTCAATCCGAATGATATAGAGATCATGGAACTTGCATCTGGGAAACTTGTTGCAAAAGGTCTTGCAAACCATCATGCAAAAGCCTATGAGTTTTCCCACTTTGTGGTGGATTCAAAGCCCACCGCACTGCTGGCTCATGTAAATGAAGTTATTAGAATTTTCCATGAGAGGTTCGGCCATCTCAACTTCAAATACTTGTAGCAATTACAGAAAAAATCCATGGTTGAAGGCCTCCCGGTCATCAAGGAAACTACTGTAATTTGCAAGGGTTGTGTTGTTGGAAAGCACCCTGAGCACAAGTTCGATCGGGGCAAGGAAAGTCAAGCTACATGCATCTTGGGGCTGATACATTCTGATATCAGCAGTCCCATTCCTATAACATACATGAATGGATAAAGGTATGTTCTAAATTTTATTGATGATTTTTCCAGGTACACATGGGTCTTCTTTATCAAAACTAAGCCTGAAGTTTGTGAAAAAATTCATTGAATTGAAGGCCTTGCTTCAGAATGCATCTGGCCAAAAGATCAAGACCTTGAGATATGGTAATGGTGGGGAGTATGTCAGTAATGAGTTTCTGCACATATGCTCCCAGAGTGGTATTCAGGTCTAGCAATCAATTCCCTACACTCCCCAGCAGAACGATGTAGTAAAAAGGAATAATCGGTCTCTCAAGGAGATGTCCACCTGTATGTTGGAATCAAAGAAGTTGGCTGAAAATTTGTGGGTTGAAGCCATCCATGCTGTAGCATACATTTAGAACAGAGTTCCACACTCATCCATGAAATGGAAGACCCCTTTCGAAGCATACATCGGATGAAATCCGGATGTGTCGAACCTGCGGGTGTTTGGGTCCACTACATGGGCCCGAATTCCACTTGATAAAAATAGGGCTTTGCAACCACAAAGCATAGAATGTCTATTTATTGGGTATCCTGATGAATCAAAAGGTTTCAAGATGTTGGATATCAAAACAAAACATATCATCATCGAAAGGAGTGTCAAGTTCGATGAGCCTCTTCAGGAGGTGGAACTAGTGAAGGAGAAAACTACTGAATTTCCTTCCTATTCTACTGAATATTTGGATGATGAAATTGGGGGTAATGACCCTGATTTGGATCCTATGATTTCTGATATCAATGTACAGCAAGCATCATATGTTGAATCAGAACATGAAGTACAAAATCATCTCTTAACATGGGCCCGACAGACACTCTCCTCCACAGGAGATAACATTGGAAATCCGGATGATCTAGGGAGAACCTAGTCTGATTTCCAAAGAGCAGGTATTGCGTTCTTTTGTCTTGATTATTTTTTGTCCAAAAATTGTTATTTGGTGATAATTTCAGACCTAAATTCATACTACCATGGTCGGAAGGATTCGAGATGGCAAGTTGGCATGGATGAAGAGATGAATTATCTTCAGAGAAACACTACTTCGGAGCTAATTTCTCTTCCTCCGGGAAGGAAATTGGTTCAATGCAAGTGGGTGTTTCAGACTAAGGTTGCTGCAGATGGAAGCACCTACAAATATAAGGAAAGGCTGGTGGCAAAATGTTTCTCCCAGGCCCAAGGTGTGGACTACCATGAGACTTTTGCACTGATTGCAAAAATGGACTCCATCCGCTTAGATTTGGAAATTTCAGCATCTAAGCACTGGGAATATGGATGTTAAGTCAGCCTTTCTACATAGAGATCTTCATGAGTACATATACATCAAGCATCCCGATGTCTACATCTCTGATTCATCTTTGGTTTGCAAGCTAAATAAGTCACTATACGGGTTAAAACAGGCCCCAAGAGATTGGTATTCCAAGATGGATGCCTTCCTTCTCTCGCAAAACTTCCAAAGGTGTAGATCAGATCCAAATGTGTATATACAGCAGTTTGATGGTCATTTGATTATTATTGTTTTATATGTTGATGAATTATGATCACAGGTAGCATAGTTTCTTCTATTTTAGTCATCAAAACTGCTCTCCGCAATGCATTTGAAATGAGTGATTTGGGGCTTTTAAAACAATTTTTGGGGCTTGAAATTGAGAAATTTTTTGATGGGATAATGGTCACTCAATCCAAATACATATCAAACCTGCTAGTCAAGTTTAACATGGATGAATGTAGGCCTGCACCGTTCCCTTTCCTTTCAGGGATCATCCTTGAAGAAGGAAAAAGCACACCTGAATCTTATTTGTATTTACTTGCAGAACCATTTCCATCCACCTTTCAGCCCCAGTACGTTGATGGCCTCTTAAACCCTAGCCATATGAAACTTTCCTTTACAACAGAACTAGTGACTCCGTTGGGGAGAGCCTTGTCTATTTGGGGTTTCTCTGTCTTTCTTTTAGTTTTTTGCATTGGTTTCAGGTCCTTCTTGCCACTTAGGAACAACTTATTAGTCTGATAGAACACCTCCCCTTCCTTCCTAAGGCAGTTTTTGACTTTTTTGGGGATTTTTCATTAGAGGAAATTTCAACTCAAAATGGGCCTCCTAAAATAAATTAATAAAATAATAGTTAAAATAATAAAATAATATTTATTAATTTTGGAGGAAGAAAAGAAAAAAACTACTTTTGTGTTTGTATTTTTGACATATCTCCCCGTATTTTTACTCAAAATTTGATCAGGAGAGATCGTTAGATGTGGAATTAAATTCTGCATCCAACGAGTACCCACTCGACATACTTTTGACGGACCCCGCTACCCCAAAAACAAGAAATACCTGAAAAAATGGAATGATGATGTCATCATTCCATTTTTTCATGTATTTCTTGTTTTTGGGGTAGAGGGGTCTATCAAAAGTATGCTGAGTGGGTACTCGTTGGATGCGGAATTTAATTCCACATCCAACGAGCTCTCCCGGTCGAAATTTGAGTAAAAACACGGGGAGATACGTCAAAAATACAAACAAAAAAAGTAGTTTTTTTAATGATACCTATCCCCAAATTTATATTAAAAAAGTGTTTAAGACCTATATGGTATTTCAAATTTATAGCAATTTCATTGGCTAACACATGATGACATGGAATTTGAATAAAATTTAAAAGGCCCATTTTGAGTTGAAATTTCCTCTAATGTCCACCCATACGTGAGTTGTAGACTGAACAGTCACATGTCTGGTTTGGTACACACGACTTTCTATACTGTCAACCCACGTATGATACACGACTTGTTAGTAATACAACCCATGTGTGCTTGTACACATGACTTGTTGTACTATGACAAGCAACCTGTGTGTGCCCCTAAAACAGTGTTTTTTCCTCATTTTTGTGGTTTTTCATCTGTTTGAAGGTTGTTTGGTAGGTCTTTTGGGGTCCTCTACAGGTGCACGACTTCAGGGAGTTAGTTTCATCCATTTTGGTTGTTCTTTATCTATGTGGTAAGCCTTTTTATAGCATCAGGGTTTTCTCGTTGCTCATTCCCCCACCCCCTTTGCTTGGTATGATTTTTGGCTTATGCTTCTAGTCAACCTCTATTAGTAATCTTTGTCTGAGTTCAGAAGCTTGTTGGTGTTTGTTTCCTTTTTCTTCTGGTGGTTTACTTCACCATGCCAAAATAGTTCACTTGTCTTTTATGCAAGCCTTCCTTCCAATTAGGGCTTATACTAACTTTAGGGCATTCTAGAGTTTGTTTGGTGGTTGTATAGTAGATTTCCTTTTGCTTTGTTATTGTCATGTGCATGCTTTTGTTTGTAGGTATTTTTTCTTTTGCATTTATAAAAGAAGAATAAAAATAACATATAATGTTTTAATATGCATGTATATTAGGGTTTTGTCTTTAATACACTACATATCATTATTTTTGAAAAAATAAAAAGAATTGTTCTTTTGTGGCTTTCAAGTTTTCTATTTGAAAAAAGAAAGAGAATAGTTTTTGCCTTTTTCATTTCATTTCTAAATGCTTAGTCATTTTGTTTCAACTTTGAGTCAAAACACCATATAAGTTTCATGCCATTTACCCTCTGACTAAAAAGAACCCTTAAAACAAACGATATAATTTAAAAATTATTAGTAAGTTTTATTTTATAGGGTCATACACCAACTAGCTTAGGCTAGACTTGTGGGATAAGGAGTTTAAACTCCCCACAATTGTTTAAATTCAGACGTAGTTGGCCAATCACTAGGTAAATCTTTTTCTATGTTGATTGTATCTGGGAAGCTCCTCTCAAATGGGATTTAAGCATGAGGCCGCATGGAGGCTTGGACTGAGGAGATAACCCTTTGATTCCTTGTCAAAACATAGACCAAGGTTTTTGTGCATCTGGGGATTCTGTCTTAGACAAGGTTTCATGCTTTGTTACCCTACCCATCCGTACGAACCAGGCTTGCAACTGTCCCCCCAGACTATCAATATAGTTAAGGTAGACTTTAGTCTCTTTGACATCTAGGGTTCATACACAGGTACACTAGAAGGCTATTTCTGGTTGACCTTGAACGGGATTGGAAGGTAACCTTGATATAAAGTGTAGGAGGGCGGTGGGTGATTCCTTCGCTTTTGCCTAAGAACATCTACATGGATACCAAGTAACTGTCTATCAGCTTTCTTTTGGAAAGCATATCTTATACCCGTTTGTCTGTTTGGCTTTATGAATTTTTTAGTGAGTGTTGTGTGGTTTGTCTATACTTAGCTTGCCTTTAGGTGTGTGCTTTGTACTTTTGGTTTCCTATTGACCTTAGAATTTGTATTATTGTTTGAAACTATGGCTAACACCCCTTTGAACACCAACCAAGAGATCCCCATGCTGGAAACTCCTTGTACTATTCCTCTCACAGGGAATGTTGGTGTTCCTTTGATGGCCACCTTGAATCTTCCTGGATTCACCCTAGGGCTACCGGTGTGGTTGTTTTCCACTCCAACTATCTTGAATGCTCTTGATGCTTCTTAAGTAAGCTCCTTATATCAAGGGCATCAAAACATTGCTTCCCCTTCACCTGTAGTTGATTCTCCTCCTACTTCTACCTCATGCGGTGAAAGTACTGATACTAGTAACCGACAGTCTAAAAGGAGTAAAAGAACGAGGAATAGGAAGAAGGTAGATAAGAAATGGGGCACCCGTTCAACCTCTGCAAGTGAAGTTGAACCTCACCGCATAGCCTCTGTAGTTCATGCTGGGGGCACCTATCCAACCTCTGCAGGTCATGTTGGATCTAAACACTCAACCTCTACAAGTCAAGTTGATCTTCACCATCCAGCCTATGTTGATCATTCTAGTGGGATCCTTCCAACCTTTCTAGGTCACGTTGGATCCAGTCACTCAACCTCTGAATTTCATGCTGAGGGAACCCGTTCAACCTTTGATGTTCAAGTTGAACCTCCCCATCCAACCTCTGTAAGTCATGTTGGATCCATCCACCTAGCCTTTGATGTTCATGCTAGGGGAACACACTCAACTGTTGAGAAGCATGTTGATCCTAACCATTCAGCCTTTGTTGTTCATGCTGGTGGTGCCCATCCAACCTCTGCAGGTCATGTTGGACCCAGTCTCTCAGTCTCTGCAGGTCATGCTGGGGGCATTCTCTAAGCCTCTATGGTTCATTCTGAAGACAATTCATCAACCACTGCGAGTCATGTTGACACTGTTGAAAAGACTACCCGTTCAAAACACAAGCCCAAGTTTCCTTGTAATCTTTGTGAGGGAGACCACCTTACTTATAAATTCCCTTCTATTGAAGAGGTAAGAAGATTTTGGTTTCATGGTCATCCCGTTTTTGAACATCGTGAAGTCTCTCAACAACCAGCCTCTTTTAGTCAGTTTGGACCCAGTCACCCAGCCTCTTGTGGTTATACTAGGGGAAAAATATCAACCTATGTAGGTCATGTTGAGAGAAAACAGTCAGCCACTGCTAGTCATGTTGACACCATTGAGAAAACTGGTCATTTGAAATGCAAACTTAAGTTCCCTTGTAAGCTATGCGAGGGAGATCATCTTACTCACCAGTGCCCTGCTATCGCAGAGGTGCAAAGTGTGTGGTCCAAGACTCAAGAATTTACTTCTCCTGAACAACCTATAGTTTCTCAACAACCTACTCAACCTTTGGTTGATCAAGTGGTCGAACGAATCTCATCTTTGGTTGATCCCACTCTTCTTTTGGAGAGTGATCCTGATGTGATTGAACCGATGTCATCTTTGGTCAATCCCACTTTCCCTTCAGAGAGTGACTTTCACGAAGCGGTTGAATCGGTTCCATTTTCGATCAATCTTACTCTTCCTTTGGAGAGTGAAGTGTCTTCAAGTCACATTTTCTTCATTGCCATTTCAGAACTTACTGAACAAGGGGGAATTGAACTCACTTTGGAACAACCCCCACCAAGCTCTCTGATTACTTTCTTTGATTGGGATAGCCTAGTTGAGCTGCGCCTTCCTTCTGATGCACCTTTTCAGATAAAGGTCAAATTTGGACAGTACATGATTGCTCATTGTATTGTTGATGAAGGAGCCTCAATTAATATCTTTTCTGCTCGTGCTTAGCGAGTCATGGGATCTCACAACCTTGTGTCAACTGCTAGTCAGTTACTGGCGTTTGATAGAAGAACTTGTATAGCCTTGGGAATTCTTCCTCAATAACCTGTTACTTTGGGTGGGAAGACCGTCTTAGCTGACTGAATGGTGATAGAAGACCCCTTGGAATTTAATATGCTCCTTGGACATGATTATGTCTATGCCATGAAAGCTGTGGTGTCAACATTTTTTCGTGTGATGTACTTTAATCATGGAGAAGAAATTGTCACCATTGATCAATTGGATTTTCTTGATTCGTCTCCTGACCCAACTAGAGACCGGGTCTTTCCTTTATTGATTCCCGGTGTTTCTATAGACACTACCCCACCACAGGTGAACTATGTGGCCTCATGTACTTTGTGTTCAATTTCTACGGAGAAGCAACCTCTGTTTCCATGCTTACCTTCTCGGGACTTGGTCCCAGCAATTGACCAGGTCAGTCATCCTATACAGACTATGGAGCATGCTCTCCACTCTATTGATCGATTTGAAAGTGTAGACATGTGTCCTATATCGGATGATCTCCTTCCTTCGAATGAAGTCTTCCTAGAGTCTTTGATATAGTCTGATCTTCTTTTGGATGTCAGTTCAGTTGTGACTAAGTCTAACCCTGATTTTCCTAATAAGCCTGACCTTTCTTCTTATGTTGGTCTTATTGATTCTTTTGACTCTTCCTTTGAACATCAAGTCAATGATCCTGATAAGTTTGATTTTTCTTATGAATTTTTCAACTCCCATGATATTGAGTTTGTTTCTGCAGACTCTATATTCCTGGTTGATTTTTGCTCTCCTTTTCAGGTTGATATTACTGATTATAAACCCTTGAGCCTTGGTGCGATAGAATCCTCTTTCATTGATTCTGACTTGACTACACCTTTTATAGAAGATAGAAAAGTCACATGTGTTTCTACCAAAGTGACCCGCATCGTATCTTTTCTTCTGAATATGATCCTGATGTTGTTGTTTCTTGGAGATAGGATTCTTAGTTGGATTCACAACTGTTTACTGGCCTTGCCTTGTTGTTCAAGTTGTAATTTCATTTTCATGTTCCCTTCTCGCGCTTATGAGCCTGATGCTGGCTTCCACGCTTTTAGCTCGTTGTATAAGCCCTCATATTTGTACTCATCGTCGCCAAGCCTTGTATCATTTTTCCTTTGCAACTTGACACCTTTTACCTTGAGGAGAAGTTCCCCGAGTGTCTTTACCGCGCTCATGTTCCTTGCATTATGCATAGGTTTGTTCCTTGCGCTTGGAACTAGTTTCGCTTGCCCCTAACACTAGTCTGCTCGCATTTAGAGCATTCTTTCTGCTCTCCTTCAAGCTCGTTAAAACAGTAAGGAGGCCGCGATTTGACTTTTCCGAACTCGTTAAAACTTCACAGGAAAGATATTGAGTTTCTTTAGGCTCAATTCTGACTCCTCAAAATAGACTTGACTTCCGAGTAAACTTTTCCATTCAAGGTTGTTAAGAATATGTGAATGGGCATCCACATTGGTGGCAGTTTATCGCTTTCTCAGACCATGTGGAATCATACAAGAAAGGAACACTCTCTTTTCTTCAGAATTGAGAAGAGTATTCTCAGGCATAGGTTTATAACTTTTCCGGACCTGAGGGACTAAACTTATGGAAAAGGAATCCCCGATATGAGCTTAGTTTTCTCTTTTTTGTGCTTTGGACCAAAACATGAAAAATATTTTGAATGTACTTTATGTCTTTGTCATGCTTGTTAAACCCTAAATACCAAAGCATCGAGTTTATTGTTGTAAGCCCCATTTCTAGTAATCAAATGGATCTTTTCGAGTGATCTTGCCTTCCTTCACACTTGTAAAACTCAGGCTATATGCTGCTTTTGAATGAGTGTTGGGTAGGTGGTAATTTAACCTTTTTCGGACCTTCCTGACTAAATACGAAAAAGGTGCACCTTACTTCTTCGGAAGCTAAGAGAGTTCTTCTGTGGTTTGTTTTATACTTTTCCAGCCTCAGGAGACTAAATTGTACGAAAAAGGACCCCCCTAGAGTCTTCTTTGGAGTTTTCAAACTCTCTAAATTATGAAAACACCGCTAAGCGTGTACTAGTTCGGGCTCATAAAATCCACGAATCAGTGCTTTATTAAGCATTCTTCTGTCTCTTCTTCGAGCTTGCCAAAAATGAAGATGGTCCCAAGTTTGCTTTCTTGGACTTGTCAAACCTTTACAAGAAAGAGGGGAAGGAAAGTTCCTTCACATGGTTTTTACATCATGGCAGCAAGTTTTGTTTCTTTGAACAAAGCACTAGTTTTGAGTCTATCAACAGTTGGGTCCTAGTATTTTGGCCTTATCCCAATTCAAAGTTTTTTACTCCTTTGGTTGGTTTCTTTTCCAATTATATGGGGAATCTGTCAATGTCTCCTACATTGTAGATTTGTGTCGTAGGTCCTTTTGTGTCAAAATATTCCTAAGTCACTTTTGTGTCGTGCTCACTGTTCAAGGATTGAACCTTTTTCAGCCATTCTGCAGTTGCGTTGACCTTTTTTGTTGGCCATTCCCTAGTATTAGCTCATTACATCATGTCTTCAGCATTTCTTGTCATGAAATTCAGTACCAATTCCAGATCCAATTAGTATTTGAATTGCCTCCTATTGGATGATGAAGGATGCCTTAATTCCTTCCTTCCAATGGATCTCTTCCTATTGAATGCAACACCTCTTTCTCTAGAAATGAGATTTAGAGTTTATGACAGTACCTTGGGGATTGTTGTCATCAGTGGCAATTTCCATCGCTATTGGGCAGTGGGAATACCTTATTGTCTCCTACTCGATGGATTCTTAAAGTGTTCAACTTCAAGTCCTTGCATTCACACTTGTTAGAATGTATTAGGTACCTTGGGGACTACTTTTCATTAATGGTGGTTTCCCTCGCATTTGTTAATGGTTCTCATTATTGACCGGTAATCAAGCAGTTTACTCCATGTTCGACTTCAACTCCTTTATTCACATGGTTAGGATTCGTACCTTTTGGGTGGTTTGGATTGAAGACCTTGGGCCGACAGTAGCATCATCTTTTTTTGTTGCCCAAGCTGCGCAAGACCTCGTCACACTTCATATGACATTTTGCTGAGACATAGATCCACCTTATATTTTTGTGGATATGATCACTTGTTGAGCATGGATCCACCTTGTTCATTTGTGTCCATGGCTCCTTTAGATTTGATATGGCTCCTTTTTGCATATTGAGCAGTTTCATTAGTTATACATATGTTGGATCTGCCTATACCATTATGGCGATGTTTTGTATATGGAATTGTATGTCCCAGAGATCAGTTTTTTCTGACATTTATCTCTCTTTCAAGTACCTTTGTTCAAGCCTTTTGATCTTGGATTCTCTGCTCTCTCCATACTCAACTATTTCCTTTATAATGTATTTCAGCTATCGTCTTCCCCTCTAACCTCATACATTAGGGGGCATCTGTTATAGCTAAAAATGACACCTCTCTACCTATGACCACTTTCCCATGAATTCATCACATGTCAACACTTCCCTGACGACACTTCATGAAAGTCACTGAAAAAACACCTAACTTGGAGGACCCATATCTAGAGTTTTGTAAATCCGTTTGAAATCATCTTTACACCATTGGAAAGGTATCTATGTTAGCTAAAACTTTCCAGAAGACACCAAAGTATGAAAATGCACAGACGTACCCTAAAAATGAGATTTTAGATGTGTACATGAGTTTACTTAAGGAAACCCATGTACGTACGTGACTTGATCTATATAATACTCGCGTATGCCTTAAATACATGACTTTCTACATTGCAACCCATGTATACCTCCTTGTGTATGTGACTGTTGTCTCTACAACTCGCATACACCTCCTGAAAATGTCAAAAAAATACGTATTTTGAAATTCAGGTAGTTTGGGTAGTTATGCAACTGACTCCTTCAGTTGTAACTACTTTGTCTTTGACCCTAAGTCTTCATAAATAATATAAATAGAGGTATGGAGGTCCATGAGAGGAGGCTTGAATATTTTCATTGTTATGCTGGAGGATTTGGAGCTCTCTTTTCCCACACCTTTTCCCTAGAAGCATTCTCCTTGTGTTGCAGAGCTTGGAGGTTGAGTTCCGTGGAGAAGAGAAGCAGCAGAACTAGATCAAGGCTTCATGAGGTGCCGAACTTGAAGAGAAGGTATACTTGTACTTGTTTTCAAGATTAACAAAGATGTGATGTCCTTCTTCTTTCCAAATCATTGTTTAATGTGTGATTGAATCTATGTTTGTGATCAGATGTTGATGTCAGGGATGATTTTAAGGAACCATACTTATTTAAAAGTCTATAAATGTTGGTGAATATTACCAATTCCTAAAACGTCAACTATAAAACGATTGGCCATATTTTTCAAAAAATATTTTAATTTCCAAAGATTTGATATGGTTTATATAATAATTTGGTGATTTTTAGGGTGAAAAACATTTACCCTATCAAAATTGAGCGAAACAGAGCTTCACAAAATGAAAAATGGAGAATCTTTTGGGAGAAAAACATGGAAAAATAGCCCACAGGGCTAAATTTCGCCCCTAAAATTATCCCTGGTTGATGTTAATCAAATTATTAGTTCATGTTTATTTGATTATCATTGTTTTATATGTGGTCATAATGGTTTGAGGAAGGTATAATTTGTTTTGCAGGTCTCTTGGAGCAAGAGGAGCAAGAACAGGATTGAAGGGAAGCTTGGATCAACCTTCATTTGGCTAAGGTATGAACCATTCTAATCTCTGAATCTTGTTTGTATTTAGTTACAAAACCATTTGCATCCACCTTTCAACCCCAGTACATTGATGGCCTCTTAAACCCTAGCCATGGGAAAATTTCCTTTACAACAGATGGCAATTTGAAAGGGAGGAGGAATTGACGAGGTTTTCAAGTTGTTGGGTCTGGTAAGTGGGGACATGGGCTTTGGCAAATTCTACACATCAGTCGATCTAGTCCGGGGATGAGTGAGCCCTTGGACGATGGGGAACCACCCCTTGTTCAAAGCTTGGTCATGGAAATTGAGTTAGATAAGGGGAAAAGGCCAATATTCAACTCCCAATTGGGGAAGGAAAGGGAAGGCACTAGTGGAAATGCTAAATAAATCACAGAAAAGGAAGTGAACAAGATAATGGGACACTGTTTACCCAAATTGAAGATGGTTCCAAAGCTACAGATCAAATCGGCTCGAATCAAGGAAGATATCAACTACATGAAGGAGAATTCTCTCATAGGGAAGTTTGTAGGGATCTTGCCTTCAGATAAAACCCTAATGCGGTGGATAAAAACCACCTAGAAACCTCAATGCCATTATGACCTGCAACTAGGAGAAAAAGGATTCTTCATGGTTATCTTTTTTAATAAAGAAGAAAGAACTAGAATCTTTGAAAGTGGGCCTTATTTCTTTAACTCTATGGGCTTGTTCTTGAGACCGTGGAAAGAAATATTCAATTCATGCAAGGAGATTCTCATAATTTCCTTTGTATAGATCAAAATGTATTCCCTACCGATGGAATACTAGTCAAAACAAATCCTAATGGAAATTGGGAAGATTCTTGTAAATTTTGAAAAATTCTCTGAGCAAACTCAACAGAGAAGGTACACCTCCTATGCTAGGATCTGCATATATATTGATATATCAAAATATATCCCAGATGGAATAGATATAACATGGGAGGATGAATATTGGTTCCAAGCAATCAATTATGAACAAATATCGTTCAAATGCAAGAGATATCACGAACATGGGCTGCTATTCAGAGACTGCTGACAGAACAAAAAACCAGGACGAATGAGAGAACAAGAAAACCAAGATGTTGGGGGCTTTACCCATGTTCAAAATAAGAAGAGATCAGCCAAGAAGTCCACCAGCCCTAAAATTTTCAATAAAGTTGAAACAAAAAACAGTTTCCAAGTCTTCCAAGAACCTCAAGGACCTAAAATTTTAGACATGGATACAAGCATAAATACCCAACACCAGCAGCCCATCTATGCACCTATAACCAAGAAAAGTGCAGCATAGGACCAACCCCAGCAATTTAAATAAAAGGATCCAAGTTCAAAGATCTAGATCAATGAAGAACATCAGGAAATAAAGGAAGACACCAACAAGACTCAGGAGGTGGAAGAGGAAGAAACAAAGATTATTCTTGCATTGGTCCCCAAGAAGATTATCCCACAACAAGATACCCTACTGGAAAAGGCAATAATCAAATACAAAGCAATGAAGTATTTATGGGTCTCGGTAGAACCCCTCAAAGATCCAAAGGGAAAAACTAAAGCTAATAAAGAAACTCGAGGCAGACATAGTAATGTGCAAAGAATCCAAATGGTTGGAGCTCAATTGGTGGCTTCAGGGCAGTGTCCTACCATAGATGTGGCCCTCTCTCCCACAAATAAATAAGTTAAATGCGGATCACATCCTAGAATATAAAAGGCTATAGTAGCACCTTGAATATTCGTCTTCTAAGGAGAAATATTGAATTGGAAAAGCCAGGAGTGATTTTTCTACAAGAAACTAAATGTTTGGAGACAGATATGAAAAGTGTAGGAGGAAAATTCTGGAAAGGATGCAAGGCTGTAGTAGTGGATGCTAATAAGGAATTTAGATGTATTGGAATTCTATGGAATCAAAAATAGGTTTTCCTCTATATCTTCTCTGCAACCCAACATTCTCATTTTGTTGAATTTCACATCTTAGGTACTGGCATATGAGGATTCATGACCAATGTGTGCAGTCATCAAGGGGTAGAGTAGAAAATGCAATTTTGGGATTCCCTAAGGATGATGAATGGTATGAAGAAAGGAAAAACATGGATCATTGGAGGGGACTTCAACCTAATAAGGAATCTGGAGGAAAAGAAGGGTGGGATAAGATAGGTAAACCCCATAAATTATTCCTTTATTGAAGTTATTGATAACCTTGAATTGAGATATGTAGGAACAAATAACGACACTTTTATTTGGAACAAAAAAATGATGGGATACAGAGGCATAGCCTGTCGTCTAGACCACTTTTTGGTGTGGGAGTCCATCATGATGAATGGGAGATAGTTGAAGGCGTTGGTCCTTCCATCAGCCGAATCTGACCACTGTTCTATCAAGTTTGAATTGGAAAATGTGGGTACTAACCTACGCAGACCTTTTTGCTTCAAATTTTTTTTCCTAGTTCAGCTCGAATTCCAAGAAAAATTAAAATAATGGTGGGAGGAAATCCCAACCATTAGGGGAAAATAGATGTACCAATTCCAACAAAATCTCAAAATCCTCAAATCAAACATTAATACATGGAACAAATAATCATTTGGTAACATATTCCAAGCAAAAGTGGAGTTGCATAGTAAAATAAAAGAAGTACAAGCCAAAGGCATGCAGTCAGGTTTCACGGTAGATATTAGGGAGCAAGAGATCTCTCTACTCCAGGAATTCATTCAAAGAGAACACTAGGAGGAAATGTACTGGAGCTAGAAAGCCAGAGTGAAATGGTTGTAGGAAGGAAAATGAAATACTAGCTTCTTTCACAAAGCGACCATCCACCACCATCAAAGCAATCGTCTGACAAAACTAAGAACTGAATAAGGTTTTATTTTCGAAACCAAGGAATATATTGCACTCACCCTTAACTCCTTTTTTTCTAACCTTCTGAAGGAACCATCTGGGTACAGAGAGGCCTCTCAAAGGGAGGTCCTAAGGCACATCCCTTGGCTCATAACTAAAGAACATAACCTTCTATTTTTGAAACCTATAGAGATGGAAAATTTTGAAGAGGAGGTAAAGTAGATATCTAAGGATAAAACCCCGAGACATGATGGATTCACCACCAACTTCTTCCATGCATGTAGGGATTGGATGAAAGAGGAAGTCTGGGCTCTGGAGGAGAATTCCAGGAAGTCAGGTAATGTTATGAAAGCTCTAAATGAAAATTTCCTAACAATTATCCCTAAAGAATTAGGAACATAAGAGCCTGGGAAGATCATACCGATATTCATGTGCAAAGTCATTTACAAAATTATCTCCAAAACTATTGCTAACAGACTTCACCCTCTACTTCCCCTAATCATCTCTCCTGAGAAAGCGGGGTTTGTTGAAGGCAGACAAATTTTGGATGACATCATCTTAATCCATGAAACCATCCACTCAGTCAAAATTTGGAAAAGTATAGGTATGCTCCTTAATCTAGATCTATATAAATCTTATGATCAACTAAACTGGCAATTGATCTTAGCCGGGATGCTCAAGGAATTCAGATTCTCTGATCAATGGATCGGGTGGGTCATGAATTTGGTATCTTCATCATTCTTCTCTATTTTATTTTACAACTCACTTTCCTCGCCCTTCCAAATCTCTCAAGGTATCTAATAGGGTGACCCATTGTCCCCTTTTATGTTCATCATAGCAGCAGAAGGACTGGGAAAAATGCTCAAGAACCTGCAAGTGGGGAATAATATCAAAGGGCTAACCATTACTGAGGAGATGGAGCCCCAAACTCATCAATAGTTCGTCGATGATACGATGCTCATGGGGCTGTCCATGATACAGGAAGCTCGTGGTATCAAAGAGGGGTTGGACACCTTCCTGGAAGCCAGTGGAATGAAAATCAACAAAGAAAAATCACAAGTTTACTTTTTTAATACTCCAAAAATTATGAAAAGGAATATATTAAGAATTATGGGCTTCTCTGAGGGCATGCTCCCCTCCAAGTATTTAGGAGATCCGCTGGCTGAATCGACCATTAGGCAGGTCTCGTGGAAGGACCTTTTGGACAAAATTAAGTAGAAACTCAACCTATGGACATTCAGAGCCCTTAAATTCCCAAGCAGACTTATCTTGGTGAAGTCTGTCCTCCAAGCGATGCGTCTGTATTTTTTTTCGGTTCTGGTGGCTCCTAAATCCGTGATTAAGAAAATCAGGAATATCAAAAGGAAGGTTTTGTGGGGAGGAGATGACTGCCACATGAAATGGCCTCTAGTAGACTAGAAAATGGTTTGCAAACCCAAAAAGGTGGGAGGTCTGGGTCTTCGAGACGCACTAGATACCAACAAAGCTATGGGAGAAAAGATATGGTGGAAATGGATAACATATGAGGAATAAAATTGGGTGAAGCTCTGGCACATCAAGTATGCTCATCACTGACCAAAACAACTGTTGATAATATTTGGAGAAGACCTTCAGGGTTCTAGTATCTGGAAATTGACCTACAAAAATCGGAACCTCATCCAAAGGAACAGTTTTTGGGAGATAAGAGATGGAAATTCTACTCTGTTCATTAGTGAGGCTTGGAACCAAGACCAATGTATCGAAAATCAGGATGACATATAGACTCTCAAATTTCACCTTCAGCTCAGTTAGGTAAAGATGGTGAAGGAATTTAGGGACCATGAGTCTTGTGACAAGTTGTTCAGGACTTGGAAAAGGAAAGAGTGGTGGAAAAATCTGGCACCAGTAGAGGACATTGAATACTTCTACACAGACCTCTGCTCAAGGAAGATCCCCCAACATGAGGGTCCAGAAAAAAATCGGTGGGGATACTCCAATATTGGAAGGTTAAACATAAAAGAAGCTATAGGGGTGTTGAATGAAATGCAAAGGCAGGAAAAGGAAGCCAAATGGAGGAAAATATGGGGAGGGAATTGGTAGCCCAAGATTGCATCTTTTTACTGGCTCATTCTCAAATGCAGAATCCTCAATTGGGACAACATTGAAGTTTGAGAGATATCACGACCTTCAAGATAAAGTCTACGTGAAAACAACATTGAAACCATAAATCATTTGTTGGATGAATTCCCAACAGCTATCGCAATCTGGGAAAGAGGAAGCGGACTGTTCAAATCTAATGGCAGACACATTAGCAGACCTGATATAACCATTGCTGAGTGGCCCAAGAATATATTCAAAAATAAAATTGTGAACAAAATATGGGATTTATACCCAGGTTTCGTGGTAGGGGAAATTTGGAAGACCCGTAATCTAAAAAAATTTGAAAACAAAAAACGTCGGGTTGAAGAAACATGGGAAACTCTGGTTGCTCATTTAAAATAAACTTTGACTCTCACAGCATGGTCACAAGAATATTTAGAACCATGCGCAACAGAAAATCAAATCCTTCAAAATTGGGGAATAATACAATTACCTTTGAACAATTCTCGCCTCAACAAGATGGTCAATAAAAATAGCAGTGTTGAGTCCTGGAAAAAGCCTCTGCTCGATGCCTTCAAGTTGAAATTTGATGGGGCCGCAAAAGGGCACCCGAGACCTGCTAGTTTTGGAGGCGTGATAAGGGACCCTCAAGGAAAAATACTCAGTTCGACTATTGGGGAAGCCTAGGATCAGGTTCCAATAATCTAGCAGAGCTCGATGGCCTCTTAAACGGGGTGGCATGGGTAATACAGAACCAATGAACCCCACTGATAATGGAGGGGGACTCGATGGTAATCATCAACATAGCCAAAAGGATTATGAGTGGAGTGGCCATTAATCAGGTTTCTAGGAACTGGAGGTGGGAAGGTAGGCTTTCAATTCTCAAAGTCTAGTTAAGGAACACTCCTGCTCTAGTGTTTTCCCACATAAAACCCTCAAGGAATAGGGTGGTATATACTCTTGCAAATGAAGGGGTTGGCAAGGACTACATAGACAAAAGGAATACGATTCTTTGGGAAAAATGTGAAGGGTTGGCAGGTTTCAATGACGGTTGGAATGACGTTGGTCAACTCCCAAGGCAGTACAGTTGTGCTCTCATTACACCTCCTTCCTTTTCGCATGCGAATTCCCCCCTCACACATGCCCCGCATGATTTCTCAGGACAGTCTTCGGATGGCCACGTGATTTGGCATGCAGAAGTCCCTATACCCACATCCTTGATAGGTGCGAGGGACGATGATGAGATGCCTCCTTCACTCAGAATTTACTCCATGCATATTCGGGATGAGACAAGGACAACTGGGAAGAAAGGGAAATAATGGAAAGAGGAGGGTGGCATGTTAGCTCGAGGAGAGGTGGAAGATCCAGGGTTAGTCCCTTATCTTTAAAACTGCCCTTTTTCATGCACATGAGGTACAGAAAAACCTCAAGGTACAGTCCTCTTAGGCTCACCGGAGTGGAGCTTTCGAGTCTTGGTACTCGAACTATCTTTTTTAGAAGGACATGTACCAGGTGACCATTAATGGAGGAAGAGATGGCCAATATCTCACACGAATAGGAGGATTGGATCATGTATAGAAAGATATGGAGCTGTAAGGTGAACGTTTACCAAGGCGTGAGTTGGAAACAACTGCTGAATCATAGGAAGAAGGTCTACATAATCCATGACAAAAGATCAACTATTTAATCGTCTCAGGAGAGTGAGATGATTATCATATTTGAGCATATCTTGGTTCCTATTTTTTATTTAGTGAAGGATATCTGTTCTATCGGGCTTCGGCTCAGAATGGCTCAGCAAGGGAGGGGGAGGCATAATTAGGGTCTTAGGGGAAGTATGGCCAAAGGAAATCCCCCCCATGCTGGATCCTCGAGCAACAACTCACAAGTGGATGTTGGCCCTACCACCTTGGTGTTTAATAGGGGTGCTCAATATATGGCAGAAATCCCAGCAAGGGTCAAAGCTCTCATTTCCATCAGGGAAGTTGAATTGGTCCATGAATATCAGACCCACAAGGGTCAGCCTATAATTTCCAGTCCATTTTGGACCGGGCACATTTTGCTTGCAAGGAATATTCAAGAAAATCTGCAGCTAGCTCATGGTATTCGTGAAACCCTGGCATTAATCAGACAAGGACATCAAGAGTCTGTGGCTGGATTTAGAATGTTGGAATAAATGGCAAGCAAGCTTCTAGGAATCTTGGGAGAACATCCCACAGCACCTCCTCCCTCCCCAACTGATCCTCCATAGCAGTAAGGATCGGGGATTCTTCTCTTTTGGTCGATCTCTTGTTTTTTAGTCTTTAGTGTTTGGTGACCGATTATTGTTTTCTTGTTTTATATACCAATTTTTGGTAATGTCATTTCTCAATTGTATTATTTTGGAATGGGATGGGGTAGTCAATAGTGATGATATCTACTTTACTCTGTACTTGTGTAGATATAAGGGTGTGATGTACTTTGCTTTATATATAGGTAGGTAGGGTGGGAATCTTATGGCCTTTTGGGAGTACAATTGTCAAGTTAATACTATATCTAGAATGGGAAATGGATAGAGGGACAAGAACCAAAGAGAAACATGGAAAGAATCACTCAGACTAAGAAGCGCTCTAGCCAGTATTTATCTCTAAGTTGGTCATGCCATATTGTAATCTATTTTTGTACTATACAGTAATATACTATTTCTATGCTTACCAACAAATATATATAGCCGATGTTTCTGGAGAGTGTCGAAAAATTGCCGAAGTTTATTGACATGTTCTTCCCATGATCGACTGAAAATCAACATATCATTGAGATAGACAATGACACATTTACCAATGAAAGGTAATAGAAGGTCATCCATATGTCTCATGAAGATTGCAGGTGCATTGGTTAAGCTTAAAGGAATGACTAACCATTCAAACAATCCTTCCTTGGTTTTGAAATCCATTTTCCATACATCAGTGGACTTGATTGGAATCTGGTGGTATCTCGACTTGAGGTTGAGTTTCATAAAGAACTTGGCACCTTTCATATTGTCAATGAGTTCATCAATTCATGGAAGATCGTATATGTTCTTCACTGAAATTTTGTTGAGATCCCGGTAGTCGATGCAAGTGCGGAAAGTCCTGTCTTTCTTTTGAACTAAGACGATTGGGCTTCCACAAGGACAGGATCTGGGGAAAATACGACCCTTTTTTATCAAATCCTGTATTTGTTTGTGAATCTCTTCATTTTCGAGAATGGATATTCTGTAAATAGATTCGTTAGGTAATGAAGAACCAAGAACAAGTTCAATGGAATGTTTTACCTGATAGTTCAGAGGTACTCCATTTGGTGCTTGAAATGTGTTCTAGTATTCTTCAAGAATGTTGTCTATCAATTGTTTTTGTCAGGATTTTTGTTGGTCAGTGAGTCAGCTCATTATTGCAGTCTTCCTTGAATGCTAATGCTTTATCATGATTAATGCAAAATTTTGAGCATGATTGATAAGATTATTTGTTTGTTTGGCAGATATCATAACAACCGTTGATGTGGTTGTCGATCTGGTATGCCATACCATTGGTTTCAAATTTTGACAATCATGTTCTGAGGCTATGAATGATATGTACTGTGTTGATCCCATAGGTAGGGTTTACCGAATAGGTTGTCGACTACGAAAAGCGGTGCCACGTCATAGAGTACTTCATCTTCAAAAAGCATAATGAAGTAAGTGAGTCGACATTGTCATGTGATCCTTAGTTCCTTACCTATAGAAATAATAGATTAATGCTATGAGCAATTATTCTAAGAAGAAGCACAGGAAATAGATCTTTCTACTAAGAATTCTCACAAGAATACACAGGAAAAATAGAGAGAAGAAAAGAGACTAAATCACATGAATAAAGAGATGAATATTGGTTTGTATCCTTCCATTGAATAATTATGAATAATAGTGTACATAAATAGTACATCCCTCATAGTAAAATCGAATTGTATGGAAACAACTCATAAAGATCAAAAAGGTCAACTTACCAAAATATAGCAAACCCCATAGGTGGTTGAAGTGCTTCCCAAATCTATCAAGGACCTCACGAGTTGGAAAAATCATGAGTGAGTTGTCAAAGAGATGGAAATAAAATTCTAATCCTATAAAATGGAGAAAAACTAATGGAGGATGGGTTGGAAACAAAAGCTACCAGTTTCCTAGTGGACTAGCTTTTATCTTATCCATAGAAAAGAAGAAAAAGCAGAATAAGGCAGAATCTACTTTAAAGTGTTGTATACTAATCATGGATGGTCACAATGTGGTCAAGATTAACCCAAAATTAGAAATAAATCATTCCTAGGATATATATGGCATCTATTGACTTTAAGGTGCAAGTGGATGCCAACTAATTAAGCTAGTGGGTTAATAATTAATCAAAAAATGATTAAAATTTTATCCTAAGTTGTGAGTGGGTTTAATATATTCCAAAACCCCCCTATAAGTCTGACTTTATGATGGTATGAAAAAAAATATGGATGCATATGGATGCATATTTGGCCCAACAAAAAGGCTATGGTCACCCTTTAACAATTATTATGTCCAAAAAGGTGAGGAAAGAGGAAAAAACCACATGGGAAAAATACTGCCTCAAGATAGGACAAGGCACAAAATTTGAAATATGTCTTCAACATATCTTCATATTCAATTTAATGAGCTGACTGAACTGCTTCTGGATAAAGGACTTGCTGAAGAAATCATGAACTCCATGATCATGCACTGGAGTGTAGAACCTGCAAGAAGGAAGACAAGAGACTCCTTGTATCTCATCAACTGATGAATTAGGAGTATTATCTGAATGCTTATTTCTACTTTCAAACTCTGATCTGCAAACATAATCTGAAATGGAAAAGAGATCCATGCATACTCCTTCCCAAAGAGTACAAAAATCAAGACAAATTATTTCACACCCAATTCCCTAAATAGCTGCGAAATTGTGATGTGAATCACATGTCAATCTTCCAATATGATGTAGCACATGTATAGATCTGATATGAGGCTGATAAAACTCTGATATATCATAAATATTAGCATATGGAACAGCAAGGACAAATGCTTCAGTGGCTCCATGAGGATATAGGGATAGACTAGGAAAATTATGAGGAACTGGGGAAAACTAATAGGTGTAAAAATATGAATGATGGATAGGCATAAGATCTAAACCATAAGTGTTTAGAATAGATACAAACATGTTTAATATAAGTCCAAATATTACTAAGGACATGGATAACCAACCACTGAAATATAGGAAAGACTTCAAACCATGTAAGATAAATATCACTGCATAAGAGACTAATGAGGAATCAACTAGTGAGCTTGGGATTTGTATAGTCTTTGGAATATTGAAAGGTATGGTAGATGGTATGGATGGTGTTATTATATGTGTATAAACCTGAAAATATGCTTCTAAATTAGAATCCAAAGGATCACATATAACCATATCAATAGACTCATGGGAATACACTGGTAATGAATCCTTTGTATGAAAGGAGGAAAGAATGAGATGTTCACAGTATTCAAGAAGGATCTGAGTATTGAGGCCAAGAAAAAAGGAGTATATGATGAAGAACATGAGATCAAATATGGTAAGTGGTATGACACAAATAAGGCTTGATTTCTCTAAGCAAACATCCTGGAGATCACTGGGTTGTGCACCATCAATGAGAGAGGTATGCACAAGGTGTGAAGAGTCTGGCACATAGATCTCAAAATCTAAGATAGGATATTTTTAGAACAATGAATGGGTGATAGGATGATCATAAATATCAATATCAGATCCATATGTTACTTATTTTTCATCAATAGTATCACAAGCAGAAAAATCACCTTTAAGAGACATAGAAAAAGATGGCTCTTCAATCTTTGCTTCTTCATTGAAGGAGGAAGCATTCGAATGAAAGAGAGCAGAAGCAACATGAAATGTATGAGAAAATTATTCATCATGATCAAATTCATTAGAGAATGTAGAGGCCAATAAATATTGAGAAAGAGAACAAAAGGAGATTCTAGGTTCATTCCATGCTTCATCTTCAATTTCCTGCAAACCAAACGCTTTGTCCAAAATTTTCCAAAGCTCAAATGGATACTTAGCAGAATCTATGAGATGATATATATTTGGATACATTCACAAACACATAATTCCATAATCTCTATCAAAATTATTAAGCCAATAAATATTCTCTTCATAAGACTCAGGTTCACTCAATGCACCAATGGAGACATCAAAGAGACATTGCCTCTTCAAGTATGCACTCATGTTTGGATTCCAATCAGCATAATTGAAAGGATATAGTAGAGAAACTTTTGAATCCATATTGAATTTTTTGATATGCTCTAGGAGATACTCTCTACAACCTCCAAAACAAACTAGGAGAAAATATTGTAAGCTAGACAAGCTCTTCTTCAAAGAGGGATAGGAGACTGGATGCGCTCCTCAACTCTGTAGAACTTGATCAAAATTGATGTTGTAGAAGATGGAAAGGTTGTACATACCGGTATTTCTACTTCCTTAGTTGTTTCCACTTCTTGTACTGTTGTTCAATGTACTTGGGTGTATATAACTCCTTTCAGACATATTTGACAGATTTTAGCCATGTGTCGATGGGGTCTTCTTCTTTATCCATTTTTGTTGATAGGTTCTCCCAGTAGCAGTGTACAGAGGTTGACATATTTAAGGATGCAATGGTGATATTTTCTGGTTCAGAGAGTTGATTTATCGCAAAGTAAGATTCCAATTGTTGCACCCAATTTTTGATGGATTCTGCACCGATATTTCCTTTAATGTTCGGTATGTCCAGATTCATTTTCACTTTGAAGCGGTTGATTTTATCGGGGTGAGATCGCGTCGAGGATTTCCTGGATTTTGTAGTGACTCTCAAGAGAATCTCGCTGAACTGGGCAAACATTTTGGTTCGCTAGCAAGATATTGTTTTTTCTATGAGTCGCTCTGTCTCGTCAGTTGCATGTCTATGGTCTGTTCCTTCGGTCATATTTTCTGAAGTCGAAGAAAGTGTCTTCTTCTATTGTTGGGATTGCGAGCGTGTTTGAATAGGCATAAGTTAAATAACTTTGATAGAAGTGCTTATGTAACTTAAGCTCTGGACAAGATCTTGTTATGATACCAATGATCTAGGTTGTTCCCAGGTGCACGTTGGGGACAATAGTTGACTGAATGAGTCAAGTTACGTTATGGAGGAAGCATATAAATAGATATAGAAAAGAAGGAAACACACTAGGTCGATAAGAAATATACACATAGACAATATGCAAGAATTCGAACCAATTTATTACTTCTGATCCATGAAGGATGGAGGAATCAGATGATGATCATAAGGATGTCTATATTACATAATGTACATGCTTATATAGAGGATTTTGAGATGCTTGGGTAACTACCCACTACGTTCAGTTACAATAATTTATAATGGTCAGAAGTTCGACCGTCGTAGAGCATGTTTATATGTTGTCAGCTGCGAACTTGTTGGTTGTCGGTTGTCAAGGCGAACCTGTCGAAGGTGGACCTGTCAGTTGTCAAGGTGAACTTGTCAAAGGCGGACCTATTGGTTGTCGAGGAGAACCTGTCAAAGGAGGATCTATTGGTTGTCGGTTGGATCAATTTCTACCATACCACCATTCATGCATGGGGGAAGTGGCCCATCCACTTCCATTTCAGTTATTCCTAGAATCCTAGTGGCTACTCTTATTGTCATAAGTCAACCTTACCCACCCCAGTCATCCATGGGAACTGCATTCCTATTGGAATCGACTGCATTACTGTCCCTTCCTGATCCACTCTTAGTTCTAGTGTACCATTCATCTAGTGTACCTTTCAGGTCTAGTCTCAACCTACCTAATTTGGCATGATTGACCAATGACCCCATTTGTCATAACCCACTTTGGCCTCCGATTCCTATGAAACTACCCTCATACATACCTAAGTTTGAGGTAAAGGCGAGAGATGACCCCCAAAACCATATTATGTCATTCCACTTATGTTGTTCATCTTACAACATAGTGGATGATTTTGTCCGATTGCAGTTCTTCCAACACACACTCACAAGTGTTGCACCCAAATGGTATATCAAACTACCTCTTTCCACCTACTTGGACTTTTCCTCATCATCCTCAATGTTTCTCTAGTACTTTAAGTTACCCATTTGATATGATGAGGGTGTGGAAATTATATTATCCCATAGACAAAACAAATCTACCCATATAACAGATCATATCCGTGTCATATCTATGAATGGAGACATTGTCATAGCTTGTGTAATATCTAGTTAAACTATCCAATTTTCATAAATTGTTTTCTCAAAACCTTACTCCGCACCATCTCCAAGGACGTTGCATTTGAGATCCCACAAACCGAGGAATCCATCATGAAGGAACAATAGTTCGATCTCATCTATGCCCATTCGAGTTATCTGTATACCATTATACATGATGCTCCTCATGTCGGCTCCTCATGTAGAGATATGTCGAGCGGATCCCATGTTGTGGATGGAGTCATTGGATCTATTACCCAACATCCCCATTTTTACATGACCTTTCCCTCGATGTCACCCCATTCCGGTAACTCTCCTAGTGTTTCCCAACTAGGTTACACCCTTGATTTTTCACATGTAACAAATCAGTCTAGAGCCACACCTTCCTATGCGCCTCCCATACTAGTTCCTCACTTTCACGAATCAAATTATTCGGCACACTCGTGTAATGGCTAGATAGTTGAATTTGCAGCCCCACCTAATGCTCATTCCTATTACCCACCACCTATGCAACCTACTCTGCTCATTCCTATTACCCACCACCTATGCAACCTACTCTAGATTCAACCCTGACTCCTCCTACTCCTCTTGGATAGGTCTACTGATAGGAAAACCTCCCTAATAAACCCCCACCCAATAACCAACAAGGGAAGGGAATATGAAAGAGGTAGGATTCAGGGTAACAACAAACCTCAAGGAGGTGCTCAACAAACCAACCCTCTAAACAATAATGGATCCAGCCCCCTACACAAAGTCCCCAACATCTCCCTAAAATTAGGAAGAACTAACCATCTTTGTGTCATTTGTAACACTTATGACCATTACACACATTAGTGTCCTCATATTAACCACATCCACCATTTACTCCAAATCGATAATCAACATGACCCTAATGTGGTTGCTACGACTCGGCCAAACCCATCATCATAGGGTCCTCCACTTATGGTGCTCCAAAACCTTTTTCCAAATCAAGGAATGGTTGTAACCCATCCCTTGGTCCCACAAAATCCTGGAACCACTTCTGCAAGTCAACCCATCGATCGTGGTGTCCATCACCTTATGCCGTTATTGTCTGATGTCAAGCTACAGACTCGACGAAACCATTATGGATCAAGCACGGAAACCATTAACCCCTCTGCGACATCTACCTCCATCTATCCATATATGTATTTTAATTTATCAAGACCCCTATTGATAGGACTGCTAAATACCCATGGTTCCCTTTGCATCGTGTCGTGAACAATTCCACTGCTAGGGATCCACTCAACTATAGTATAGTCAACTACTTGTCCCAGTCTCCCTCGGCCATGTCCGCTCTGGAAGTTCTCAAAACTTATCCTTCAGAATATAAAGTGTTGTTATCCACATTATGTGTCATTGATCCCTTTGATTCTAGGTTGATCACCTTCAACTGGGATCAAGGAGAACCCTGGATTCCATCATCTATTTCCTTCCCAAATCTGGTCAAAATTCAAAATTTGGTAATTCATCGATGCATCATTGATGAGGGGGCATCAACCTTTGTTATGTCAACCATTATTTGGCATAAAATTTGATCCCCAACCCTCCAACCTTCTTCCACCACTCTTTGCACCTATGATGGTTGTGTTGCTCAACCCTAGGGCATCCTCACAAATGTCCTTATTGAGTTAGCCAAAAAAATAGTGTTGATTAACATTGAGGTTTTCAACACCCAACTCGATTACAAACTCCTCCTAGGATGTAGTTATATGTATGCAATACAATCCATTGCTTCTATCGTCTTCTCACTCTTAATGTTCCCTCATGATGGGAAGATCGTGACCATCAACCAGCTAACATAATATGATCCAAAGCAACCGACCACACTAGAACACATCCTCTCTACTATCAACACTACAAGTGACATCGTTTCCAAACCTTCCCTATCTTCCACTGGCCCAGGATTATTTTTCAGTGCTCCTATGATGGACACCTTTTTGTCCTTACCGCCTCCTCCTTCTCCAACTGATATATTGGATTTTTGCACTATCACATTTGGTATAATTCTATCCTCCTTGCAACCTTAGTCGAAACCTCAACCATATACCTTAGGTAGTTATTGGGGTTCTTTTCCTGTCTAGATGATTCCTTTCCTCTTTCCACCTTCTAGCATCGTGACTGAGCCCGTCATGGATACTCTCAATTTTCTTGGTTTCACTTTGGGTATTCCTGTGTTGTGCCTCAATCCACCTAGCCCTCCCCTGACTCCACAAATTATGTTGACTCCTATCCAACCTATTTAGATGATGTCACACCCACCTCCTCATACAAAACTGAATTCTTTTGTCTCTACTGCTGCTTCCCTTCCTTCCACAAAGACTGGGGACAAGATGCCCAAAGCGATGAAGGAACCACATCCCCCCCCCCTTACATGTGCTTTATGTGATTTCCAAGGCCATGCGACATAGAATTTTCCTTATTTTCCTATCCTTCGCACCCACATGCCCACTGTAGTCGAGACAAACGACACTCCAGTTGTCAACATACCAACCATACCTGCTGTTAAGAAAAATGTTGTGAAACAATCACCCATGTGCATTTTGTGGCCTATATGGTCATTATTTACACCATTTCCCAAACTTTCTTGAGTACCAGTCACTCTTCAATGATCTTGTCAAGCACTCCCATGAGTATGACATCATCATCCTTGAGAAGATCCAAACTCTGAACTCTTCCTCGGACACTAATAAAACCATTTACACGATCTCTACTTCCAGTAGTCCTTTCCCATCCTCAACCAAGGAAAATCACCCTGATTTATCCCGACACCACTTTCATGACGATGGGTGAATCCTTGAAACTTCCACCGGTTTTACCCCATTCACTTATTTCATGGTGTGGAATGAGTTATTCCCATTAAATGACAAATTTCACTATTCTTCCTTGTCGTCGAACTTCTACTTGATACTTCATCATTAGAACAATGCCTACTTATGCTTGAACATACCAATGAGGAAAATCATGCTTCTCTCAAAATGATCGAAGCAGAAAAGATGCAATCAAAGTCCCACTATGACTCCCAGGTCCACCTAGGCACCTTTAGCGAGGGGGGCCTACTCCTCGTCTCTAACCAAGACAATGATAAGATTGGGAAAGGGAAGTTTGAATCCATGTGGTATGGCCCTTATGTCATCCATCGATGTCTCTATTAGGGGGAATATCTCCTTGATGACTATGGCGATCACCTCTTAAAGAATCCACACAATAGACTCTACCTCAAGAGGTTCTATTCCTGAAGTCTCTCACCATGAGCATCATTGTATCATAGTTTTTCTCCCTGTTTTACATCGTTTTTACCTTGAGTTTGTGACCCTCTCCAATAGTCGCTCCACATCTAGCCGTAATGAGTCCATTGTAGCACTCTGTCGCCTCCTTTTCCCATAAGAGGTTGGATCTAACTCCTAAACACTACCCCTGCATCGCTGCTACCCCACTGGAGGGTGTAGTCCCATGTATGCACATGCACAAAGTATGTCATCAGTATCTATAAGACACACGATCTAGCTACCACTGTGCTAGTATACTATATATCACTGAAACCACCAAGATTCATGTATACGTACCATCAGGCCCCAAGACCTGTCCTAGAGGTTGAGGCATCTTTGGATCTCCCAAGTAGTACATGCTCATGTATGGATAGTCCTCTATAAGGATAGGAAACTACCTCTACTGTGAAGAAATATCCTAGGTGAAGAAACAACATTCTAAACTGCCACCCTCTCTCTATTTTTTGGGCCATTTCCTAGAGTCAGCTCAATTTGAGTTCCACCATGTGAATCAAACCTTGTACGTATTGGCATGTTCACGAGCCATCCGCTCCATCCATATTGCAAACTTGGACTTATTTTACCAGCATACATCATCTCACAATGAGGCCCCAACAATGTTCCATTGTTATTTCTATCAACCATGTTCAAAACATCACCCCTTTTGGTACATCGAACACTTCCTCCTTGCTTGACTGACCATTACTGATTTTCTATTAATGCCTTTTCTGACTCTTAAAAGAATGAAAATATTGTCGAGCACACTTGCTTCATTTCACACTAGTTAAAGTATTTGAAAGTGCATATATGTGGCCTCATTTATCTCCTTTGTTTGGACTACATAGACTATTTAATGAAAAGGACCACCCTAGCACCTTCCAGCTAGGAATGTTTCCCTTTGTATCATTTTATGCTTTGTTGGACATTGTGACCGTAAGTTATGAAAATTATCATTTATGGGTTGTATTTAATCTCTTTTCCAACCCTATTATAAAGAAAATATCGTTGAGCAAACTTGGTTTTGTTCATGCTCCTAAAAGTATTTGGATGAGTGTCCAATCAGTATAGGTTTAACCTTTTTAGGCCTGGTTTGACTACCAACAGAAAAGAAGTCTCTTAGTCCCTTTTGGATGGGAGAGCTCTCCTTTGTACACTTTTATTATTTTTCAGAATTAGGAGACTACTGTATGAAAAATAGAACCATTGGATTATTTTTCATGTTTTCAAACTCTTTAAAAATGAAAACACCATCAAGCATTTACCATCTCGGACTCGACAAAAATCCACGAAATAGTATCATATCGAACATACTTATATCCCTTCATCATGCTCCTTAAACTATCAAGAAGGCCCAAACTATGTCTTTAGTCACTTTGCACATATTACATATGGTCTCACATCATGGAAACTTCCCCCCATTAGGTCACCTTTGTTTAGAGTACTCTGTGATGAGTCTCCCCTAGATCCCTTGGATATCATTGTTTCAGTTACACCCCAAAGTAATTCCCATTGTAGTTATCTCCCTGGTTTCACAACTGTGATCCCTTTCCCATGAGTCAGTTTCATTTTCCGCTAAGTCATCCCTGCCATCATACTCTGAACAAAGGAAGTTTGAGTCCCCCATAATCCCCTGCCCCTGCTCCTCATTCAATGTCTCATTCCCCTCACTATTACACATCTCCGGTTATCCCTGTTGTGATTTTATCAAGGAAACATCTTTTCCCTGTTAGTTGCAGATATCCCTCTGTCGATGTCAACACATCTATTCCAAATCATAGAACCATAGATCCCTGTTTCCTGGTTTCATCCACCTCATTACTGAGTTCCTTGGACCACTTGAAAGGATTCCTTAGTTCCTTTCAGGTTGGTTGTGTCTAACGTGCTCAACTTCATATCCATAATCGTATCGTTCATATTCATATAGGGTATTGGTTCCTTCATTATTTGGTCGAATACCCCGGTTGTCACATGAATCTAGCACATTGGTGAGTTTATTATGAGACCCATATAGTTCCATGTCCCTTGTGATTTCTAGGCTGCATTGGCAACAGTTTTTGAAATATCCTCAGTATCATGGTTCCTTGTATCTACAATACTTGATATTGTTTATTATATCTCATAGATTCTGACTCTTAGTCATTGAGTCCATATAGATGTGTACACCTATAGGTTCAATAGAGCATCATTTGCTGTGATATTACATTGTATGAGAATTTTATTGTTCATATGTACCAGTTCTTTAGATCAACATTTGTATTCATCCTCCTATTGAGGCCACCATTATGTATCATCAATTGTATATGTATTGATCGGCTTCCATTGTTTGATCCTTGATCCCCATTTTTATTTTTGAGACATTGTTATGAGCATGGGTATGCCCACCTCGTCCATATACATGTCTGAGATTATATGTGCCTCATCCATTTTTTAGAAGAAATACAAACCAAAATCTACTACAGTTTGAATGAGGAAACTCTACTCCTACACGGTCCTCTCTAGTCTCTCCACTGTTGTCACCATTTTCCCTTAATCCTATGATTTCTATCATTCATACAATGATCTATTTCCCTCACACATCAGGGGGCAATCTACTAACACCATAAAATGTTCACCTATATTTCCATGGTCTAAACCATAGTCATACATCATATTCCCACCATTATTTCCTCCATTTTTACCTTTAAACCTAAAATTACACTAAATATGGTTCAAAACATTATTATTCCTTCCCCATAAATGAAGGGAAGTTGAGCATTTATTATGATTTATCCCCACCCTCTCCAAAAAGGACAAAAAACCCAAAAAATGAGAATGGGTCAAAATCCATAGATAAATATCATGGACAATAAAATACCATGGGTAAAAAAACCTTAGACCACCCTATAAATACATCGTGAAGGTCTCCCCACAAAGATTACATGACATTACTTTTCTCCATTATCCCCATTTTTTGCCATATCATTTCCATTGTATGTTGAGCTTGCTCCATACTAGACTCACCAATGCGGACCATTTTCTCGGACATCTATAGTGGCCCAACTTTGAAAGATATTTTTTGTTCTTGTTTTGAATTTGTTAGTAGAATATATCTAAAAAATAAAAATATTGTTATTATTGCCATCATTTATTGTTGTTAGTCAAAGTGGGGCAATCCTTTGCACCATGAAATCTACCCTATGATCTGGATGATCTAGGGTAGGTTCTTTTGCACGTAGTAGGAAAGAAATACCCACTACGAATATTGATGATGTCTAGGTGTAGAGGTGTATAGGTTATAGAATCAAACTTTTCAGAGGGGGTTTATTTTTGAATGACAATGAGGAAGTTATTGATACAAATGTAGACATTTTTGGCCACCAAACCATAATGATTGGGTTGTGAGTGTGATGAGTTGAAGTTTGTATCCAAACAATCCCTATTGTATAGGGAATGGATATTGTCGTAGGATATAGTCCCTAAGTGAAGCCTACTAGAGCTAATAATAAATCAAAAAATACCATAAAAAGTGTTGAATGCAAAAGTGAGCAATTGAACAAATATTTTGATATCTTACTGGGAGGGTTGAGATCCTACAGACTAGATTTACATAAAAATAAAAGACTTGCATGAGAAGGACTTCCATTTTAGTGTGGAACTAAAGTAGGGGGGGGCTAGAGAGTAGGTTCCAACATAGCTCTTGGTGAGAGGGAGCCCACTAGTGAACTAGATATGGAATAATTATTTTATGTGTTGATTAACTTAGTGAGGCACTACAATCCTAATATTTGATGGATACTAGGTCCTAAATTTAATATGTGATACCATTTGATGTGCTTTGACCTCTTAACTAGAAAAAAAACAAAGGTAAGAGGGAATCATACCATCCATAGAAGTTAAAAACCCCTATATTTTCAAAAGCAAGAATAAACAAAAAATACAACAACAACTTTCTTAGCCAAAATGGCTTAGCTTTATTATGACTAACTGATTTTTATATATCATTACAAAAGGGTCCACATGAATTAGGGAAATAATAAAAAAGTCCCTGAGAGTTTGAATATCCATCTGCATTAATGCATATAACAACCAAGTCAAAACAAAGTGCATAAAATAATGACAATCCCCAACAACTAACTTGTTGAGATAGAAATAATTATCCAAGTGAATATATCCTCCTTAATGAGGGAATCTATGCTTCGATAGGTATCATATTTGGTATTTTTTCTATCAAAATAATTAGTACATCTACTAGTTCAAACTCAATAGTTTCATTACATCATTTCATTCTATCAAGATCATGCTACCTAAATATTTTAGTTAAAAGTGGCCATGTTTAGTCTAATGTGATCAAAATATTTCATTCCTTTTCACTATGTAGATTATATAATTTATTTCATTTATGGTAACATTGTATATGATTTATTTAAAAATGTTTGAAAACCTCATTTTAAAAAATTTAAAGAAGCAAAAGCTTAGCCTATGACATAGTTCCAAATCATTTTAATTTTTTAAAGGTTTTGGATTGCTTCATAAACCCTCAACACTATCGGAGCTTGAAGAAGCTAAGTACTTACCCCCATTTCTTGTGTGTTCCTATGGAGAAACTAAGGGTTAGTTCCCATACTATACATGTTCCCTTCAAAGAGGCTACTTCCCTAGGTAGCGAAATAAAGGACTAATATCCAACCCATCGAACCAAGGAAAAATCATCAAACTTCAATGAACTACAATAGGTGAATGCATTGCATAACTTCATTGTCCAATGAAGGATATCATAAAGGGGTAGAATTAAAGGAAGGTTTTATTGAGAAGGTGGTATTGTAATGTCCCTTTTTTGAAGTTTTGAAGAAAAGTGCAATTCGGGAAAAATTCGAGCTTAAATAGTCATGACTCTAGAGGGTTCCAACTTTCACCAATTATGGTCCCGAATTTGAAAGGAGATGGTATGGTGAGTCTTAGAAAATCCCAAGGTATTTTATGGATACTTTTTATCAAACTTTAGGCCTATGCAGCCTTGTTTGAGGCTGATAACAAAAAGGCCAAAATTAGTAGGAAATTGTGATGAAATTCCCCCTAGGGTGTAGGCCAACTAGGCTTCCCAACTCATGTACGAGCCTCCCAAATTTGTAATAAAAGTATGGGGACTAATATAAGAGATCATGGAATATCATTACACATGGTTATTAGTTCTGAAAACTGGTTATAGATTTCAACATTCGTTTGATAACTTTCAGTGAGATTGCTTATGGGGGAATTGCATAACTAGCTCGATTTTGACATATAAAAGCTAGAGTTAAAGTTTAATATAATGATGTGACATATAGGGATCATATAAATAATAAAAATTTATTCCCCAACAATATTAAAAAACATATGAATCCCTTCATATAATTCTACAATAAAACTACTTCAAGCTTGAAGCAAAAATCCATGAAAACTAGTGATACAATGGCATGAGGATGCAATATTTTCACATAGGATTTTCTTGGATTTCAAGATGAATAGAATATGGACATTAAATTACAGATTTTTACATAATATAGGGCTTTCCCAACAATCATAAAACTCATATAAAATTCCTCATACAAATCTGATATAAAACCACTTCAGGATTGAAGCCAAATCCATGAAAACTAGTTATTCAATAGCATGGGGAATGCAAGCCTTTCATACATGTATTTTTTATATTTCTACTTACAGATAATATGTATATGATATTATAGAGCCATGAATCATGTTTCAAATATTGGGCATCAACTATACTCAGCAAAGCACAAGCGCCACTCCAACAAGTGTGCCATCAAATGAGAGTGTGGGGGAATGGAGAAGAATGAATGAGATAATGGAGATATAGATGAGAATTAGAATGTATGGAAATTAAAACTACAATTAAAAATCCTTCATTAATATCCCATGAGATTTTTGAATGGCCTCTCCATCAACCAACTTGGAAAGGAATCCAACTCCCTTGAAATTGGTTCATAAGAAGGGAGAGTGAACACTCTTCGTGTAATGGACAAGCAAAAACTCTCCAAAATGATAAAGGCCAATTAAAAAATGATCAAAATATATTCTCATTCCTCATGAAATCCTTTTATTAACTTCATGAGGCCTCCCAAGGTCGAATTTCCTTCATGAGCTTCCTCCAACTCATCTTAGTGGTTTAGTAACTCTCATGACACCTGTCTTCCTCTTCATGCTCCAATTCTTTCCCAATTTCGAATGGCTCCTCTAACTGCGAAATTCAACCTCTTGGTGGCTATTTTTATCCCTGATATGCCACATCTATCATATGTCAGAAATCATGTCTGAATTTGTTATACTTGTCATAGAATATTCCATCATTTGTTGTCATAAAGTGCATAGCTTCTCCTTCCAAGTGGCACACCTTGTATTATAGTCTCTTCCTCTTCCATGGGAGTTACCCTCCTTTACCAATTCAAATTCCTTGGCTCTCTATAATATATTTGACACTGCATCACCATCCAATAATGTTACATTACCCATGTGTTTGAATATGGATGAATATCATGCCAAGTGTGTGGGGAATCTAGTCACCCAAAGGCTACATAAGCTTCCAAGTGTCTTCATGAATCCATGCCACCTTATTTTATTAATATTTATCATTTATATGACCCATTTAAATGTGAATATGGTAAGCTAGAGTCCTTTGGGGTGCCATAGCCCCTTATTACAAAATTTATGTCTCCATGTCAACCTAGGGAACTAGTAGGTTGGTGAAAAATTATTTGCAAATAGTCTTATTTGGAAATTATTTAATTGGGGACATGACATGACCATCTACATAAAACTATACAAAACACTTAAATTTCTGTCGAAATTTTAAACCTAAAACTTAGCTACGATATATTTTATACCGTCTCTAATCTTAAAAGACTTTGAATCATAAAAAATAAAAAACAACTCAAAAGTAGGGAGTGGCGCTTTACTAATGGAGCAATTTAAGTTTTTTTTTTTGTATAGAGACCTATTATATTCCTTATTTTTTATTTCTTTTACAACAAGAAAGTACTGATCAAATGGTGCATTTTTTTATAATCTTCATCCAATTTATCCCATTCTTTTGCCATTGTAGCAAGTTCAAGATGAATGTTAGGCTCTTCTTTGGGTACAATAAATTTAGGTGCAATAGGCATTGGTGTGCTTTGAAATTCATGGGGTCTATTATGGGGTCCCTTTCTTGAGAAAATATGCTCACCCATTGTCTTCTTTTCTTCTGATTGTGAACTACTTCTATCTCCTATTACTCCTAATTTGCTTCCAAATTTGCTAACCAACAATTCAAATCCTTTCATAAGCTACTAGTTCATGTTATTAGTTATGTCATCAAAGAAATTTTGCATGATTTTAATATATTCCACCTTATCATGATTAGTGTATCCCCTCCCCTCGTTAGTCATAGTTTCAGGAGAATGTACCTCTTCTTCTACTACTTCTTCTTCTTCAACAAAAAGACCTTCAACTTCAGGTTCTAAGGGTGTTGAATTATTTATTTTACTCCTTGTTAAGACAATAAGGTGCCAATGCCATGCTCTGATACCACTTGTAATGTCCATTTTTCAAAATTTCAGTACAATGACCAATTTTTCACTTTTTTCCCTATTTCAACATTTGACTAGTTTTGAGGTCTAGGTCTCCAATTTGGCCCAAATGCTCCCAAATATTCTCAGAGGGTGTATGACTAATATTAATACTTGAATATTATTTTCAGATATTATTTATGACCCTCCAATTACTTCTGGAATTTTTTTTTATATTTTGATCAAAGTAGGAGTCTTTACTAACAAATTGGGGTTCCAATTCCCCCTTGGTAAATGCTAGAAATGGATTCTTCGGTCTCCCAACTATTCCACTCCTCAACACAGTTGTATCATGTGAATCCTCATCTATATTAGTATTTTTCTTCTTTGATTTCATGTGTTCATTGAGAGAACTGACAATATTACCACTTCCTGACACCAAAGAGAACCATCTATCATCGTGTACATTCCACTCTTACTTTCTTCTTGTCCTCATAGTTTGCAAGTGTTGCTTCCACCACCTTGAACAATTTAGGCTCATTGGTTTGGTTGAAATTGTGTAGAATTTTTATTGCTTGATCAATCTCAAGTTGATCACTAGCCATTGTTGTCTGCTTTTGTATGTTACATGAAGGAATTTCATTAATTCCCGACATTGAAATGTGACATTGATAGCAACCTGTTTTCATATGTTTGTTTTTGAATTTATGAACTTTTCGTACTGCCAATATTACTTCCCTCGTTCCATAATCAATGCCACAAAATTCACAATGGATCTTTAATTATATTAGGTTTTCCATTTTATAAATATACCTTGATTGTTAGCTTCTCCTTGACAAACTCTTCCACTAAATTACTATTCACTTTATGTTTCCAAGGTGCCAATACATTAGGATCAACTGCTACAACTTATTCCACTGAATCGGACAAATGATCAAATCCTGGTTGTTTATGCATAGGTTCCTCCACATTCCCTTGAATGTTTTCATAGATTGGGATTCCTTCCATTACCTATGATTGGAATGTTTCAACAACCAACGTGCCTACTTTCCTATGAATGCCTACATTTGTTGTTGTAGGTTTCTTTTTATGCTATTTCTTTGTATTTAAAGGAATTCCAATTGGGCCAATAAAATCAAAAGGATAATCAACGATTTCACCATCCATAATTTCACCACGGATATCAACATATGTACAACCTTTTTGACACTAGACTGTGCCAAGGGAACAATTCTCTTCACCAATAATAATTGTGAAGTCCACAACATCACTTGGATCCATCTACATTTCAATCCATGTGTACCTTTTAGTTGGTTAAGAACATGTTAAGAAATGAATAAAATTGTAACAATTTTTTCAAAAAAATGGATATAATATGGCTAAGAAATGAGGTGAGTGCATCCATAAATATATGAAAAAAAATATTCAAATTTACACATGCATATTAGTTAATTAATAAAACAAAGAGCTATAAAGAAAGGTATTCACTTTCAATTCAAATATCTAAGGACGAAGAAATATTACTATCGGCATGAAACACCTTGAAACAAAATGTATTATCGGTGGCTTATTCAAATATCCCTCCCAAAACTAAAGAGTCAGTTTCAAGGAACCTGCAGAAGATCAAAAAATGATCAAAATAAGAGATGGAATCGAACCACCAATCTTTTGCATTATATAATGCAGATGCTCTACCATTGAGCTAACACTGTGCAACTTTATATACAAGAAGAATATTTGTAATTTTTAGATTTTTTTAAACCAATGAGTACAAGAAGCGTATTTCACTCATTTTTATGTAGCTCTCATGGATATTTTAGTTATAATACTTATTCATTCCAAAATCAATAGATAGTTCCATATCTTCCATATAATACTTGGGAGAAAGGAGGTGGGCTTGGTCAATGCCATTGAAAGTGGTCAATCAAAGCTCAAGGATTGGATTAGTCAACCAATAAAACCATATTTTATACAATCTAAAAAATTCCATCATAATTTGATATTATCATGTTGTAACAACACCATCATAACTCTTTATCTCATTTAAATTGAACCCTCTTAATACCTTTAGACTCCATTTTCCCTAATTGGATGTTTGGCACTAGTCTACTCTTTCAACCACCAAAATATATAACATAAATTATTCATGTTTTACAAAATATGATATTAACATAGAGACAAGCATGGCTACCAAATAAAGTACATTGCAGATCCATAAAGTATATAAAAATAGATATCATAGCCACGAAAAAATAAATAGTGGATCTATGCCTCAGTATGCATCAGGAGAATAACTGGAAAAATAAGATGAACAAACTAATCGTCCAAAAGTACCAATGTTATAGGGGTGAGAGGTACTATTTTGCACAACTTAGGCAGTAGCATGAATAAAATATGCTACAAAAAGCTCAACCACCAAAATATATAACATAAATGTTTCATGTTTTACTAAATCTGAGATTAACATAGAGCTTCAAGTGAAGATATAGAAATCCTAGCCTTCATGGTATTCCCCTTGTCTAGAGTGAGAGCCAAAATCAAGAGAGAGAAGAATCTATCACAATGACAATGGATAACGCTTCTAATTTCCCTATATGGTTGCACTCATAATTAGGGATTTATAAGTTAACTGCAATTTTGAATGCTATGAAGGCTTCGGTAATGAAAAAGAAAGAAACACTACTACATAGAGGGGGCCTTGGTCAATGCTAGACTCCTGGAAAACTGCTATGAAAGCTTTGGTAATGAGATTAGGAGGAGATTAAACAGACCATGTGTAACATGTATTGAATGCATTGTACTACATAAGATACAAATATCTAAATCAAGGCCTCTACTATAAAGCAAGATAAACAAACATTGAATGTAACCCTAGATGGATAGTTATTTTCTTCATTCTTTACATCTGAAGGTGGAAACAAATAATGATAAACAAGATTACCTTTCCTTTCATTCTAGCAACATGGATAACTTTCAGCTGGGACAAATATTCCTCCAAGTGTAATATCTACAAAAATGAAAGTGATGAAATAACATCAGTATGTAGTAATATACAGTATGGATGATGCTGACTTGCAAGTATAGAATTATTAGATAAACTAAAAGGCATGTTTCCAAGATGTAAAATGCATATGATAAGAATATTGTGAAATTGGAATTAAATGAATGTACGACACATAATCTAAACCCTTAAACCCTTAAATACACACAACAAATGAGCTAGAATCCTTTGTTATTCCTTATTCTAAGGGTTAATCAATGGGATTTTCTACTGTTGCTTTCACTCAATATGTTGCTTCTGTCTCTACAGATGATGCTCTTCCCACCCTTTCCCTTGCATTTTCTCTCGATGATTATTTTGGGTAAAAATAAGATCACCTGCACTCACCTATGCATCTATGATATGAACCTATGAATTTGATGTTGCAGGATGAGAAGATGGATATTATGCGACCTTTGTGTTTGTTACTAATAATTTTTCCATCGCTCACCCTTCTTTATTTGCTTCATCCGAGTTAAATGAGAGCTTTATAACTACACCATATAAACCTATAAGTGGAGGATATTAACTATATATCATGGACTCACCTTCCAAAAATAGCAAAGTTGCACCCAAGTTCCCACTTATTACATTGAATAAGAAAGATTGCTCAGTCACATACCAGTAGATGTAGTAACTATAGTTTTGTTCAATGGCCGTTCACTTCGTTGCTTTACCATGTATAGGAAACATAGGCTTTCTCTAAGGAAGTAGTGTATATGCTCTCCTTCCTTCCAATATGAATTGTTCCTTCCTTTCCTCCTGTGGAATTTCAACAAATCCATTAGGCTGAAGAAAGGTAATACAAATGAATTCTCTCGGTATCCACCAAGTGATCTGACCTGCCTTAACTCTCTGAGCTTTCACTCACTGGATCTATTGTTGGTGTTGGATCAATAGAAAGAGAAAAAGAAATGGTAAGGGTTGGTTCAATCTTTCCAACATTGCTGGTGTTGGATCAACAAAAAAAGTGAAATAAATGGTAAGGTTTGGTTCAATCTTTCCAATGCATATGACGGAATCCCCACCCCATCCCCTCTACAACTACAGTCAAGAGATCTGTTGCTAGTGCTAGATCAATAGAAAGAGAGAAAGAAAAGGTAAGGGATGGTTCAATATTTCCAACGCATCTGATGGAATCCCCATCCCCTTTGAAACTACCGTCAAGCTCTGTCAATGTTCCCCTGCTCCTGTTTTTGGGTGGACCGTTTCTCAGCTCCATTTGAAATTTTCAAGATGCTTCTCCATGCCATTTGATAATAAAATCCCCTATATATTGCATATTTTTTAGAGACATATAATAACCCCCTCGTCCCTTAATATGCCCCCAATATAATTTTTTGTTTTTTTTAATTAATTAACCCCTGATATGAATGGAAGTGATATGGGTATTTTCCATTAGCGAAGACACCGTGCTCTTTTCCAACCCTCTCATAAATAAAATATCAATGAGCAAACTTGGTTTCATTCATGCTTGTATAATTATTTGAATGACCATCCAGTCAGTATAGGTTTAACCTTTTTTTTCTGGTTGGACTACCAACAGAAAAGAAGTCTCTCAGTCCCTTTTTGCTAGGAGAGATATCCTTTCTACACTTTTATCCTTTTTCGGACTTAGGAGACTACTATACGAAAAGGAGAACCACTAGAGTCTTCTTCATGTTTTCAGTCTCTCTAAAAATTAAAACACCATCGAGCATTTACAGTCTTGGGATCAACAAAAATCCATGAGATAGTATCATATCGAGCATACTTCTATCCCTTCCTCGTGCTCCTTAAACTATGAAGAAGGCCCAAATGGTGTCTTTAGTCACCCACACATATTACATATGGTATCACATTATGGTATCTTCCCCCCATTGGATCACCTTTGTTCAGAGTAGTCTATGATGAGTCTCCCTTGGATCCCTTGGATATCACTATTTCAGTTACTCCCCCAAGTATTTCCCATTGCAGTTATCTCCCTGGTTTCATAGCTATGATCCCTTTCCCATGAGTGAGTTTCATTTGCTACAAATCATCCCTGTTGTCATAATCTAAACAAAGGAATTTTGAATTCCCCATAGTCCCCTTCCCCTATTCCCCATTCAATTTCTCAGTCCCATGATTCTTCCACATCTCTGATTATCCCCCTCCTGCATATATGAAGGAAACATAATTTCCTTGTTAGTTCCATGTCTTCCTCTATCGACGTCAACAATTCTATTCCAACGAATAGACCCAGAGGTCCCTATCTCCTAGTTTCATCCACCTCATTGATGAGTTCCTTAGACCACTTGAAATGAGTCCTTAGTTCCTTTCAGGTTGGTTCTGTCTAACGTGCTCGACTTCAGATCCATCATCGCATCGTTGATATTCGTAGAGGGTATTGGTTCCTTCAGTATTGGTAAAAGACCTCTCTTGTCACCTGACTCTAGCACATTGGTGAGTCTATTCTGGGACCCATACAGTTCGATGTACCTTGTGATTTTCGGGCTGTGTTGGCGACAATTTTCAAAATCCCCTCAATATCATGCTTCTTTTTATCTAGACTACTTGATGTTGTTTATTGTACCTCATAGATTTTGACTCTTAGTCATTGAGTCCATACAGATGTGTACACCTCCAGATTCAGCAGAGCATCAGTTGTTGTGATATTGCATTCTATGAGAATGTTATTGTTCCTATGTACCAGTTCTTCAGATCAACATTTGAATTCATCCTCCCATTGAGGCCACCATTATGTGTCATCATTTGTATATGTATTCATTGTCTTCCATTGTTTAAGCCTTGATCCCCATTTTCATTTTTGCGAAATTTTTACGAGCATGGGTATGTTCGCCTCTTCCATATACATGTCTAAGAATATATGTACCTCATCGATTTTTTAGAAGAAATACAAACCAAAATCCATTGCAGTTCAAATGATGAAACTCCACCCCTCTGCGGTCCTCTCCAGTCTCTCCACCATTGTCACCATTTTCCCTTAATCCTATGATGTCTATCATCCACACGATGAGCTCTTTCTCTAACACATCAGGGGGCAATCTATTAACACCAAAAAATCTTCACCTAACTCTCCATGGTCTAAACCATATTCATACATCATATTCCCACCATTATCTCCTCCATTTTTACCTTCACAACTAAAATTCCACTAAATATGGTCTAAAAAATTATTATTCCTTCCCCATAAATGAAGGGAATTTGAGCATTTATTGTGATTTATCCCCACTTTCTCCAAAAAAGGACGAAAAAACCATAAAAAGGAGAAGGGTAAAAAATCAGATAAATACCATGGACAATAAAATAGCATGGGTCATTACCATGGGTAAAAAAATCTTGGGCCACCCTATAAATACATTGTGAAGGTCTCCCCACAAACATTACATGACATTACTTTTCACCATTATCCCCATTTTTTCCATATCATTTCCCACGGTGTATGTTGAGCTTTCTCCATACCCATTTGGATCCATTCCCCCTATTTGACAACCACTAGTTGAGTACACTAGAGACCCAAACCATGGACCATTTCCTTGGATAGCTATAGTGGCCCAACTTCAAAAGAATGGTATTTTTTGTTCTTGTTTTGCATTAGTTAGTAGAATATATCTGAAAAATAAAAATATTGTTATTATTGCCATAGTTTATTGTTGTTAGTCAAAGTTGAGCAATCCTTTGCACCATGAACTCTACCCTATGATCTGGATTATCTAGGGTAGGTGCTTTTGCATGTAGTAGGGGATACATACCCACTACAGAGTTTGATGATTTCTAGGTGTAGAGGTGTATAGGATATAGAATCAAACTCTTTAGAGGGGATTTCTTTTTGAATGACAATGAGGAAGTTATGGATATAGATGTAGACATTTTTTTCCACCAAACCATAATAATTTGGTTGGGAGTGTGATGAGTTGAAGTTTGTATCCAAATAATCCCTATTGTCTAGGGCATGGATAATGTCCAAGGAGATAGGCCCTTAGTCAAGCCTACTAATGCTAAGAATAAATAATAAAATACCATAAAAAGTGTTGAATGCAAAAATGAGCAACTGAGCAAATATTTCAATATCTAAGTGGGAGGGTTGAGCTCCTACAGACTAGATTTAAGTAAGAATAAAAGACTTGCATGAGAATGGTTTCCACTTTAGTGTGGAACTAAAGTAGGGGGTAGCTAGAGAGTAGGTGCCAGCATAGCTCTAGGTGAGAGGGAACAGTCATGGGGACTTCACTCAGTGAACCTCTCACATAGCACGTGCGATTGNTACCTCAATCCTTATAAACCACCCTACCCACCCCCACCTTAAACCCCTCATCCCCCCAATACTTGCAATATATTGGTTCAATTTTTGATAATTTTAAAATCCACAATATGAACTAACATGATAGGATATTGGTCAATAAGTGAAGCCCCCGCGGGAACAGTCTAGTGAACTAGATATGGAATAATACTTTTATGTGTCGATTAACTTAGTGAGACACTACAACCAAGATATTTGATGGAGAGTAGGTCCTAGATTGATTATGTGATACCATTTTATGTGTTTTGACCTCTTAACCAACAAAAAAAAACATAGGTAAGAGGGAATCATACCATCCATAGAAATTAAGAACCCATATATTTTCAAAAGAAAGAATAAACAAGAAATACAACAACTTTCTTAGCTAAAGTGGCTTAGCTTTATTATAGCCAACTAATTTATATATAACATTACAAAAGGGTCCACATGAATGAAGGAAATAATAAACAACTCTGTGAGAGTTTGAAGATCCATCTACATTAATGCACATAACAACCCAGTCAAAACAAAGTGCATAAAACAATGACAAGCCTAGCTAGAAATAATTATCTAGATGAATATATCTTCCTTAATGAAGGCATCTATGCTTCTATAGGTATCATATCTTCCCTTTGTTCTATCAAAATAATTAGTACATCTGCTAGTTCAAACTCAATAATTTCATTATATGAAGATCATCCTGCCTAAATCTTTTAGTTAAAAGTGGCCACGTTTAGTCTAATGTGATCAAAATGTCTCATTTCTTTTCACTATGTAGATTATCTAATTTATTTCATTTATGATGACATTTTATATGCTTTATTTATCAGACCTCATTTTAAAAAATGTAGAAAAGCAAAAGCTTAACCTATGACATAGTTCCAAATCATTTTAATTTTTTAAAGGTTTTGGATCGCTTCATAAACCCTCAAAACTCACGGAGCTTTAAGAAACTAAGTCCTTACCCCCAACGCTTCTGTGTTCCTATGGAGCAACTAAGGTTTAGTGCCCATACTATACATGTTCCCTCCAAAGAGGCTACTGCCTTGGGTAGCGAAATAAAGGACTAATATCCAACCCATCCAACCAAGGAAAAATCATCAAACTTCAATGAACTATAATATGTGAATGCATTGCATAACTTCGTTGTCCAATGAAGGCTATCATAAAGGGGTAGCCTTAAAGGAAGGTTTTATCGAAAAGGTGGCCCATCTACATGAAACTATACTAAATACTTAAATTTATGTCAAAACTTTCAACGTGAAACTTTGCTACAACATATCTTACACCGTCTCTAATCTTAAAAGACTAAATCATAAAAACTCAAAAACAACTCAACCCTAAAAGGTTGAAAGAAGGGAGTGCCTACTTCTTTTAATGTTCTTGAATATGTACTCTACAAGAAGTATAAATCAACATGATACCCTAACAAGAAATCGATCTTCTAATACATAATGGATTAGATAAAATTTATCTCATCATGGGGTTTGATAGAGCCCATTTTGATCTAAAAGGGATACTAAAGATTCCAAGATAAAGGAAAATGAAGCATTCCAAAATTAAGCATTTCATAAATTGAATGGAATGACAATGTTATATATGGTTGGTTTACATGTTGTAATAAAGAAATTGTAAGATGGATGATGATGATCGTTAATGTCTATTGAGACAACTTTGATTTATCATGTCTTATTAAGAAATTATTTGGTTTCTTTTAAAATTTTATTCCTACACTAAAAAATATTGAAGAGAAGTGTTTCCAATTTGTTGTAGTTTTGATAGATTAATAAGGTTAAAAATGTTTTTATTGTAACAGAGATTTTGAAATTGATATTTAATGCATGACACTCTAAGAGAGCGATTTTCATCCTCAACACTCATAGTCTCACAGTGATGGAAAGTCATTTCATCCCACAATGTGTTATGAATTGTCCAACACCCCAATTCACTATGGAGCTCATAAGAGTTTGTTCTTATTTTGACTATATTAATTTTCATCTTTATACTAGTTAAAATAGAGAGATACTTTTGATCTTCTAGATTATGGTTAATGACCCCCTTATAACATCTTAATTTTCTTTTAACCTCTAAATTTTTATGGCACCACGATTTTTCTTTAAGCTTAAATGTAATAATAATTTTGTATATTATTGATATTTTGCAAAGTGGCATTTTTTCGTCATTTCCCCAAAGGTTTAACGAACCGAGGGCATCTTTATGCCAACCCTTCTCGAGTCGTACGTGGTTTTGATTGGAATTAAAAGATATTTTAGGAAGCCTCTTGTCTCTTATGTTATTCATCTTGTTCTTGTACATCGAGTAGCTAGTCATAGCCATAGTCTCAAAGGAGGAAATCCCTGCTTCTATGAGAAGTATAGGATAGGGAATATTGCTTTTGATTTTGAGGTTATACATTATAAAACACCTCTATATTTGTTCAATCATTTTCCATGATTCTCTAGAGATGTTGCAACCCCAAACTTCACACTCATACAAAATAACAGGTGGCACAAGAGTTTCAAAGAGGTACTTCTTTTTATCCGATATCACAAGGTTTGTTGATTTACAATTGTTTTCAAGACCAAACTAACCTTTCCACCGCCCATTAATCATTTTCTCATTTCTAGAGTTCCAATTGAGCTTGTGATGGATATAAATTCCGAGATATTTATATGAAGTCACTTCCTCCAAGTTTTTATTGTCATACACTAAATTAATGCAAGTAACTTTCTTGCACCTAATAATCTTAACTTTTGCTTTGTCAATGTAAACAATTATACCCATATTATAACAACAATCCTTGAGAATTCTTAATTGCTTATCAATATCTAAGGTTGCAATAAGACCAATATCGTCAGCATAGAGAAAAATGATGATGATTATTCCTGCTAATGCGGTGCTACTACAACTTATTTCTTCTAAAGAACTATCTAGCTTATCGATGCATATGCCAAAAATGATAAGAAAGAAGGAACAACCTTACTTAACTCCAATATTATAATTGTTATGTTTTGACCAACTCTCACTCTTCTTAAACTTAAAAATAATACTCTACTGTAACCATTATAGCCCTTCTTATTTAGAAAGAAACCTTTCACTCTTCTAATCTATTCTTCTAATCGTGTTATTTTCCAAAACATTGTATCAAAAACTTTTCTAAATTCCAAATTACAAGCAAGTTAGATTTATTATTAAGACATTATTAAATGATTACCGATAATTGCAATAGCCTCCATCTATGATATAGTAACACTTGCCAGTATTACAGATAATAACAAAAGATGTCGATAACCACAGAAAGAGTCCCCACAATGCAACGAAATCATCCAAGTCAACAATTCGTTTCCTCGAATACGAAGAGGAAGAGCTGCTGTCATCTTACGAACTGAATCAATGAAGATAGAGCTACCTACTCCATGAAAGATTCAATGCAATTACTGTACATGTAGAAGACTCAAGAGAAAG